>CM076577.1:781370583-781561235 GCA_034641835.2 Pinus albicaulis
ATGATTTATTTTCATAGGGCGGAAACGTGAAGCTGGGTTACACTTTTGTGAGAATCGGGGGCAAAAAATTTTTTTCGGCAATAGTTCGGCCGAACCTTTTATAAAGTTTGGCCGAAATTTGTAATAGTTCGGCCGAACTATTTTAGTACGTTCGGCCGAACTTTTGAATCCGTTTATATTGACGGCACTGTGACGGCCCAGTAAACAGAATTTTTGCCGGAGGTTTGGAAAACCGGCAATGGTAGTTCGGCCGAACTTAGTTGAAAGTTCGGCCGAACTCATGAGAATAAACGCCGCGTAAGGTTGTCGGCTCGCATCGTTTTGATCTCTTTTTCTCGCGTCCCCGCTTGCTTTCCGCGCGCTGGGCGAGGTTCGCGCGTCTGTTTGCAGGTCGAGGTTTTTTCGCTGGGCGAGGTTTTTTCGCGCGTCTGTTTGCAGGTCAAGATTCTGCTGCGCTGGGCGATTTCCGGGCGATTGCTGGGCATCCGGTCGAGGTTCAACGCGCCAATACATTTTGAGTGGTAAGTCTTCAAACAACATTTTTAATTTCAAACTGTCATGAAAATATAATTTCAAAGTAATTTTTCAACCTGCATAAGGAAGCTTATCTAAACCCAGTCATAATGCAACGATAGATCTAAGCTTAGCTCCTCTCCCTATTTGTCTTGCTTGCTTTCGTATCTTTTATCCAATGTACCAGTCGCACTTAGTTTGATTGGAATAGATTCTATAAAAGCTTATCATTCAATAGTTTCATTCAATAAACTGCAAGAAAATAGAACTTAAGCATGTCTTGGTATTAATTTTCCTGTATTTTACAATGTTTGATTTAATAAATTCTTGTATTTTCCTGTATTTTATCAATTTGTAGAACATTCTTCCAAATTATTAAATAGCTTATCAAATCATATAGCATAGGTGGAAATCTTGATGTATTGTCACAATCAAGATCACATTCCAAGTCATATTTGCACTTATTCACATAGTGTTACTCTCGCAAAACAGAAGGGGCCATGAGTCTAATGATTAAGAAGTTGATTGAGTTGATTTTATCCAGGTCTACTTTTGTCATTTTGTGAGCAATAAGATTTGACTAGTTAGCATGCATTTTAAATTTATCAGCTAATATGTCGAGTAGTGAAAATTGCAAATTAGAATTTGTTTCTATTCTATCCAAACCCAGAACAAGGAACTGCTTTTCCTTATCAAAACAAAGGTTCTGTCCTAAAATTTGAAAGTTGCAGATTCAGCTGCTAAGAAGATTAATGAGCACATGTTTTTCCGACCTCAACTATGGATATAAAGATCCAAATATGGTGTAAAATTAATCAGTGTTTTCATAATCATATATTGTCTAGTACAGTAAACAGTAAACAACAATGGCAGCAACCCCCCCATGTGGGCTGTGCCTCCCCAAATAGGGAAATTGTTACAGGTTTAAAAACAGAACGTCCAAATTTCAGAAAAGGGGAAACCGATGTAGCACATTGATTTAATTCACTATCTGGGGCCATGTCCAATGTTTTCCCATCTTGGGGACTTGGGGATTTGTAAACCCCTAAAATAGTCAGTGAAATCACAGAACCAAATTAAAATTTTCAGATCATATGTTTATTATTCTATAAGATCTTCTATAACGAGTTGTACTTCTATGTATGAGCTCAATTTGATGTTCATGATCTCTAGCCAGAGGTAGATCATTTTAGTTCTAATGGAATATTATATTTCTACTTCACTTCCATCAATTAAATTTTAGCAATGACTCCACGACAACTCTTTTCTAGGAAATTTTCCCTTCTGTGTGAGTTGATCATTTGAGAAAGTGGAGAACTTAGCCCATTGAGTTCATAATCACTTCCATATAATTTGAATCTCATAAATAATTCATTATAGTTTGTATAACTATACGCAAAGTTCATAGTCATTTAATCCCTAGAACCACATCTACTTTTCCCAAAGGAATGGCATACATGGGGCTTGATAAGTTATAGTATCTAACTCTCCTATACTAAGTTTTATTTTTATAGTGTTGTCCTCCACAATAAATACTTCTTTTGTTAGCGACTGATACTTCAAAATTTTCCATTGGGCACACAAAATGACTCAAATACTTTCATAATCTTTGATCGTTGAACCTATGGATACTACCAAAACCAACAAGCGCTATGACTTTTTGATTCTTAATATATCTTATGATATCAGGGGTTTGACTTATCGATACACCTAGCAATGCGTGAACTAATATTTCATTCTCAATATCTTGATCTATGTTGAGCAAAAGTTCTACTAATTTTTCACTGTTCTTTTAGGTTCACAATTTCTTGCTCACTCATTTGTGGGGGCATTCCATTGATATTTTACATATCAATGGAATGCCCAACTCCTAGCATGGTTCCCACCACACCAACACAACTATTGGAGATTCAAACGACCTCACCACTTAGAAAATGATACGAAATTATTGCACCCCCTTGTACTAGAACAATACATAGAAAGAATAACATAATTAATAGAAGAGATAAAAATATGAATTAGAGAAAGGCATGGATCACATATTAAAGGAAATAATAGAGCTCATGTACAAATTTCCATATTTGTTGCATTTATGTGTGTCTAACATAACTCTACTTTCAACATCTTGCTTCATGCAACATGCACCATACTTTGAATTTGCAAAGACCTAGGAATTCTCCACCCCCCATTTAAATGACCCTACAAGTTGATTCTTTTAGTTTTTTCACTCTATAATCATAAACGTACGATTATGCATGATGGAGAATCTCGAGCGCTTTCCCTTGTTAATATATTTAACAAGGGAAAGCGCTAGATATTCTCCGTCATGCATAATCGTACGTTGGATTTGGTGATAATTGTCTCCATATTTTGGCTTTAGCATATATTGTGCAAGTGTACTTCAGAAGTATAAGAACCTGGATTGACATTTAATGCTTGTAATTTATCTCACAATTAATTTACCCATTAGGATGCTTTGACCTAGTAACTTGAGAGATGAAAAAGATCCCATCACATTAATGTGAGGATCCATTTTCACAATGAACATTAGGAAAAGACAATATTCATTGCAGTTGGTAATATAGTCAACTAGTAGACTATTCAATTATTAACAAAGTTGATGAAAGAATGAAAGGAATTTAAGGTTGCATTTCAATTTTGAAAATTTTCTACAATAATTTTTGTAGGATAATTTGTTAATGCAAGTTTCCATAGTTATTTATAATTTTTATTTTAGAAAGAACCTTCAACCAAAAATACACAAGGTTAGTCCCCCGTGTGCCCTTTGAGACACATTAGGTCATCCCACCAATTCATGCCCGATGCTTCATGAGTTGAAGAGTATCCTTCATACCCCTTAAGCACCCCCATTTCTTCCCACTCCATCATGTGATGTTGCCACCTCATCACGTAATAAGGGTTTAAGAACCAACGACCTCTTGTCTATTTATGTGAAACACAAACATTATACACAACATTGTCTCAATCTCTGACGATTTCAAGATGTGTTGGTCACCATACATCATGCCTCAATAGTAGCACCACCACTTACACCAAAATCTTGTGACATCTTGTCACAAACAAAACCATCAAACTAAAAACACATAATTTTCTCCTTCAAAGAAAAAAAAATTCACATCATGTGAATATGTCCATGTACTCTTACATATTGGTGTACAAAACCATCAACCAAACAAGTTGACAAAACATGCCTCTTCAAACAACTGACTCTTAGCTCAAATAATAGAGCTCATGTACTTTCTCTAACAAGGGAAAGTGCTAGATAGTCTCCATCATGCATAATCGTACGTTGGATTTGGTGATAATTGTCTCCATATTTTGGCTTTTTGACCCGCAAAACATAATTATTTTAGAAGGGAGGGAAGGAGGGAAACCAATAGCTAATTCTTCTAACTAACCTTGACTAAAATGAGTTAAATTGTACTTTGATACGAACTTGATTTAAATTGTCCACCCCACATTAGGCACCAATGATTATAAGGTAAAAGTGGGGGTATGTAGTAATCCTAGAATCATGCTTTACATAAGGTAAAAGTGGGGAACTCATGACGTGTACTATAGATAAAAAAAAAAATTTACACTTACCAAAAAATATATGATAAAATTGACAAACTACATACCCTTAAGCTCAAGGGGATATAGTACACGTAGCCTTCCATATAGATAATGAAAATGATTGTTCTAAGTCTCATGTTGCTTCTCATGTTATTTTATAAACCTTGGTTGGAAAGAAAAATAGGAGGGTTGAAATGTAAGAAATATAGAACATATTGGATTTAACATCCCCAAATTGGATTTTACTCTGAGGTATTGATTTTTTGAAATCTATTTTGTGAATGTTTACCAATAGATATACATCATGGAGGATGAAAGACGAAGATCAACCGAATCCCATATGGAGTCTCGGGGATCGGAGGATGTTCAGAGTATTTAAATATAATCTTAAATCTACATACATGTGTGTACATATGGAATTGATTTTTTTACTAACTTTGTGAGTGAAATTAGTTGTTAACAAGTTTCATATTTTAATTTTTAGGAGGAAAGAGGAGAAGGCTTTCTACTCCATCAATGGAGTGTGGCCAAGGTTCAACCGGTCGAGGTAACATGGTGCCGGAAGGGGGTGATATTTATTCCCCCGAAGGCCAGCAATCAATGGCTGCTGGTTCTCAGCAGGGTCGCTGTGGGTCTGGTTCTCAGCAGCATCATTCTGGGGCTGGTTCTCAGCAGGGTCGCTGTGGATCTGGTTCTCAGCGGCATCATTCTGGGGCTGGTTCTCAGCAGGGTCATGTTGGAGATGACGTTAACCAACAACATCAAGGTTGCCATCAATTTCAATATTTTTTCATTAAATTTTTGCAACTTTTTTTACACATGTTTTTTCTAATATATGAAATTATATATATATTGATGCAGAGGCTCAAAATGTTCGAGCCAGTGGTCAAAAAAGACGCAGGGCAGCGCGCTACATTGAAGAAGAAGGCTGTCAACCTAGCACAACTTATCCGGCTGAGATTACCGATATACCATGGGAAAGGAACATGGCGGAATGCACCTTACAAAGGTGTGAAAGCCTTTATGCAAAATTGCAGACAGATCTCCAGGATTTGACTATACCTGCTGAGAGTAGACAAAGCCTACAGATAGTTGCACATTCATTGAGTGAAATGGTAAAAGTGTACAAAGATTTGGGGCCAACCACTTATTCGTTTGTAGAAGTGATGAGACAGAGAAGAGAAGCAGTGATAGGTCCCGATAAATGGCAGGACATAAAAAAACAAGTTTCAAAACAAGACGCTAAGTCAATGTTTAATTTTAAGGAAGGGCCAAAAAGAAAGATGTTGAAGGTGCAGTATTTCAAGCACCCAGACATAGCAAAATATTTGTATAGTCGACATCTTGCGGCCTTTGGAAGGCTTCCATAGAACGATGAGGTTCCTCTTTATTTTGCACAAATGTTTTATGCAGAATTTTTTAAGGGTATGAAACCCGACTACAATGATCTTCCTTCAAAATTTTTTGGCCCGGGGAGAGGTCGATTATGTCAACGTAAGGGCGCAAAGCGAGATGTGGAGTTGCCTCGCCCTGAGCCGCCATTGGTGAGTCGACCGTCTCGAGTCGAAACCTTGCAATCGGAGATGGATGCGACTTCTCAAATAAGTCGTGAAGCAAGAGATGTTATGATTGAAAATGTTCATAGCGGATTGAGTGGAGTCGATCTTGGCTTAAATCGACAAAGAGCACGTCAATATGCACGTGCCAATTTTGTTTATCATACAGATGAGGAGATTTACAACATGAATGTTGAAGATCTCCGAACATACGCAATAAATTGTCGCAATGGTCTGTAAGACCTAATTTTTCGTGAGGAAGAGGGCACCGGAACGGTATGTGTTAGTGACCTTAGGATTTGAAATTATATTTACATATACATGTGTACAATTTGTAATAAATACACGTGTATGTACACATGTATACATTTATTTGTATGTGTACATTATCCTAACAAAAAGGTATGATTATATGTTAAAACACCATTTGCAGTTCTCAGGCATGATGCGTGATGAAAATGTTAATATTACGTTCGGGACCTCTGGCTCAAACGATGCAGATGGGTCTGCCCATCATGATATGTTGGCACATGTATGTTAGTGTGTTTTAAGTGACTCTAAAATAAATAATTGTTGCCACACATGTACATGTATGTATATATATAATTCGATAAAATGTTTTAACAGGTACCGATTCCGTCTGATGTTTTTGGGATCTCGGTACCTTCTTCTTCTTTAGGAGATATACCTTCTACTTCATTGGGAGATGACTAAGTATGGACAATTTTTCACAAGTTCAAAATTTATGTTACCTCAAAAAGTTCCATAAAAAATTGAAATATAGAGAGAGAGATCTATATTTTGAGTTATTTAAAATTTTTTGAATTTAGGTTTGTATAGAAGATTTTTTTAATCCGAGGACTTTAGCGACGGAGATAGGGACATCCACAGCATTTGAAGAAGTTGTCTTTAGTTCTTTTTTTAATATTATTGTTCAAATAAGTTTATATATATGTACACACGTGCATTTTCATTTGAAAGTTTTTAATTTATATAAATTATTTATGTATATATATATATATATATATATATATATATATATAAATTTATATTTAACTGTACATGTATATTGTACAGGTTACCACTACAGATGTTTCTATGGCAGATACTCTTCATCAAATGGAGAGGCAACCTTACGAGGTATTGCGCGATTTTTTTGTTATATTTTGTTTTTTACATGAAGTTCTAGATATATATATATATATATATATATATATTCTCGTTAATTTTTAAAACTTCAAATTTTAATGTTCAAGTACATGTACATTGTGTATGTAGGTTTTCCCTTTACAAGGTAGCGAGCCAATCGGGACCCAGAGGCTAGATCTTCCATTTGACGGACAAGACATACAGGAGATTTGATTTTATTTCAAAATTTAGATGGTTTTAAAATTTGTTAAACTTGATACAGTTTGATACTTGAGTGAGATTTACAATTTTTGGACATATTTTATTACAATATGTTTTTTGGACATATTTTTGGACATATATATGTTAAAAGTTTTTGTTGGATAGTTGAATTATAATTGGCATGGCATGTGATATTTTATGTTTTAAATGTTTTTGTTAGATAGTTGAATTATAATTGTCATGGCATGTGATATTTAATGTTAAATGTTTTTGTTAGATAGTTGAATTATAATTGGCATGGCATTTGAAGTTTTTAAAACTACATGAATGATGGAATGTGAACCTACATTTGCACATGTGGTAAATTGAAATGTTAAAGTTTGTAACAAGACAATCCCCATTGATTTCATTACATTATATATGTTGATTTCTGATTTGATATAATTGCATACATATGATGGTACATTACTTGTAAAGTCATTTGATTTCATTACATTATATATGTTGATTTCTGATTTGATATAATTGCATACATATGATGGTACATTACTTGTAAAGTCATTGGATTAATAACTTGTTCATTGATTTCAGTTTTCTTTGGATGGTTTTAGTACTTTTGGCATGTGAATGTGAAGTAATTTTGTCATTGAATTACATTTGACATTTGATATTTAATGTTAAATATTTTTGTTTGATAGTTGAATTATAATTGGCATGGCATGTGATATTTATTGTTAAATGTTTTAGTTGTATAGTTTCAAATTATAATTCTAATGGTATCTGAAGTTTTTAAAACTACATGAATGATAGAATGTGAACCTACATTTGCACGTGGTAAATTGAAATGTTACTTGTAACAAAACAATCCGCATTGATTTCATTATATAGTATATGTTGATTTCTGATTTGATATAATTGCATGTATGATGGTACATTACTTGTAAAGTCATTGGATTAATAGTGTTCATTGATTTCAGTGTAAGCGCAAAAAATTATTGACAATGTAGAATGATTTTTGTGTTATATTAACTAAACCTAATAATATTGGAGAGCAAGAGAGACTTGAGGTATGGTGTTTACTACAAGAGTTTGAGCTAAATATTTAAATGGTTTATCTATCTTTCATAAAATAGTTTAAGATTGATCACAAGAATTAAGAGTTCATGTCTCTGTCCATCATTGGTATGGTCCATCATAGAATGATCATCCATGTCAATGACTCTTAAGTCTATCTTTCCAAACCATGACCCTACTCTCACATGTGTGCTTTTCATGACACCAGTCATGCTACTTTTATCCTTGAGTTGACTGCCTTGAAAGCACTCAACTCTTTCTCGATGCTAGCCTTCCTCTTTCTAAGAGATGAAGCTGCCTTTCGACTTAGGAAGCTATGGGTAGCCCCACGTCTATCAAAGCAGAGAAATTTTTCCCATGTACGGTTGTAGACATGAATCTCAAGTCCAAGGAACTTTCATCATCATTCCTCTTTGTCTTGTGCCTTACTTTCGCAATCTTCTTCAACATTTCCTCTTCCAATATGTTTTTCGAACTAGCCCTTGGCTTAGCATTGCTTTTCACATATCTCTTCTCATGAAGCTCCATATATAACAATTTGATCCTGGGCTTGCTTGAATTGGTTCAAGCTCTTTCTTTTTCGAATTCTGTCTAATTGCTCCAATACGACATATATTGACTCCTTCCAAACGAAGTGCACCAATCCTCTTAGTGTGGGCGTCTTCTTTTCCAAGTGTGCCAACACATGCATTTTCTTTCTTCAAACCAATAGGTTTCGGATCAAGAAAGTCCCTCTTGATCTTATCTTCCATGTTCTTGACTTTACCCCGCAACGTGGTGCTTATTTCCTTCAAGTGAGCCCTTTCCATAAAGAGTTCCTGAAGTCTTTGTTCACCTTGTCGTATCTCCATGTCAAGCTTTTCAATTGCAGCAGTTTGTCTAGAAAGTCCATCCTTGGAATTTCTTGCGTGAAAAACCAAGTAGGTTGAACCAACGTTGGTCTAGTGCATTGGAATTCATTAAAGAATTGGTCATTGGCGCTGCTTCAAGCTAGGAGTGAGCATCGTCACCAACCTACATTGAATATTTTACACTCCCTATGGTGAATGATACTTTAAATCGATTGACAGTCTAAGACTTTCGAATTTTTTCGAATGCCAAATGATCTTACAAAGTGAGTATTTATAATATTCTAGTAGGTCATTCGGCGACAACTTTTACCAAAGACTTGAAACGACTTTGGCGTGTGATATTTAATTTGTTAAATGTTTTTGTTGCATTGTTGAATTATAATTGGCATGGCTTAACAATGCTTTTCACATATCTCTTCTCATGAAGCTCCATAGAACAATTCGATCCTGGGTCTGCTTGAATTGGTTCAAGCTCTTTCCTTTTTGAATTCTGTCTAATCGCTCTAATACGACATATATTGACTCCTTCCAAACGAAGTGCACCAATCCTCTTAGTGTGGTCGTCTTAGTGTGGCGTGTGATATTTAATTTGTTAAATGTTTTTGTTGGATTGTTGAATTATAATTGGCATGTGGCATGTGAAGTTTTTAAAACTCCAGTTTTGAATGGTTTCAATCTACATTTTGCATGTGATATTTAATGAAACTTTAAATGTTAAATGTTTTAATGATGCACAATATATAATCGAAAGGGTTTTAAGACTGAAAGTTTTGGATGGTTTCAATTTACAACTTAAAGTTTTGGATGGTTTCAACCTACATTTGCACATATGGTAAATTGAAATTATGAACTACTTGCAACAAGACAATCCCCATTGATTTCATTGTATATGTTGATTTCTAATTTGATATAATTGCATGTATGATGGTACATTACTTGTAAAGACATTGAATTAATAATGTTCATTGATTTTACTTTAAGCGCAAAAAATTATTGATAATGTCTAGAACGATTTTTGTGTTATAATTTAATTAAACCTAATAATATTGGAGAGCAAGAGAGATGAGGTATGGTGTTTACTACAAGAGTTCGAGCGGGGCATTCAGTGACAACTTTTACTAGAAACTTGAAACAAAGAGAATCTATCTTTGGCTAAGACATCATGTAAGATGCTCGACATAAACAGTAAAATTGTACTTAAAAGCCGAGATTCGGGCAAGTGGGGACAACCACTTGTTATCTCGTCCCTTGGAGGCTAGGCCATATGGGGACCGAATCTGACTTTAAAAAATAAAGTGAAATAGTTTGTACCATATGGTCGGAGAACATATACAAAAACAATTAATATACAAGAACAATTAATTTCATTCTAGAATATATATATCCAATACATATTTAACATTTTTAATCAATGCACATGTATAGAAATACTATTTTCAGTGGAAACTAGAGCACGTGCTTGTACCCAAACAATTTGTAACATTTGCAAACCACAAATAACATAAGCAGTTCAATTTTTAGTTGAGTACCGAAAGGTTTAAAAGATAATAAATTGTTGTCCTGACACTTCACTCAAAAAAATTCTAATGGAATTCCATCCTCAATAATCCGTTCATGATCGGATTTTGACATTCTCCATTTCTTAATTTTTGATTTTTTCTTTGATTGAACTTCTATCAACTTTATGCGTGCTGCACACACCAAGTGACTATATTGACAACTTATGGAATCAAGTTCATAGTCTTCGAAGTAAACAAAGTCTCCACTTTCACGAGTTTGTTTGAAAAAATAACCTTTCAGTATAATAGACCCTTTGTCATACTGAAATCCGTGATCATTATAGTCTTGTAATAATTTCATTTTTTGTTCAGTGCAACGCATCAAATAATACTTCACATTTTCATCGTTGTCAATAGGTGCAATTACATCAAAAAAATCTCCTGCACAATAAAATAAATTTAAAATTTAATTATGCATATTTAAATTTAAATTTGTAAATCTTTAAATCATTAAAAAGTAATTCAATTGTTACCTTCTCTAACAAGATCAGAAACTCGATCACCATCAGATGATATTGTAGTTTCCTCTGATTCCATTTCTTCAATCATTGCAACATACATTTTTCCCTTTGTATTTAGCTCTGTATGTTTCCAATCGTTCACATACATTTTGTTTTCACAGATGTCATTGGATTTTGTGTTGTCTATGCAAACATCACGAAAACAAGAATATTTTCTTTTATCCAATGCAAACACATTTGTGGACAATTTTGTTTGAATTGAATGCAATTTTCGAGTCCCTTTTATTGTTCCAACTTCATTTCCAATTGATCTATTTACGCCTCCGATTCCAATATGCCAGAAAAACCTTTATATGGAAAATTAGAAAGAATTTGTAAATATGATATCAAAATACAATTAAAAATAATCATTGCATGATAAATGTACAATGTTTAAAATTAGATTACCAATATAAATTAAATTGAATGGACCTTTGCACTTCTCGTGATGGGTTAATCTCATGGCTTAGAGCATTTTTGCACCATTGAACAACTTCTTCAGCGTTTGCAAGTCGGCGTGCAAAGTGGTTCATTTGATATCTTCGAAGTACTCGTTTTATGCATGCTCCCGCACCGTCATGTTCTCCTTTTCCATGGCCAGTCTCAAAGAAATTCCAACAATGTTTAATGGAGGTTTTCTTATGAAGACGACACAACCAAAAAAATGATCGTGCAGATTTGAATTGACCTGCGCATCCGTCTGACCATATCCAAGGTTCATTGAATGTTATTCCACGATTTTTCAATGAATCATAAATTTTTCCAAAACAATGTTGTACAAAACATGTATCATGCGTACGATCGTCACTGATATAAAAATTATATTCTTTAATGATATGTCGATTTTCACTCGTGCTTTCTATATGATCGACATTTTGTTCAACATGTCTATATAGAATATGAACGAGCATGGAGACTTGGTCAGAGTGATAGTATTCACTCTGAATTTCTTTTTGTGGAGCAAATGTGTAGTTTTCTGCAAAATCAATCACTGACAAAATGGTTCCCGGTGGAAAAACTTCACGAGATTTTTTGAATTGCAAGTCTTGCCATCGAGCTCTATGGGAATGCATGGTGTATTTGTAAATTTCTGCTTCAAACTTTCTCAAAAAGTCTATTAGAAAAATTTCGTCTTCTCGTAATTCGATTCTTTTAACACTATCTGCACTTTGAATCGATGTACCGGTATATTCGTATCTCTTCCATTTCACTTTCATGTTGGACAATGATTGATCATTTATATCAATACGATATTTGTTTTGAAATTTAGTCAAATTTCCACAATCATCGCATTTTTACCACCAACACATTTCTTTTTGTAAAATAGTTCATCGCTTTCTCTTTCACATAGAATTTGAGATATGAAATCATGGATAGTGGAAGGAGGAGGTGAATCATTCCATAATGTTCTACCGAAATCAAGGAATGTGTCATAATATAACTCAAATTCCACATGATAACGGCAACAACAAGTGTCGCGTACGGTGATAGGTTTTACATACCATGGTTTTTGTTGAACAAAAGCACCGAGTGAAACTTGAATTTGACGATTCTCTTCTTTGAACTTGTTGAATAACTCTATTTGAGTGGTTTCCAAGAGATGTTTTTCATGTTCTTCGTATTGATTTCATGCTATTCTTCTTCGCATCACATGTCTTGCAGTCGGTGAAACACGTGAATTGTTCTTCCAATATTCATATATTATTTTTTAACATCTTCTCCAAGTCTATCTTTGTATGGTTGCCTACAAATAGCTCTCCAACAAGCGAGTTCATCATTTACGTCTATTTGCAGTCGAAATTTTCGATGTTTGTGCAGAGTTTTTCGCGAGGTTCCCAGTGCTCGTGCCATAGATGCTAGATTCAAACGATTCTCTTGAGTACTTGGTGAAACCATTGCCATTTGTATTCCTCCACGTATATTTGAAACATTTTTATCTCTAGATCTCCTAATTGACTCTATAGCACTACTCATATTTTTTATCACCTCTTCTTTCATTTTTTTATCTTTGGTTGATTTTCGAATACCCAATAGTGTCGTCGATTCTTTTAATTTCCTTGATGATAAGAGACATTTCAACATTTGAGCTTGAACTGTCACCTCAGTTTTGAAAAACATATCCAAAATTTTCTCGACACGATATCGTATAAAATAGTCAGGTTTTTTATCTCCATATGTGCGAGTGTCGACATTTTCTAACATCTCATTATCGATAGTGATTTCATCTGTACATATTCTAAAAAATAGTACATATTCAATAAATAACTAAATTAATAAATATGTCAATAAATATTAGGAAAATTTTAAATATATCAATAGATCATAATATCTACATTTACATACCCGATTCAATTTCTGCTTGAGGTTGATTTTCTTCTTCAATATTTTGAGGAGTGTCTCTGTCTGTTTACATTAAACAAAATATTTTTCAAACTAGTTCATCAAATAAAAATTAAGCTTCACATTGTACATTGGGAAAACTTTAAAAATACATCAATAAATCATAATATTTACATTTACATACCTGCTTCAATTTCTGCTTGAGGTTGATTTTCTTCTTCAATATTTTGAGGAATATCTCTGTCTGTGTACATCAAACAAAATATTTTTCAAACTAGTTTATCAAATAAAAATTAAGCGTTACATTTTACATTAGGAAATTTTTAAATATATATCAATAGAGCATGTAATATTTACATTTACATACCTGCTTCAATTTCTGCTTGAGGTTGATTTTCCTCTTCAATATTTGAGAGAGCCTCTAACTTTCTTTTGCGATATTGTCTCGTCTCTTCTCTACGTTCCTCGAGCTTTCTTTTTCGATCATATTTTCTCACACAAGTTCTTCGATTTCCCATGATAATAGGGTATGAGGTTTAAAAAATTTCCTTTAAAAAATTAGACAATAACTCAATTACAAACAATATCACAAAAGATTTAATTTAAAAAACTCTTTTCTAAAAAATACGTAATCCAATCCAAAACACGTACATATCTCTAAGAAAAATCACACCGCCTCCAAGAAATGTCTTCCAAAAAAATTCTTTAAATCTTAAAATGTAAAGAAAAATTTTTGAACAAAAAAGCTCAAAAGATTTATTTCAACACAAAACACGTACATACCTCAAAGAAAAATCACGTCGCCTCCAAAAATGTCTTCCAAAAAAGTTTTTTAAATTCAAACTTTGAACCTCCAAGAAAAATCACGCCGCCTCCAGAAAATGTCTTCCAAAAATTTTTTTTGACCCCAAACTTTGAAGAAAAATTTTTGAATTCAAAACAAGTTGTAAGATGAAATGAAGTGCGAAATGTGCGAAAATTGTGAATCATTTCGCGGCAATTTATATTGACCGCGAAATGTGTGTTTTGTAGGGGGCTCCACAAAATATTCCGGCCGACGGAAAATTACACAATAGTTCGGCCGAACTTTTGATAATAAGTTCGGCCGAACTATTAAGGCGTTAGTTGTAGCGGCTCATAAACGGAAAACATAGTTCGGCCGAACTGTCTCTAATAGTTCGGCCGAACTATCGCGTCACTGATTACGCAGAGCCAAGCTCTGAAAACGGTTCTGCAACTTTGGACTGATTAAACTCCATGAAAACTTGTTAATTAACTGTCGGAACCAAGACAAGCATTTTCAGAATTGAATCTACTTTCAGGAAATATAAATTTTATGAAATTTCGTAAATGTTTATTAATTTTAATTATTTTTCTAATAAAATGAGTGCAAACAATTTTTGAGGGTCATCGTGATTCAGTGAAATCAAAATTTTGTATCTCCCAAAATACATTGTAAAAAAAATTTAAAAAATTATGGAGCATTACATTGGTCCGTTGACTGTAATGGGTAGCTTTTAGATTTTTAGTTTATAACTTGTATGTTAAAAAATTTGTTGCCACACGAAACATATAAAAAATACGCAGTTTTTCGTATTAGACCAGTTCAAAAAATTCTAGTAATTATGATATGCATCCATTGGCTTTGTAAATATGATGAAACCGAAGTAGACTCTGTCTAGATTGTTGTAACACATTTTGTTTTTTCAAAAACAAGAATTTTCAATGAATACAACGTTGCCACATAACATGACTACTTATGAATTCTTTGATTGTTAAGAAAAACACACTCAAAGAAACGCTAAGTTGACATATCAAATCCGCATAAAAAAATTTCAAAAAATAAGTAATAGAAAGCTAACAAAATGTCTCACAACTTTTATTTTTACCGCAAAATGAAATTCTACACGGAAAAATTGTTATAGTTTGCAGAAAGTTGAAGAACCCAAAAAAATGAAAAAATTTTCTCAAAAAAGGGCAAAAAGTGTAACCCAGCTTCACATTTTCACCCCATACTAAGATAGTATTTTTCACATTGTGACATTGGAGCATGGTTTACCATCATAATATCATTTAATGTTATTACTATTAATAATTAATGTTAAATTTAAATAATTGATATTAAAAATAATTTTTATAAATATTAATAATAATAATAATAATAATAATAATTTTAAATTAAAATTTATTAATATTATTGTTAATACTAAATGTTGTTAATATTATTTATTATTTTTAATATTAATATTATTTATATAGTTGATGTCAATGTCATTAATAATAATAAAATTATTATCATTATTAATAATTAATATTAAAATTAATATAAATAGTAATAATATTAAAATTAATATTAATATTTTTATTCATATTAATTTATATTAATATTAATATAAATTATAAACACAAGGAATAAATATTATAAAACTTAATATAAATATTTTAAACCCTAAAATTATTATGTTTGATGTCACAATGTGACGTTGCAACATGGTTTACCATGCTTGACCATGCTTTATTTTCATATGTAGACAATCTTTTGTCACAATGAAATGTTAGACCATGGTTGATTTTCATAGTAAGAAAATCTTTGTCAGAATGTGACAATGGACCATGGTTGACCATGATTATAAATGAAGGGAATTTATATTCAACCCAAGGATTAATATATTAATCCCTATGAATAACATTAAGACCTAGGAATAAGAAACTATATATTAATAAATTTATGGTATTGATATTAGAAACCAAAGGGATTAATACTAAAAACCCAAAAGATTATAAACCGAAGGGATAAATATTATAAAATGAAGGTATATAGACCCTAAGATAAATATTATAAACCCTAAAATATAAATTGTTGACCATGGTTCACCATGTTTGATTTTCATATTGGACAATCTTTGGCACAAGGTGACATTGGACCATGGTATATCGTGGTTTATTTTCATATTGAGACAATGTTTGTTACAATGTGACATTAGACCATGGTGGACCACTATTATAAACCCAAGAGATTTATGTTAAACCCTAATATTATTATTATAAACCCTATAAATAATATTATACCCTTAGAATACAAACCTTTGGATTAATAACCCCAAGGGATTGATATTATAAACCCAAGGTAATATTAAACCAAAGGGAATAATTAGAAAAACCTAACAGTTTTATAAATCCAAGGGATTGATATTATAAACCTAAGGTAGATAAACCCTAAAATAAACATAGATCACTAAAATAAATATGGTTGATTATGGTTGACTATGGGTTGAACACAATTTTAAAACATTAATTATGGTGACTATGAGATCAATAAAACAAAGAGATTAAATCATTAGATTTATTAATCACATAGATTTTAATATTAATCAAATAGAAGATGGGTTTTGAGAATATCTAATATTCAGTATTTAATATTTACCATATTAAATGTTTAAAATTATTGTTATCAATATTATTAATATTAACGATATAATTTAAATTATATTAATAATTTAATGTTAATAAGTTAATAACATTCCAGGTTCATAATTTTTATAATTAACATTGTAATAAACATTAATGTTTAAAACATGATTACAATTATATTAACCATGTTATTAGTAAATTTTTAATTAATATTATTATTAATAGCATGGTTTTTAATATGAATTTGAATATTATTGTTATTATTAATGATAGTTTATATTTATATTTTGTTTAAGAGATATTATAAAAAATTATTATAAACTATTTAAAAATTAATTTAAAAATATACAATGAATATTATAAATGTAAAATGATATTTGTTATAAACTTATTAGTAATAAATATATATTTTTTTTAATGATAATATTTATTAAAAACTAAACTTAACAAAATTAAAATGAAATTATAAAGACTTAATAATATAGAAAATTCAAATTATATAAAATATTAAGAAAATTCAATATAATATAACTTAAATAACCTAAAATATAAACTTAATATTATCAAGTTTTAAGTAATGGACTCAAGTTTTAAAAAAACATTTAATAACTTAAAATTATAGATTATGAGATCACATATGAGGTTTTTATATTCAATTTATTAAAAAAAAAAAAAAGTATAAATATGAATTTTGTATATTCTTATTTTATTTTTCATTAGAATACTTATTTATTTATTATAAATTTGTTGCTTGGAGTGAATTTATAGTCGTCATTTATTAGAATTACTTTGCATGCTATGCTCATCTTTGTTGCCAATAAAAATTATTTTTTATTTTGTTTTTATTCACCCATTTTACATTGTACCCTATATGCATTTACTTTTATTTTATCTTTTTTATTCATAGTACATTTGTACTTTTAATTGAATCAAACTAACTTATATATTATATAATATGTATATATTTTCTTCCAAAACAATCTACTTGTTATTTTGTTAGTATTCATGTATTTGGAATTATCAAAGTGATATTTAATATTTTAAATGTTATTTAAAAAAAAAAAAAAACTTAAAATTATAAACTGTGGAGATCACAAATGAGGATTTTACATTCAATTTATTGAAAAAAATGCATAAATATGCTTTTTGTATAGTTTTATTTATTTTTTCATTATAATATCCATTTACTAATTATATGTTTGTTGTTTGGAGTGCATTTATACTCTTCATTGATTGAAATTATCTTGCATAATATGTGTATCTTTGTTGCCGATAAAAAAGTACTTGTTATTTTATTTTTATTTGCCCATTTTACCTTGTATCCTATATGTATTTACTTTGATTTTATATTTTTAACTCAAAGTGTATTTGTACTCTTCATTGATTCAAATTACTAAATTGTACAATTTTAACAAATTTATATATAATTTCTAAAACAATAATCCAACAATATATAGGAAAATCAAAATTTAAGAACTATTAAACCAAACTAAATATTAATCTTCCCATTGACCTTATACCTTTAGCCTACAACATCATAGTTATAATAGGTTAAGGTCATTTTTTATAAATAAGTATTTCCCATGCACAATAAATAAGTATTTCCCATGCACAATTATTGGAGACAGTTTTGATTTTGAAGAAAGACCAAATTTTAATAATATGAATTTGGATATTATTGTTATTATTGTTATTATTAATTTATAATTTTTATATAATAATGATTATATTTACAAGTTTTTTTTAGCAATTTAAAATATTTTCATCAATATAATTTTATTAATAATCATAAACATAAAGCAACTTAGATCTATCTTAACTTAGGATTTTCTAAAGGTTTAGAGAGATCAAATCATTTCCGAGTCTAAAATAAATTTGTATCTCAAGAAATTTGATCCATTTCCTTACTTGATACATCCATAATTAAAATAAACTTAGAAAAATATAAAAAGTTATATATAAACTCATTTTGAAAAAAAATAAAAAATTCAATAAATATCTACCTCTTAAAAAAAATTATTGTTATTCTTTAAATGTATTAATAATATATTTTATCATCATTACTTTTTTACTTAATATTTCATTTTAATATTTATAGAATTTTGGCTTTTGTTATGTAGAATTTTTTCGGTAATAATCACATTCAAATGAACATTGTCGACGTGTTTCGAACCAACCGGTGTGGTTCATCATCCAGACTAGGTGAGAGATCAGATCCGGACATTGAGTTTAAATAGATGCAAAAATGGCTAAACTAGTTGTTAGGAAAACGACTAGTTTGACCCTACCTCTACCTTAGCTGAGCATGCGGAAAAGACTAACCATCATATCTGCATTGAAGAGGCTAAGGTCATAGTTAGGATTGACCATTTCCATCATCAGAAGTTAAGAGAGACCTTAGAAATTGAAAAAAGACTCATAAATCTCAATAGAGATGACGGCTGGAATATAAGCAGGTGTTGGATCCATGCGCTATATTCTTAATGGTAAAAATATAAAAATAAAAAATAAAAATAAAATAAAATAAATAAATAAATTTATTTTATTTAATTTTTTTATATTTTATTTAATTTTTATTTTTATTTTTTTTTATTTTTTTTAGAGAAAGGAGAATAATAGGAATACAAATTTACATTCAGTTAAATAAATATAAATACTAAAATATAATAGGTATTAAATAATTAAATAATAAGAAATTAATAAAGAAATAAATAATAATAATAATAATATTAATTAATTAACTAAATTAAATTAAATATAAATATTTATAAATATATTTTATTAAACTTTTAAATTAATTAAATAGAAGTAGTCATTATAATTTTATTTAATAATTAAGTAAATAATTAAATTAATTTAAATGGAACAAGCAATTATTAAATTTCATAGTCAAACTAGTCATTTTCCTAACAGCTAGTTTAGCCATTTCTGCATCTATTTAAACTCAACATCCGGATTTGATCTCTCACCTAGTCCTGATGACGAACCACACTGGTTGGTTTGAAACGCGTCGAAAATGTTCGTTTGAATGTGATTATTACGGAAAAAGTTCTACATAATTTCATTTTACTAATAATATCATTTATATGAATAAAAAATATGTATGCATTTTTTTATATCTTAAGCATTGTTTTCTCATTTAAACTATTTTTTAATATTGATTAAAAAATTATATATTAAAATTAAAAAATAAATACAATAAAATTAAAACAAATCTAGACAACTTACTATGACGCTCCAACGGAGTAGAGCGGTCACGACCCTAGTCGCTAATGCTATACAAAAATCCCTTACAACTCAACAAAATTATCAACCCTTGTTTGATGCTATACAAAAATCCCTTACAACTCAACAAAATTATCAACCCTTGTGTTTCAAGAGGCGCTAGATTCTAGGTGCGGTTTGAGCATAAGCGCCATGTTTCTGAATAGGTCAGATGATGCCACCAGCAGGCAGCAAAAGAAAAGCCACAAGGATATCCACAAAATCCTTATCCGGGTGATCAGTTTACATAAGACAAGTGGAAAAAATTAAAAGTCTTATGTAAAAAATTAAACTAACAAAAGCACATTAATATTGGATGGTTGTCCTCATGTAGAAATACATCTTGAGTGACTAATTTGTGTATTGTTATGGTTTTGGTGTTTCGAGATAAAGAAATTGGGAACATATTGAACTTAGCGAAGCTTGTTGATATAGTTATCCATTCCTTATATAGCAGCACTGTAACTCAGACGTTCACCTCAAAGGAAAGTACCCAAGAAGCAGGTCAATATGTTTATTTTTGAGTTTGTAAATGTAACACTTATACACAAATAAATAAATAAAATATTTTTACCCATGAGTAATAATATGCTTATCATAATCGGAAATTAAAGACATACCTAAAGGTTCTTGCCATAAACATTATTATACCACCATAGGAAATAATGTTTAGGCTTGAAAATAATCCTACCACAATAAAAGTTTAAACACATAATATGTATTATATGATTTAATGCTATGTTTACGATGTTATAACAATATCTTCGCATTTAAGGATGGAGCTACGTGGAATTCATTTCATATGCTTTGCGAGTTGGCACGTACTAGTCCGTTTAATGTTCTCGGTGTTGGTAAATACTTTCCTCTGCATTTGGCGATCATTCGTGGATCTAGTGCGGGACTCAAGGCCACTTGCCCTAATCCCTACCGTCCGTCTACCTAGAGATCTACGGTCCAATTCTCTAGCAGGAAGATTGAGTTAATACCGCAGAAACCTATGTGAAATTCTTATTTGAGTTCTCGGCTATCTTTCAGACTTATTACCTTGGCTCTGTGTTGACAATGGTTCTGCCATTGCTATAGTAGGGTTCTCTGATGGCTTATACATCCTGGTTTACAGTGAGAAGGAACTTTCCGAGTGCAGGTTTGGTGTCTGCGCATCTTTTCTCCGGTCTCCGGCAAGCATCCCGCTCCAATGATCTCTACTCGGTTCTACGATGCCATTCTTGATAGCTTCCTTCCTCCATCGTTCAGGTAAATTTGGTTCCATATGGCCCTTTGCATTTATTTAGTGTATTTACAATTGTAACTTCTATCATTCAATTTTTAAAACCTTTAATCTATTTGTAAATCTTCAGCTTAGGGATTGAATGATTCACAAGGATCCTCTTCTACAAGTAAACCCATTTCCAAAACGTATTTATTCTATAGATACGAATTCTCTTATATGCTTATCATTTTGTAAATTATATTCCCTCACAATGTCTCGGGCTTTCCTTTGATTGCAGGTGAGGATGTTATCTTCTACAATCTTTTCTTTCCAGTTAATCTTGAAAGCGGTTTTTCTTCCCCAACTAACTTAATCGATTTTCTAGGTATTTCTATGGGGTTTCACCCAAAGTCTAGGGTTTATCAATCCTCGGCATAATTTGTTCTTATATAGAGGAACAGTTCCCAACTATGTCTATTAATGCATTATTAAACGAGTTGCATGGATTATTACTATCCACAAACTGCTCATGCTACATTTCTTACATGGACATTTAAGTACTGTCCAGTGATACCTTTTAGACCATGGTTTTTGTTACTTACAATGATTAATAAGTAACTTCTTTGTTTCCGGTTGGGTTAAATATATGGACTTGTTAATGAGTTTCCTTTTTAATGTTTTGGATATCGTCGTATTACCCCCTCTTTTCCAAATTACATTACTTTTCATTCGTTTTCTCTTATATGCACTTAGTAGCAATTTACATTACATTTTCCAGCGTATAATCATTTACCCAGATTTTGTATACATCTATGTATACCTCTATTTAACATATAATCTATGGTATTTACGTATCATTGATTTTGGTAAAGAAAATAATCTGGATTTGTCTTTTCTGTAGCTCTATTCTCCAGATATCATTTTCTAAATGATAGTTAAAACTTCTTGCTGTTAAGAAATTGTCATAATTATTTGGTGTCTGGACAACAACCTCAGGTAGATGTCTGAGTATAGTCCTACTTGAGCAACAACTAAATTTGGATTGAGGATTTCCTCATACCCGGATTTGACAGTTAGCTCCTACACGATTTATTTCATTCCATAATGATTCACATTCTTTGTTATTAGTAGTTAATTTGTCTGGAGATGCTACGTTTTAAATTCAAAGTTCTCTCAGCTTTTCGTCTCATGTAAAATTTCATGTATGTATACTCTGCTCCAAAATACATATATATATATATATATATATATATATATATATATATGTAAGTACTACATCTTTATACAACAGTTGAATACGTTGCTGGTTTCTAAGTTGAGAATAAAAGGTTCATATTTATATTGTATCTGTATTTCATTCTAGAGATAAGATAATATTTCTATTTTGAAATTAATACAGTAATTTCTCTTTCTTTCATTATAATAGTACTTCTCTCTGCAATTGAACAGTGTTCTTTCTATCAATAAAATAGTATTTTATTTCTTCAAATAAACAGTATATCTTTTGGTCAATAAATAGTGTTTCTTCCTGCAAATAATTTATCGATTCTCAGGGATTCTCAGGGTTTAATCTACAGAGTTCACTAATACTAAACTTTTTCAACAAATCATTTTACCTTACCCACACCACAGCTTAAAACTAAATAAAATAATTAACACACATTTGTGTTCCAGTCTTGTAGTGTCATTTCTGTAGCTTCAAAATATCGAATAGAATAAAAAACTTATCTGAAATTATTTATTGTTGATGATGTTCCTCCCTAACCTTCCAGAGAGGCAATGACGTCCTGCTCTTCCCTGTGCTTCCACTGAAAGGTACAGGTTGGCAGTTTAATTCTGTTGTGATTTCAGCACTGAAAGGTACAGGTTGGCAGTTTAATTCTGTTGTGATTTCAGCACTACCAGTGCAGTCAGTACAGTCAGTACCGGTGTCAGTACCGGAATATTTCAGGACATCTGAGTTTTTTTTCCACTGCTCACTTTCCACTCTTTCCTTTCTCTCTGAAGAGAACCCCACTCCTCACTGGGATCAGTGTCTTATCCTAGATCAGTCTCTTATCCTCGGAGGAGCAGGTAAGTGTCCCCAACTGTCCAACCTCCTTTCAGTTCTTGAAAAACATTTACCATCAATCTTTTACCAAAACATTTACCATCAATCTTTACCATCAATCATCAATCTTTTACCTTTTTATGGAATCACTTTCCATAACTAATTTTATTATTCACAATTAATAAATAATATTAATAACTTTTCCAACAAAATATTAATAACTTTTCCAACAAAAACAAAATACTAATATTAAACACCATTTTCTTTAAACAAATAATATTTTTACTAACAACTAGTTATAAGTAAATGGGTCTATGATACGCTTAACAAAATACTAATATTAAACACCATTTTCTTTAAACAAATAATATTTTTACTAACAACTAGTTATAAGTAAATGGGTCTATCACAATAAATATTAGACAGGGAGCATTACATCAAGTGGAAGGATTCAAGAGTCACAAACTTAGGAAACTATTAAAAGATGTTGGAATTAATTATTCTATGTTTGGTAGTGATTATTTATTTCGGCTTCTTTTCTAATCCCGAAGTAACGAAATTTATTTGTTTTAACATCAATTAAAATAATTTTATATATATATATAAATATAATTTAGAAATAATTCATAAATATAGATATTAGAAACACCTTTATTTTTTCCACATTACCATTTTAATTAAATAAGTTCAACTCCAATTATCATACTAAATATGACGTCTTCAACCATTAATTTTACTTGAATATTATTTTAATAGTGGCAAAAGTTTGACATGCATTGTCATTAACATTTCATGCTAATGTTTACATTAATTTTTTTTTTAATAATGGAAAGTTAATTGTTTTGTTGTATATATAAGTAGGTAGACTTTCAATTCCAAATATTCCTATAAATCTCTACCTAAAAGTTAGGTCTCTGTACTTGTTGGAAAACTCAAAATATTTGTGTGTTGGAGAGGACGATGAGGGCGGCTTCTACATTACAAAGAACTGATAATAATTCATGTGCCTTTTTCAATAAACCATTCACGATCCATGATTTGTTTACAGAATTTCAGCTCACAAATCATCAGAAGTATGCAAAACAAACCTGCAACTACTATTACCAGTCCAAAATAAATTTCCCCGGCAGCAACAACAAAAGCTGCAAGCGCTTGTGTTGGTTCATTCATTCCCACAGTTGGACGCAGACTCAGTTCTCACAAACAAATAATCACAAGAAAATTGTGTTGGTTCATTCATTCCCACAGTTGGACGCAGACTCAGTTCAAACCCCTTCAACTCAACTTAAGCAAATACTGCAATAGCTTGTTTCTACAAACAAATATATTTTAGAACGCCTTCGGGTGGGGAATATTGTCCATTCAAGTACCTAAAAATCTAAGAACAAAGCCAATCCCGTCATCGTTGTTTGAAAGTGGGAAGAAATATGAATGATTGAATAATGGTTAGCATCCAATGTCTACGGGGAATCATGAAAACCCAAAAATATATTAAGGGTTTAATATTGTCACCTTTCAGTAGTGAGACATGATCTCCTCGTCCTATGTGCCTGTGCCCCATCCTGCCTATTATATTATAATTACACAATGACAACAATTTTTTTATAAAAATTATTATAATTATAGACCGCCTAACTTCCCAACACAAGAGTAAGGTGATACAAGTTTGAATATATAAAACCTGCTTGCTCTTCCGTGGCCAAAGCCGCACAACCTTGTTGCAAACATCCGAAAAAGAAGAAGACAGAGGCATGAATTCGATTTGAATTATTGAATTTAACTAGTTTATTTGGAGTATTTTGTTCTACTAGTGGAGGAGAATGCCAATAGTTAGGCGTTTCATGATTAAATGAGGGGATAATTGCATACTCCAGCTAAGAGGAAAACAAATATCATTTTTGCATTCGCTGAATTTAAGGAGTATATTTGGAGTATTTTGTTCCACAAATGGAGTAGAATGACAACAGTGAGGCCACATTGCATGGGCCACATTGCTCCTGAAAAAGTGTAGTTGTTTTTTTTTGTTTTTTTTGTTTTTAAATTTATTTATTGTTTTGATGGTATTTTTGTTAATCCCCATAAGTGGAGATAAATGAGAGGCATAGTAATTTTTTAATCATTATTGGGTAAATAATTAATTTAAGTAAGGTAATGAGATGCATACTAATTAGTTTGAGTAAGGTTTAAACACATTTAGATATGCAAGAAATTTTTCACTTCTAATTTTATTCATTGTAGAATATACTTGCATCTTTTAGTTTACTGGCACTTTTTAATTTAGACCATCAAATCAAAAAAATTGAAATGGCCAATTCCAACTAGAAAAAAGCCTATCAACATAACAACTCAAATCTACATTCTTAGTTTTTTCACATCTTCCACACTCCATAAGAAAATCGATCCCCACTCCATAAGAAGACCGATACAAGCTCATCTTTCTCAATAGAATCATTATTATCACACAACATATGACAAAGATCATCGTCAATTTGTTCGCTAAATCGTCGTGCAAAGATCTGTCAACCAAATATGTCACTACTTGTTTTTAATGCATAAACAACCACACCGTTATCTCCTACAAGTAGTAGTATCAGAGACTTCTAGTCTTTTGTTTGACAGGTTAAGCAGTGCATGTCTACTTATTTATTCATTGGAATTATTGCTGCATTTAGAATGAGAGAGATCTAGTTCGGGTTATCACCAAATGACAAACTTAGTTCAGAAAGCCTCTTTGTGCGATACAAGTGAAAAGGCTACAGCTAATTGGATCCCAGGTTTTGAAATATTCCTGAAATTTATAAGAGCTAAGTCAACCGTTCGATTTCTCCATCCATGTTATTTTGGAGTATTTCCAAATGCTTGAAATGGTAATTACCTTTGCATGTAAAAGTTCGTTAAATTTAGGAAAGTCAGTTTACTGAGTCAAGTAGAGTGAATTCCAATTATGAATTCTATGATTTTGCTATCCGATTCTCTCATGCTTCACAATTTACAGGTTTTAGATGAATCATATCATCGCTTATGATTGAACGATGTCGCCGCTTTCTCAGTAAACTTGTAATTCTCAATCCACTAGTAAACTTATTTCCTTCAATTTTTACAAAACTATTGTACTGCAATCAGATCTGTTGTATCTGACATATCATTAAGAGGAACTCATTTGAGTTGCTTTACTTTCACAGCTATTAATATCTAAAGTAATTAAAGAATAGTCTATTATGGTTTTCCATTCTATCTCGTTACGCCGATAGGCGTAACCCCTGTCGGAAGGAGCATGTTTTGTGATTAGGCTAATTAATTTTTTTGATCTGATGGTCAGGATTGGAAGATGCCAGTATATTCTGGTCGTCGCCACTAAATCGATGGATGAAATCTACCCCACTAACTTCCTTGCATATCTAAATCACGTGTTTAAACCGTACTTAAATTAATTTTTTACAAATCTAGATTAAAAATTTACTGTGCCATTTATTAATTGACACCTATCAAGATTAACCTTTCGAATGAAACTGAAAGACTAACGCTTGTCCAAGTGTGTGACATTGTTATGCCAAGTGTCTGAAGGCGCCCGCGGACAAGGACACGTCGTGAGGTGGGCGCCCTGGTGGTTTCAAATCGGGGGTAACGGTGGAGGAGTGGAACGCGTCTTCAAGATTAACCAGTAAAATAAAAGTGAAACATTGAACCTTCTCACCGTTCTGCAATGTGTCCCTGTGCCTTTGACACGAGGCAATGTGTCCCTGTGCCTTTTACACGAGGCATAGTGGCGGCAACGGCGGCAAGGTGGCTGTAACGCTGTGTAGGCTGGGGCCGTTATGGGTGATGGTTCAAATTCTTAACCCATGCGTGAAGGAAACGCTCCGATTGCTCTTGAGCCCGCCCCACAAAGGGTGTGTGAGATATTATTATCGACCCTTCAGAGATTTGTATGTTTCTGTTAGTAATTTTGAAATAATGAGAGTTTATGTATATTGATTGTACAGGTGAAATGGATCAGAGTTCTGTACTCAGATATTATAAACATTGTCTTTCTGTTTTCACAGATATGGTCTTCTCTCTTTGTTTATTCATGTTGTCACGTTGTCCCTTTTCTTACATATTGCATCACTCGTGCAGATAACGGTACTTCTGGGCCAGATAAATCGCATAAACGAGGAGAATCAGAAACTCAAATCTATGTTGAATTGCGTGTGTTATAGATATAACCACCTGCAGGAGCAATTCAGGCCTATGTTGCAACAGGCCGGGAATGGCGTTGATGGTAGCCAGGTATGTTATACTATTTTGTTTTGGAAGCTAATTTCATTTTGGGATTATTAGGGTTTGGGAATCTCTAAATTTCTTTTGTTCTGGAAGCTAATTTCATTTCATTTTGGGATTATTAGGGTTTGGGAATCTCAAAATTTCTTAACATTGTTTGCCTTCTACTTTGGTAGTTATTCAATTGAGATCAGAGAAGGTCTATTAATGTCGACTCCAGAAGCGCAGTTTCGCACCAATCTGATCACGATAGGGGTGATCGTGAACAAAGCAGAGAAAATGTGGAGAAGAATGTGAAATTTATGGAAAATCAGCAGCTGCCTTCCGAGAAGAGGAAAAATGGGATGATCGATTTATCCATTGAACAGATGGGGAAGTCACCGAAAAAGAAGTTTCAGGTGGTGACAAAGGGCTCTGCCCAACACACAAGATCTGAGGCGTCCATGGTAATAATAAAATTCTTCCCTTCCTGTTATGTAGAATCTATGTGCTGAACCCCAATTCCATCTAACGCGGAGTAGATATTGTATGCATGACGGAACTTGGCATTCAAACCCTGAGTTCAGATGGGATAGTCCCACATTTGACCAATTTGCAGAGGAAATGAGTTAGGTTTCTGACGCATTTAGAAATTGTTGAGAAGATTGGCGTGCAGCGATATAATGAGACACAAATCGTACCTTCCCCTCTAGCTTCTGCTCGCTTCCCCTTGTCTTTTAATTCAGAACCCTAATGTGGGCCTTTGTAATCACTGATGCCCCAATTTGCTCGATGGCATGAGAATTCAAAACTCTGACTCATTGAAACGAGGTGGATTACCCCAGGGAGAATGGCAATTTAAAGAGCTAAAAACCTTTTGCGCAACTCACTCAACTGTAGCAGATGCAGGTTCATTTATTTTAGTCCAATGTATTAGTTGCCATTTTTTTTTTTAAATTTGATAATCTAAGAGGCACGAACAAAATGTGGAGCCAAGTTTACCTTTATTTATTTAAGGTTAAGGCAACAGCAGTAAATGGGCGAGGCACAATCACGCCCTCAGGATATGCGATGACCAACAGTGCCCCCTATATGAAGTTAACGTAGCCAATGCTTCGTTGCCCATGGCGTCATATTTTAAAATATGAAGATAGTCCAATTAGAATTAAAACACATTTTGGAATCTACAAGACATTCCATCGGTTAGTGAGCGTGCTCGTTAAATCCTCGCTTCCATATATTAAAATTCAAATTACCAATCACTGCTCCCAAGCAAGACCACTAATGAACGATCCAACTATTGTTTCGGCTCTACGCTAGTTGAGAGGGAAACATAATATGTAAATGAGACCTATGGGATAATACCATTTGTGCCACTTATGGTTCTCCCACTTGACGTAAGAAACACTTAATTGGAGAATGACACTTACGCCAAGAAATATAAGAAATATGGTATATTATACTAGGGTAAGTTGCTGGTGTGGAAAGGTGTTTACAATGAATGTGGCATAACAGTGGAGGTGATTTCGTAGTCACAAAATTTGGGTAATTTGCTAGGGTGGAAAGATGTTTACAATGAATGTGACATAATAGCTGAGGTGATTTCGTAGTCACGAAAAATCTTTACAATGAATGTTGCACAACATTTGAGGTTTTTCATTTCGTAGCCACAAATTTGGGACCCCACGCAATACCTTGTGGAAAAGTGTTTACAATGAATGTTGCATAACACTGGGAGGTGATTTCATTGTCACAAAATTTGGGACCCCTACATAATACCTTAAAAGCTGGGAAAAGGCGACGAGGTTATATTAAACGAACATAAAAAAATATTTTTAATATGCTTGCCATATTAAAATGTATTTTTGCTTTGATTTGAAATAGGAAAATATTTTTAAAATTTTTCGTTAACGCCCTTTTTCGATTATATTTATTCAATTTAAGTTATTTTTATTCAATTTTTATGTATTTGTTTATTTTTGTGGAATTTTAAATATCCCATGTTATTTTTACTTTTAGTTTATTATTTTTAATATAATTTGTTTCTAACTGTATTTAAAATTATAAATAATTAAATTATTTTACTTTTAATTTATAAATATAAAATTCTACATATAAACTAAAATATATAAGTTCAAATTTTACATTCAAACTAATTATCACTTAAAACTAAGCTCAATGTTAAGTCTTATGTTTTGATGGTCTAATTCATTTATTTTAATATCTATATACTTTTTTCAGTTATGAAATTGTGTATCAAATTAAAAAGATGTTTATAAAATATATTATTAAAATAATTTTAATATGTTTATGTTTTATATTTATTTTGAAACTTTAATTAATTAAATATTAAAATAAATAATAAAAATATATTACTAAAATAATTTTGATTTACTATTATGGTGTTTCAATTTATTAATTTTAATATTCACATAATTGTAATTTATTCAAATTTATTTTCAAATTTTATATTCATTTTTGATATTGTAGTTTAATTAAATATAAAAAAAATGAAATAATCAAATTAATTATAGGATAATTTTAATTTGTTAATATAATGTGTTTTTTTATTTATTTATTTTACTCTCAATGATTCTAATAAATTTGAGATTCTAATAAATTTAATATCTACACTTAAAAAAAAATGAAAATATTAATAAAGATGTCTATATAAATAAAAATATAATATAAAAAATAAGAAGGTATATTTGTTTTCTTTTTTTTAAATACACTTAGGTTTATTTAAATATTTTTTTCGATTTTTATTTTAAATACATAAAATTTTAAATTATTTTATTTTTTATGAGAAAAAAATAAATTAATGACTTTTTATTTTTCATATATAATTTTTTTATTATTATAAAATTATATTTTATTTATAACCGATATGTATAATATGTAGAAAGTTCAATGAGTAATATCAAATAAATTTAATCATTTCCAAACACCATTAAATATTGATTTCAAAAATAAAAAATATAGATAAGGAATCAATATAATATCTAGATATTAGATATTGACTTGTACAAATTTCATGGATATTTGATTAGTAGCAACTATCTTTGGAATAAATAGAATAATGGCAATTTGATTTATAGAGGTTTTGTAAGCTTATCTATACTTTTCACAAACTTAGGAGTGCATTTTTTATTTTATTTTATTTTTTTAAGCTATAATCAACCTCATTTAATAATTAAAATTATTAATCATAATATTATTAAAAATTTACAAAGGCATATAATATATTTTGATATTAGGATTAAAATTAATGTTACCCACTATTAACAAATATTAATATTAATGTCACTCTTAATATTAATTAAATGTTATTGATATTAGTATTAATTAATATTATCAATATTAATATTAAAGTTAATAATAATAATACATTAACTATTATTATACTTTGTTATATATTTATTACTGTAATAATAATTTGCATTAGTATTTGATATTAAATAATTAATATGTAGGAATATACTAATATTAATAAATAAATAAGTTTTATTATTAATAGTAATTAATTTGAATAAGAATAAGAATATTATTTTTAATATTATTAATATTAAATCCTTGTGTTTATTAGTTTTTTTGGTTTATAATATAAATAATTGATCAATGTCATCCATGTTTAAATCAATTCCCTTGGGTTCACCAATTCCTTTGGTTTATAATTTGTTGGGTAATGGTTTTCCCTTGGGTTCACCAATTCCTTTGGTTTATAATATTAAACCCTTGGGTTTTATTAATCTCTATTGTTTTTAATATGAATAATCGATCAATGTCATCCATGATCAAATGGCACATTATGAAAACATTGTCTCGAAGATGAAAGTCACCATGGCATTTTTTGGTTTATAATATAAATAATCGATCAATGTCATCCATGTTTAAATCAATTTCCTTGGGTTCACCAATTCCTTTGGTTTATAATATTAAACCCTTGGGTTTATTAGTTCTTTTGGTTTATAATATGAATAATCGATCAATGTCATCCATATTCAAATGTCATATTTCGACAAATATTATCTCAATATGAAAATCGCCCATGGCCAACCATGGTCATAGTTGGTCCAATTGTGACAAAAATTGTCTCAATGTTTAAATCAATTCCCTCGGGTTCACCAATTCCTTTGGTTTATAATTTTGGGTAATGATTTTCCCTGGGTTCACCACTTTGCTTTGGTTTATTAGTTTTTTGGTTTATAATACAACACCGGACTCACGTCATCCAGGATCAAATGTCACATTCTGAGAAATATTGTCTAAATATGAAAATCAGCCATAGCCAAAGATGGTCATAGTTAGTCCAACGTCGCATTGTGACAAAAATTGTCTCAATGTTTTATCAATTCCCTTGGGTTCACCAATTCCTTTGGTTTATAATATTAAACCCTTGGGTTTATTACTTATTTTGGTTTATAATATAAATAATCGATCAATGTCATCCATGATCAAATGTCAATGTTTAAATCAATTCCCTTGGGTTCACCAATTCCTTTGGTTTATAATTTGTTGGGTAATGGTTTTCCCTTGGGTTCACCAATTCCTTTGGTTTATAATATTAAACCCTTGGGTTTATTAGTTGTTTTGGTTTATAATATAAATAATCGATCAATGTCATCCATGATCAAATGTCACATTCTGACAAACATTGTCTCAATATGAAAATCACCCATGGCCAACCATGGTCATAGTTGGTCGAACGTCGCATTGTGACAACAATTGTCTCAATGTTTAAATCAATTCCTTTGGTTTATAATTTGTTGGGTAATGGTTTTCCCTTGGGTTCACCAATTCCTTTGGTTTATAATATTAAACCCTTAGGTTTTATTAATCTCTAGTGTTTTTAATATTTCCCTTAGCCTTATTGATCCCTTAGGTTTTTAATATTTGTTGGGTAATGGTTTTCCCTTGGGTTCACCAATTCTTTTGGTTTATAATATTAAACCCTTGGGTTTATTAGTTCTTTTGGTTTATAATATGAATAATCAATCAATGTCATCCATGATCAAACGTCACATTCTGACAAACATTGTCTCAATATGAATATCACCCATGGCCAACCATGGTCATAGTTGGTCGAACGTCGCATTGTCACAACAATTGTCTCAATATTTAAATCAATTCCCTTGGGTTCACCAATTCCTTTGGTTTATAATATTAAACCCTTGGGGTTATTAGTTCTTTTGGTTTATAATATGAATAATCGATCAATGTCATCCATGATCAAATGTCGCATTGTGAGAACAATTGTATCAATGTTTAAATCAATCCCCTTGGGTTCACCAATTCCTTTGGTTTATAATATTAAACCCTTGGGTTTATTAGTTCTTTTGGTTTATAATATGAATAATCGATCAATGTCATCCATGATCAAATGTCACATTCTGACAAATATTGTCTCAATATGAAAATCGCCCATGGCCAACCCTGCTCATAATTGGTCCAACGTCGCATTGTGACAACAATTTTATTAATGTTGAAATCAATTCCCTTGGGTTCACCAATTCCTTTTGGTTTATAATTTGTTGGGTAATGGCTGTCCCTTGGGTTCACCAATTCCTTTGGTTTATAATATCAAATCCTTGGGTTTATTAGTTCTTTTGGTTTATAATATGAATAATCGATCAATGTCATCCATGATCAAATGTCACATTTCGACAAATATTGTCTCAATATGAAAATCACCCATGGCCAACGATGGTCATAGTTGGTCCAATTGTGACAACAATTGTCTCAATGTTTAAATCAATTCCCTCACGTTCACCAATTCCTTTGGTTTATAATTTTTTGGGTAATGGTTTTCCCTTGGGTTCACCAATTGATTTGGTTTATAGTATTAAACTCTTGGGTTTTATTAATCTCTATTGTTTTTAATATTGCCCTTAGCCTTATTGATCCCTTAGGTTTTTAATATTTATGCCTTGGGTTCAGTGACTCCTTTGGTTTATAATATTAAACCCTTGGGTTTATTAGTTCTTTTGGTTTATAATGTTAATCACACATTCAGTTTATTACTCTCTTGAGTTTAAAATACTAATTCTCAGGGTTTGTTAATTTCTTAGATTTTTCAGTTTAAAATATTAATTCTTAGTGTTTATTAATCTTTATTGTTTATAATATTCATCCGTTAGGTTTATGATATTTATCCCTTGGGTTCGTTGGTTCCTTTGCTTTATAACATTAAACCCTTGGGTGTATTTAAACTTCTGGTTTATGATGACATTGGGTTTGTATTATTAATTATCCCTTGGGTTTATTAATATCTTCACTTTAAAATAATAATTGTTAGGGTTTATTAATCTCTTAGGTTTTTTGTTTTTAAATATTTTTTCATATGGTTTATTACTCTCTTGAGTTTAATATTATTAATATATTAATATATATTATAAATAAATATTCAAATATTTATTAATAATGATTATTAGTAATATTATAATAATATTATTAATATATATATATAACCAACTATGATATAATATATATTATTAATATATTATTAGTTCTTTTGGTTTATTAATAATATAACCATCTATGATATTAATATATAAATAAATATTAAATTATTATATATTATTAATATTATTTTTATATTAATATATATTATATATATTTCAAGTTAATTTATAGTATGTTTATACTTAATATTTTTAATATATTAATAAATAATTTTAATATATATTATTAATACTTATTATAATATTATTAATATATATAAAATATTTTGTGATTTTAATCATAATTAATATATTTAATATATTAATATTCTTATTAATATATAATATATATATTTCAAGTTAATATAATAAAATTATTATATATAATATTTATTTATTGATATATAAATTAATGTGATTGGTAGTGGATATAGGCCTATCGGCGTATATCAACCACATTGGTAAATGTGGTTGTAAATCTATTTTATATACGCCTATCGGCGTATATCAACCACATTAGTTTTTACTAATGTGGTTGTGCTAGTTTTATAGATTTTTGAAATATGTAATCAACTTACAAATGTTGCATTAAGCTTCTTTTTTGTTTACAGGTGAGCAACTATGCAAACGTAATGGAAGACATGAGAAGCATGACCAAAGAACAAGTGGTGCGCAACCTCAGGAGGTAGGGACTGCGTGTCAAATATATATAAATTTTTAAAATTTATTTGCTCTAAATGTATTTGCTCTAAGGTTGCAGTGTGTTCGTGACACAGAAGCAGCACCGGATTCGCTCGAGGGTCCCCCAAGTACCGTGGAGTTACCAGGTTTTTGAAAACACCATTAAAGCTCTCCACTAATCTCAATTTCAATTTCATAGTGAAAGTAATATCTAATTTCATGCTTGCATCATGGTGTGTCATTACCATGGCAGGCGCGGATAGGTAACCGTGCCGCTGACAAGAAAGAGGTGCATTTGGGTACTTATAGTAAGTGTACTTCTAGTATTCTGTTCCATTCTAATGTTATCTATGTACTTCTATTCTAATCTATTTGTTCATCATCATATGAAAATGAAAATGATCATATGATCGGTTTTGGTTTTCACAGATACAGAAGAGGAGGCTGCTGTCGTGTAAGGCTCTCAAGGGGGCCGAGCAAGGCTCTCACGAATTTCGAAAGCATTCTAAGTGCGGACTTACCCCATCCAAAGCGTCGTCTCAAACGTGCTACTGCCACTTCCATTGTGAGTGAGCCGAAAAGAGCCCGCCCATATATCGACCTGAATGCCGATCCGCACATGGATGGATGGTGTTACTGCCTCTCTGGTGTTGGTGTTGTTGGTGTTACTGTGGATGGATGACTCCCCCTCTAGGGTTGGTGTTGTTGGTGTTACTGTTGGATGAACATCAACACTTTTTACTGCCTTTCTGGTGTTGGTGTTGTTGGTGTTACTGTGGATGGATGACTCCCCCTCTAGGGTTGGTGTTGTTGGTGTTACTGTTGGATGAACATCAACACTTTTTTTTTAATGCTTGTGGATGGATGTCTCCCCCTCTGGTGTTGGTGTTGTTGGTGTTACTGTTGGATGAACATCAACACTTTTTTTAATGCCTTTTTTGAAGTGATCAGTTATATAGAAACTCCTTTTAGTCATATTAAAGTAGTTATAGGTTTCATCATATTAAAACAGTTAAAACAGTTATCGGTTATAGTTACAAGCCACTACTCAACCAGCACTGTGATAATAAAGATTTAGAATTTGGCCATAAACAAAATGTGATCTTACTCATTTTAATTCTATTTGGTTTTGTTTGTTTTATTTTATCATGGGAAAATCATAGCAATATTACAGCTATTTCAACTAATTTTACATATATGGCCTTGCATAAGGATTGTAATAAGTACAATCTCACTTTCACTTTTTATTTATTTATGACAAACCTGTTTTTCAGCATATGACTCTTAACAAATTCATGACATTGGGCTTTGTTTACCAAGTAAAGCCATACAACAAACAAATTCATGTCAGTTGGTGTTAGTGTTAGTGTTGGATGAACATCAACACTTTTTTTAATGTGTGTGTGTTTTTTTAATTGATTAGTTATATAGCAACTCTTTTTAGTCATATTAAAGTAGTTATATGATATAGTTACATGCCACTATTCAACCAACACTATGCATAATGAAAATTCAGAGTTTGGAGATAAACAACATGTGATCTCACTCATTTTTTAATTATATTTGGCTTTGTTTGTTTTATTTTATCATGGGAAAACCATATATGTTGGGTTGTATAAATGCAATATTTATACCAACATTTAAATTGTGAATCTAGGTTTGTAGACTTAGAGGCATAGCACAATAAATGTGAGAATACTACCTCACAGATCTGTCAAATAAAATTCAATCTTTTGCAAGAAATTCAAATGGCATCATTCATGAAAAAGGAACAAGACTCTTCACACCTTCTAGCTCCTCTTCTCTTTGAGTTGACTAGTGGAGAAAGTCTTCCTCAATGGTCCAGGGGACAAGGGAATGTAGGTCCCATTCAAATGAATGCAATTCAGAAATGAAAAACCTCTTAAAGAATTACTACTATGTTGCAAGGATCGAAAGCATGAAATGAACTCTTAAGGCAACTCCATTCTAATCAATTTGAGGAAATCATTGAATGCTTCTAACTTCTAGAAAATGTATTCTTCATAACAAAAATATCATTATTAAGCTGCACATGCCACATCTCACATGATCAGAACAAAAAGAGTTATAAAATGAAGTTACAAGCTATTTTAAACTAGAGTGTGACACTATATAGTATTTTAAGTTGAATACCTAGGTACAATCAAGGGGACACATCAACATATTGAACATGTGCTCTTCAAAACCCATATGACCATTTTCCATCATGATAACCCGAAATATGAAAATTGTGGAAGAGAGAAGGATATTTCTAGTGCTGGTGCAAGAAGTGTGCCAATGGAATAGGAATTGGACTCATGGAACACAAACTACATACCTTCCACAAGGAGAGCCTGCAAATAGTAATGTTTTGACACTAAACACCTTAAAATCATTAAGTAAAGAATAATTCATAGATCCATAGCTTGTTACCTCTGAGTGACTATATATATTAGCTTGAAAATGCATAAAAAGGATAGTATTAGCTATAAACACATTGTGCCCGCACAAGATTTGTTTAGAAAAAATATGGAAATCTAGACAAAATGGAGGCTCAACACTCTCTCCCAAGCTGATCTTCTTGCACTTCCTAGTGCAAGCCAAACCAAAAGATAGATTCAAAATTTCAAAAAAGCCAGCTCTCTTGTATTAATTCAAATGTTTAGTTTCTTTCCCTTTGTGTCCTTGATCGCTTTGATTTATCTTTTTAATATCTTGTTATGGGCAACATAATACTTAGCTCGCTTGGTCCAATCCTTCACTAGATTCTGCAATTTCTACTTCTTAGCACTTAGTTTATTTTTTTATTGTTCATTTTAGTTCAAAGCTTTTCCCAATCTTGGCTCACCCCTTTCACATTTTCTTCATGAACCATACAATCTTGTATCCTCTTTTTAAATCTCTTTATCCTCCTATTCTTCTTCCTCATTATGTAATCATCACCTAGCTCTTTTGATATCTTTTGAATGGTGGAGTGAATGTATGTCATTTCAACTCCACTAGGATCAAATGGGGACTCAAACCCTTGGCCTTTATCTTTCATCGGGCTTTCGAATTGAAAAACTTATTTTAAAGGGTTTTCTATGTGATCTCACCCTATAACGTGTTCATTCATTTGTAAAATCGCCACATTTTTAATCTCAGACATAAATTTATCAATAAATTCTGTAAACTACCCGAGTTTATCTCCATCATTGGTGCCTATTTATTCTTCTTCGAGATCCACATCAATGGCTTGAAATTCCAATTTTCTAGAAGGGGGTCGAGGGAATTTCTTCATTCTACGTGTAATCCTTCGTCCAACAGTCGGAGTTTGAGGTTCATATGGTAACATTGCACACACATAAGGGCTTGCAGGGGTTGAATGGGTATCCACCTTTTTCTGCCTAAATTTCTTAGAATGCGAGGGGAGAATACAATCGATTTTATTTTCTTCTAGGTTTTTATTTGCCTCAAGCAATTCATTAGGGAGCTCAGTGCTCGATTCTTCAATGACTGTTATAAACCCATTTCTCCGAAGAAAATTGTCCCAAATGTCGTTTCGTATGTCCATCTCAATTACCATTAATATCTTGATAAGCCTATCATGATAAAGACTCGCCCTAGGGTTTTTAATAGACCTACGCACTCTCTGTGACTGTGACATATTTTGCAAAATTTTTAATAGGAAATAGGGGACATTTATCCTTTGCTCACAAGTGTAATGTAGCAACAAACCAATGTGATATAAAAAATTTGTTGCATACCTGCCTTCGCACGTCAAATATTTCTAAAGAATGAACATAGGAGTGCACCATTCCTCTCAAAGCTAAGAACTCGGTATCCCCTTTGCCGAGTTGATGTCTTGGTGCCCTGCTTTGAGAAATTTAAAACTCTGTTGTTTATTTATTCTCTTGTTCTTGAACCACTTAACTCCCTCACTGGTAATCTATTTCCTCAAGAAATGGTTTTCTCATTCACATTCATAGTTAAATCCCCAATTCGAGTTATCTTTCCATGTGAAAATTGTAATGAAACCTTGTATTCATACCACTTGAATTTGGCCATAATTTCGTGCCATCCGTACTTTGTCAACTTCTATTTACGGGAATTGTACTCATTAGTTTTCTCTAGCTCCTCTATGGATGTGGGCTCATGGCGGTCATATTTCTTCGTCATGGCTTGGACATTTAAAACACAATATGCACTTAGGAGTAAAAAGAGAAAAAAAAATGCCAACATGCCCTAGTGACTCGTTTTAAATATCATATAAGATCAATAGATGAGATAAATTGTACATGTTGATTTGTTTTAATAAACATGACTACTTATGATGAGCACTCGATAAGGTTATGAAGTTGGTGTAATTTAGTTAACACCTAAGGGACAAATGTGATGATTGCAGATAATGACAATGTTACGGTCATGAACAAGTTCTATTATAGAAACAATTTCAGACAACCTCCTTGTCTTTATAGCATAGTGTTGGGCTATGCAACAACTCCCCCCATTTTTTTTTTCAAAATAATTTAGACCTTTGATAAATAGAAATAGGGACCCTTTTTATAAGTGTTACACCATTTTTTGGTCATCTAACCCATTATCGTTAGATGAACCCAAGTACACCATGTAAGACCAATTTTACCCCAAGTAAAATTGCTTTCACCACATTTGTTTACGTTTCTTGGCCATATTTAACCCAAAACAAGGTAATCAATTAAATAAATCATTATTTATTTAATTATGTCCTAAGAATAAGTTATTTAAATCATTATTTAAGTAATATTCTTAGTTAAATTTGACTAAATCACATATAAATAATTAAATAAACCATTATTTATTTAATTATATTCCCCTCATCTCCCTTAAAATAATAAATAAATCATTTATTTATTTGTTATTTATAAATAAAGGAATTGACCCAAGTCAAAAGCCCTTTTCCCTCCAACAAATATAATAAAATATTCCTAAAGGGTAATTCTAGAATTTGATTAATAATATTTTATTCATGCACTGAGTTCTAGAACACCCCAATATTTTGTTATAAATAGGAGGGTTTTCCCCATTCATTAGTCACCTCCATTGCATTAGATCACACTAGATCTACTCTTGGTCACCATTTTCATTTGTTTGCATTTTGAACTCCCATTGAGTTCCATGTTTGTTAGGGTTTTCCATATTAACCAAAGAGAGGAATTTTAGATCTGAAACACTGAGGACTTCCAAGGACCCATCCCACTGAGGAGAACTGGAAAACACCTTTCTTGTTTTCCTCTCAGGTGCCCCATTCTTTAAAATAATATTCTTTTTAAATACATTGTCTTGTCCATTGGATGCATGGAGCCATTTTATATTTTATCTGCTTAATGTCTTTTATGCTTAAATCTAACTATATGCAGCAAACCTAAAGATATTTTGCATCCATATTTGTTGTTAGGGCTACTTGATATGCATAGCTAAAGTGATATTTTATGACGACAGAATCATACTAACAATTGGCGACTCCACACGGGTTTTCTTTTTGCGACCACTGTCATTTTCTATTCTCCTGCATATCCAGCTGTTTCAGAGCCTAGGGTTTCTCTTCAATTTTTTGTTTTTCCTATTTTTATGCTAGTTTTCCCTCTAAAACCCTCAAACATTCAAATTTCTAACTTTCGTGTGTTTCTGGCCTTATTGCACAGGTGACCGACATCAGCTGCAGTTGAGACGGCCAATTTTCTGAAATCTGCCGCAGCCAGCCCTGGATCTTCAGGTCGCACTTATCTGCCCAAAAAGTGTGACCTGGCCTTGAGGTCACACTTTTCTGCCCTAAATCTGCGACCTGGCCTGAACACAGGCCCAAACCTGCGACCTGCAATTTTTTCTGCAATCTGCCCGCACTTTTTCTGGGTTTCACTGTGGCTTATGTTAGGGTTTTCCAGCCTCTGTCTCCACCTATTCAGACCTGTTGCTGATCTATTTCACTCACCTAAGTGGGACTCTTTCCCCTTAGGGCTTTAGTTCCCTCCATTTTTTGTGGGAGAGTTTGTTGTTGTTTTCAAACGTCTGAATTTCCCAAAGTTTCAGCCTTATTTCAGATCTGATACCTTCGGTTCAGATCCTCACAGGTCAGCTTTTCTGTCCTTTCTATACACTGCCTTTCACTTTGTTTGGGTTCATCTCTAGGGTCACCTCTTTGACCCCCCTCTTTTTATCTGATCTCCTATTTTCTAGCAGCAACCTTGCCCCTACCTCTTTGCTGCTTTCTGCACCACTTTCTAGCAGATCTCTCCATTAGATCCTAGTCCCTCCGGACCTTAGATCTATTGATCTCTTGTTAGCGTGATCTGCCCCTTCTAGACTAGTTTTGAGAGACCCACCTTGTTGGGTTCGATTGCTGCCTTTTTAGTTGCTAATTTTATGTTCTTTCAGTCTTATTTACTGCAGATTTCTTTTCCATTACGCATCACACTTTTTCTTTTACTCTCAAAACATCTGGGTTTAATCAATTAAAATTAACGCATGCCACACACTGACCCTAAGTGAAGAAGAGCCTGGTTAACACCGCTTGGCAAAGACTCTAAAATTAATCAACACTGCACCTCCTTGCCCTTGTCGCGTCTTGCTTTTGTACCTTGTTGCCCTTGTCGGTATTTCTTCTTCCCATCATCATTGCGCCTCCAAGGCGTTTATCCCGGCGACTTCTTGGCCTTCACCCTCAGTTTCCAGTTGGTCGACTTCCTCCTTCCCATCGTCGTCGAGTAAGTCCTCCCCCGAGTCCGCACTCTGACTCCTCCTCTGATTGTTCGGGTTCTCCCCATCCTTCTGGTTCTCCCCCCTTTACCTCCACCATGTCTAGTTCCGGACCTAGCCCTAACCCCAATTCTACTGCTGGGTCCGCTTCCAGTGGAACCACTACGGGACCTACCTCGACTGCCCCATTGCTTCCATATATGGACGGCCTCAGTCTCCCTGACTTCAATCAGCTTATCAATGATCCTATCTGCCATGATGCCAGTTGGCCTACTATGCCAACCAAGCTCCCCTCCAACATCCCCAAGTTCGAAGGCCTTGCTAGTGAGGATCCCTCCAATCATATCTGATCTTTCCACATGTGGTGCTCCTCTAATTCCATCACCGATGACTCCATTCGTCTTTGTTTATTCCAGCGCACCCTTACCAGCGAAGCATCCAAATGCTATGTTGATCAAGCCACCTCTTCCCATACCACTTTTGCAACCATTGCCCAAGCCTTTTTGTCTTATTTCCAACTCCCTCTCCAATATGACACTGGCACTAAACTTTTGACCTCCTTTCATCAATCCTCTTCAACACGTCTCTCCGCTCATGTCCAGGAGTGGCAACGAAGACGAAGCTTATGTCGTGCTCCTCCCTTTGAAGATCGAGTTTACATGGATTGGTTCCTTCACTCTCTCTTACCTCCCATTGGAAAAGATGTTGCCTCCCATTTTCCCCAAACCGAAGAAGCCGCCCTTCAAATCGCCTTAAAATATGACCTTATCTATGCCTAGTCTGGTTATGTTTATATTGTCCTTCCTGATCTCCCCAAGCTCGGGGGCACTAACACCTCCGGGACCTCATACTCTGCCGACGGTATCATCGGAGCCATGTCTCATACCTCTGCTCAACCTCTTACACCCTATGGTTGTCCTCCCGACGGGGCCAGCACCTCCAGCCCCTTCCCCCCCCCCCACCACCGGGTAACATGTATCCAGGATTTGGCATGCCTCCCCCTTTTCCTACTTACCTCAATGTTGCCCATTTTCACCCTTACCCTTATCGGCAGCCTGGTGTCCCAGCTCCTCCGGCATTTGGACCTCCTTCTCCCTTGCCTCCTCCACCCCCACAGCCGCACTTACTTCCCCCTCTAGGGCACGTATTTGCACATCCAGGTGCAAGTCCTCCTCTTCCTTTGCAACGAAAGAGGAAAGGCCCTCCCTCCGCTCCTGGTAATCATCGACCCAATCATTCCTGTCTCGATTCTAACACTGCTGACCAGCCTCAGAGCTCTCAGCCCAAGCAAGACAGGCCACTTTGCACAAATAAACCCTGTTCATGTTGCGGTGTTTACGGTCATTACACTCACGATTGTCCCCGGTTACCACAAATGCGGCACATGTGGGAGTCTCAGGCCACTGTGCAAGGAAAACACTCTTCTCCTTCTATCCCTTCCCATCCAGCTACCTCTCAACCCACTATGTTTCCCGATCCTTTCCCTCAACAAGGACTCATGGCCACCCAGTCACCTCATGGCCCGGAACCCACTCAACCTTCTCCTTCTGGTTCATCTGATTACTAGATCCTCATGATGGCCTCAGACCAAGCTCTCACCACCAATCCTTGCCTTCCAACTCGGTCTCCCGTTCCTTCTACCCCCGAGTTCCCATCCTCGGGCACTACTAAGCCTCTATCGACACCCAATGGTCCCTTGCCAATTCCTCCGTCCAACGCCAAGATTCATACCCAAATTCCTAAGGGCCCATTACGTCGAAATGCTGCCTCTAATCAGATTTCCCTGGATACTGTTGACCTTCCCGATGACCAGTTAATTGTTTTCGATCCCCGTCAACTTGACCATCCCCCTCTTCCTGCGTCTGTTGCTTTCCAAATCTCGATCCAAATCCAAAATGCCACTATTGCTCGATGCGTCATTGATGAGGGGGCATCTACCTGTGTCATGTCCGCTTCGGTTTGGCAACAACTCGGATCTCCTACGTTGGCCCCTTCCACAATCACCCTTCATGCGTGGGATGGCCATGCTTCCCAGCCCGTCGGCCTTTTCCGCCGCTGTTCTATTACTCTTGCAGGCAAAACTGTGTGTGTCGACATTGAAGTGATCGACGCCCCTCTTGACTACAACATCCTCTTGGGGCGTAGTTACACCTATGCCATGTCTGCCGTCCCATCCGCAGTTTACCGCAAGATTTTCTTCCCACATAACGGCAAAATCGTCACCATTGACCAGTTATCGTATCATACCCCCAAATCTCAGATTTCCCCTGAGCCCTCTATTTCTACCACCACTACATTTTGGCCCAGTGTCTCTCCCGGCCTCTTTAAAGACTCCTCCTTGCTCGGCACTTTTCTTGACCCACCTAGCCTCTCTGACCCTAGCCTGGCAAGCGTTTGCATGATGCAATCATCTTGGGCTGACCTTACACAGCCCACTTTGGCTCGTCAGCAACCTCAACTTCCCCCAACTCCTCCCGCTCCTGGCCCTTCGCCCCCGCTAGCCAGTCTTTTTCCTTCAGAATCCCCCCTCCCTACTGGATCAATTCCACTCAATTTTAATCCCCTCGGCCCCGTCCCTCCTGGCCATTTTCCTGCTGGTCAGATTCCTTTCCTCGCTCCCCCTCCTGGAGCTTCTTCTGTCCCTATCTTGGCTACCCTCTCCCTACCCAACTTGACCTTGGGTATACCCGTCTGGTATCTAAGCGCCCCTGCCCCTACCCTACCTGATCAACCCAAGTCGTATCTTACTTTGACTCTGGTTCAACCAATACCCATGACCTCTTTCGCTGCTCCAACACCTCAGTCTCCTCACCCAGCACCTCCTCCTGTTACAACCATGTCCGGTAACAATAGCAAATCTCGCAGGGGGGCACCGAAAGACACGGTGGCATTGACAACTTCCACCCCTCCTCGCCTTCCAAAACATCCCATCCAGTGTGCCTTGTGTGACGTTGTTGTCCATGCCACCCATACCTGTCCTGAATTACCACACCTCAAAACCATGGTCAATGAAACGTTTCCAGAATCTGATATTCCCACGGTCCAGGTCACCCTCCCTGGTTCCCTTCCCAAACTTAAAAACGTGTGCACCAATCACCCTTGTTCTTTATGTGACTTCCACGGCCATTATACCCACCTTTGCCCCCGTCTTGACAAATATCGTGCTTCTTTGGCCGCTTACCGCCAATTCGAAGCCACGCTTTCCCATCCTCCTTTTTTAACCCCCGACCACGCGTCCACCCCTATTACCATTTCTCATCCTGACTTTGACCGAGATTTCATCCTTTACATCTTCGCTTCCACCCATTCAGTTGCTGGTGTCCTTATCCAAGAAGATAATAACGGCCTCGAGCATGTGACCTATAATGTCACTAAAAACCTTGCTGGCCCACCTGTGTCCTACTCACATGAAGAAAAGTTAGCACTAGCTGTTGTGTTCTGGGTCCAAAAACTGCATCATTATATCCTCCTGCGTTCCACCAAGGTTGTGACTGATTCCAACCCCATGGCTTTCCTGTTGAGTCGACGCATCTCAGTGGGAAGTACGCTTGTTGGGTCATTATTCTACAAGAATTTGACCTTGAATTTGTCACACCAAAAAGTAAGAAAGGTTTAGCCCTCGCTGAACTCATTTTCGATTTGCCTACCGAGACGCAAGACACTCCTATTAATGATGCTCTCCCGATGAACATTTATTTGCCATCACCACTGATGATCCTTGGTACGGTGATATCCTTACTTACCTGTGAACCCAAAAGTTCGCCCTTCATCTTGATCGCGCTACCTGACGACGCATCCGACACCAAGCCTCTCGCTACCTTCTCATTGGCGATGGCCTTTATCGTCGTGGAGTAGATACTGTCCTTTGTCGTTGTCTCACACACGCTGAAGCTGAACACGTCCTCAACGCCTACCATAGCGGTGCTTGTGGGGGCCACCTTTCAGGCCTTGCCACCACCCAAAAAATCATGCGCGCCGGGTATTTTGGCCTTCTCTCTTCAGTGATTGCATGGAAGCAGTCAAACATTGTTCCAATTTCCAACATTTCACCCCCAAGGCGCGAGCTCCTCCCGCTCCCCTCCATCCTGTCATCACAGCTGGCCCTTTTTGCAAATGGGCCATTGACTTTATGAAATGTCGACCTCCCTCCACCAGTAACCACAAATACATCATCGTGGCAGTTGACTATTTCACTAAATGGGCTAAAGCTATGCCGACATTCAACAATACAGCAGCCACCGCGGCCCTCTTTTTCTTTAACCATGTCATCACTCGATTTGGAGTTCCACAACAGTTAGTCTCTGACCATGGCCGACATTTCGAAGATGAGATCTGGCATGAGCTATCCTCACTCTTGGGTTTTGAGCACCAATATTCATCTTCCTATTACCCCCAAGATAATGCTCAAGTTGAAGCGGTCAACAAAATTCTTAAGACCATGCTTCAAAGAACGGTGAATAAGCACAAAAATAATTGGCACCTTATGCTCTTCCCTGCTTTGTGGGCTTATCAGACTTCGGTTAAAACCGCCACTGGTTTCACTCCTTTTCACCTTGTCTTCAGTGAGGAGGTAGTCCTACCAATCGAGTGTGAAATCCCTTCCCTTCACCTAGCCTTCGAACTCCTCACACGATACCCGACCTACTAGAACAATGACTTATCTATGGTCGAGCGCGCCTAAAGACCATCGTGTTGCATTGCAAACTCTTGGAAGCAGCCAAAAGCACACCACAGCTCGGTAGGTATGACAGTACACCCTCTCCAATTTCACGAAGGTGACCTTGTTTCTAGTCTATGACCGGGCCCATGATACCCTTGGTCATGGGAAGATTTGACTCAGCTATGGCTCGGTCCTTACATTATACAGTAAAGACCTTGGGGAAGAGGGCCTATCTTTTAGAAGACTTTGAAGGCCACCCCCTTCCTAATCCTCGCAATGCACTCTATCTCAGAGAAATATTACCCACTAGCATTTCCCGGCTCGAAAATGCACGTTTTATTACTATTGTGAATAGCGACATATATTTGTTTTTTCACATTTCGCTACTTCACCGGGATGCCGATGTCCATGAAATCTTTACCTCACATCCCCCTTAAAATCGAGATTTTCTCACTTACACACGGTTCGGGTGAGAGCACCACTTTGCCCCACACACTCATTTCGGTCCGTGATAATTTCCGTCACGCAGTTACTAGTTTATACTCATGATTTTTATGAGTCCCCATTGGCACCATCCCTCCTTTCATCATCATCCTTAGTATACGTACGTACGTCGCTCCACTATTTTCTCTCGTGCCTTCAGATTGAGAAATTCCCTTATTACCTCACCTATGAGCGGACCTACTTCTATCGACATCAACTCATTTACTCCGAAGTCGGGTCTGTGGGGGTAGTGTACCTTGGTTCGAAGCTCTTTTCAACGATCGTAATCTACACGCCCGATGTTTCGGTGATGCGACGGCGACTATTGGTGATACCGGTGTGTGTGAGATGTCTCGGCCCTCGTGAGGGGGTGCCCCTACGAGTAGCCCCCACATACCGGATGACTTCTTCATTCCGGCCCTTGATGCGACTCCTCTCCTTTGATGATATCGGCCTCGGTCGCTTGCAACACTTCTTCGATTTCCACGTGTCGGTCCGAATTTCGCGAGCCCTTCCACCGTGTGCGGGGGGGGCATTTTGGGTGTATTTATATCTCATGTACTACACAACTATTGCATAAGTCCTGATGATTATTCCGGAGCCTAGCATGTATGTGGGATTCATCCTTCTTGTTTTTGTCTCTGTTTGGGGGGGCCGACACGCTTTACTATTGCGTTCCATGGTTTTCCGGGCGCCTTATCCTTTGTACTATTGTCTCGGCGGGCATATGTATGCCTCCCCCGCCGCCTTTCACATTGGTGCCACATCATTCACTTGAGACTTGTTGCACCTATAAGTCTCGTCTCCTCTCAGTCTAGTCCTCCACCACTTTAGATTACCTTACATTCCTCTCTTTCATTTCTATCTTACTGTCTAGTGCTTAAGTTCCTACAACGTACTTCGGTCATACGATTTGCTCCTAACACTCGTACGTTGAGAGGCAATCTGACTACACCATTTTTTTGGTCATCTAACCCATTATCGTTAGATGAACCCAAGTACACCATGTAAGACCAATTTTATCCCAAGTAAAATTGTTTCCTCCTACATTTGTTTACGTTTCTTGGTCATATTTAACCAAAACAAGGTAATCAATTAAATAAATCATTATTTATTTAATTATTTCCTAAGAATAAGTTATTTAAATCATTATTTAAATAATATTCTTAGTTAAATTTGACTAAATCCACATATAAATAATTAAATAAACCATTATTTATTTAATTATATTCCCCTCATCTCCCTTAAAATAATAAAGAAATCATTTATTTATTTTTTATTTATAAATAAAGGGATATTGACCCACGAGGTCAAAAGCCCTTTTTCCCCTCCAACAAATATAATAAAATATTCCTAAAAGGGTAATTCACAAATTTGATTAATAATATTTTATTCGTACACACAAGTTCTAGAACACCCCAATATTTTGTTATAAATAGAAGGGTTTTCCCACATTCATTAGTCACCTCCATTGCATTGGATCACACTAGATCTACTCTTGGTCACCATTTTCATTTGTTTGCATTTTGAACTCCCAAGATTAGGTTCCATGTTTGTTAGGGTTTTCCATATTAACCAAAGAGGGAATTATTAGATGCTGCTGCTTGAGGACTTCCAAGGGCCCATCCTTTGAGAGGTCGGAAAACACCTTTCTTGTTTTCCTCTCGGGTGCCCCATTCTAACTAATATAATATCCTTTTTTAAATACATTGTCTTGTCCATTGGATGCATGGAGCCATTTTATATTTTATACGCTTAATGTCATTCCCATGCTTAAATCTAACTATATGTAGACAAAACTAGATATCTTTGCATCCATATTTGATGTTAGGGCTACTTGATATGCATAGCTAAAGTGATCTTTTACGACGAAAGAATCATACTAACAATAAGTATTTTTGTTTTTTAATAAGCAAAAAATCCAAAAAAACATCACCGCTTTTAGTTTTAGTAAAAACATTCTCATCGCATACATCGCATTTTGTACAAATGTTTTCTTAGGGCTAAACAATAAACCAGTGAAATCCCAATTTTGCGATCTCTACGGTGTCGAAATTTCGCATGCGATATTATAAATCACATATCGCAAATCTACATTGTAAAACTTTTAAGCTATTCTTGATAAAACTAAAATCATTACCAAGATTGCTGATATTGTGATGCTGGATACCGTGAAATCGCATAAAAAAAAGGTAATACATATCATTGAGACAAGTTCAAAGGACGCGATGTGATTGATTTGACAAGTTTGAATAAAGGTTTTATGCAAAAATAAAACATGTCATAAAGTACTAATTGTATTTTCTAATCCCAATGTAAATAGTTATGGAAGCATCATGATCAATTAATGATATAGCTGTTTCTTAGATTTTTTATTTCAAAATAGATCATTTCAATAGATCTTCCATCAATTAATCATTTATTATGTCTTTAATAGGGATTTCCTTTGAAAGATATGTCTATCTGCAAAGTGATCCAAAAGCTTTAACAAACTGATTGTTGAAGAATTCAAACAAGCAGAAATGGCAACTCTATAGTCTGCCGATGTTATGCTGCTATGCTCATGGAGGAGCTACTAAATGACAAGTTGTTACATTATACTTGAAGATGAAGAGCCAAAAGTAGTGGAAGTCTACGACAAAGCTTGCCGATGATGCAACACCTTCTAAATTTACACAATTCAAAGATATTGCATGCTCTTTCCTCCATAGGATAGTAGCAAGAGTTATTATTCTTCCATATCTGCGACACTGATTAGGTGGGTGCTTGAAAAATCAATGATCGAAGCAGGGCAGGTTAAGCGCAAGGATGAGATTTTTATGTTCTTCGATTTGAAGGTTATAGAAAATCATGTATAAGCTACGACCCATAAAGACACCTACAGTGATCGAGTTTGTTGCAAAGTTTTCTAAGAAGAACGAAGACCCATTCAAGGCAATTCAAGATTGGAGGAAATTGGGCAACAAGTTCAAATATGAGAAAACTACTATGTATCTATCGCGTCATTAGCAAAGCCCTTATAATTTCATGACGGGGAATGCTATGAAGGTTATATGGTTTACCCAATAGTATAAAGTTCTCCATAAATTGGCTTTTCCCTAATTGGCCGCATACTGTTAATTCCATCATAATGAATTGATGCGACTATTCTCTTTGATAGTCTAGTCAAGAGCAATTAATGAATATCGCCAAAGGAGAACTTCTTCCCCCAAAGCTTGTTCCCCAATTTTTTATGAGTGCCTACATTTTTTATGCTATCATCTATTTTTCTAGCAAGCTTTCCAGGATATTGAATGGAAATGAACTCCTAAAGAGCCCTACTACTATACATTTTGAGTCATAAGGAGATATGGGAACATATACTATGCCATAGCATTTTCATAAGTGCATGTGCTATGGAGTTGTATTACCATTGCACCAATTTATGTTTTGACACATTTTTAGCCCAAGGTTCACTAAGGAAGCCCTTGCGAGACCTTCAAATGATAGAAGCGAGATGTTTTGTTGAAGAATCATTCTCATATATCGAGAATTTTTGGAGGCTACTTGCTTCCCCGCACATTCTTCATTTCATATATTTCGGATAAAACAATATGGCAAGAGAGGTAAACTTACTAAACTATTGGTAATGGACTCACAGAAATCTTTTAAAGACGATGAAAAGTCTTTATGGCTTCGATTTTTCTAGTTTCATGTGGTTCGTTCACACTCGATAATTTTAATCACCCATGAAAAGAATGTTAGAAGATTGAGCTCTTCAAACTCCTGCATTCTACACTCTAGGAAGTTCAACCCAAAAAAATATTGCTAACAAATTCACTATGTCAATCAAACTCAAACCGATTATTCACACTAAAGATAGGTTTGAGAAGATATTTTACTAATACGCTAGTACTTTGGAAGAAATCCTAAATTTTGTCGAGATTGAACCTTAATCTTCGAAGAAAAAAGACTCGGACGAATCCCACGGGATGTTCGATTACCCGATTATACGATTAAAGCAATTCAAGAAATCGGGTAATGCAGGAAAAAAGTTAGATTCACGAAATCAAAAGTGAATTAGATAAAATATGTACTTCATTCGGCGATGTATTACTTAATACTCCAGAGGCATCATCATCACGGTAAAATACGGAGTTCCGGACTCCATGGGAACAAATAGTTTCAACAAAGGAAATCATTAAAGAGCTCCAAAGATAATACGCGAGGCATAGAAATTATTCCTACAAATTCAAGTGATGAGATTATTCTCAAAGTGTAGTGATATTCCCCCACTAGATGTTTTATACATCCCTCTTCATAACTTGTTGTAGTAAGAAAACGAGAGGGAAAATAAGGAGGTTTGAAACACCCTAGGGGGAATGAAGTTATGGAAGTAGTATGAAAGATACTCCATCAAAATCCGATTGAAAATTTAACTCACTATCTCAATTCGACGTGCATACACCATCTGCGACAATTGATAAGGAAACGAGCAGAAATATCTATTTTGATCCAAGAAAATGATGCCAAAATCATGGAACTACAACAACGACAAGATGAAGAAAGAAAAATTTTAAAGTCGAGAGAGTGGAGCGACTGACTTCTCGGTACAACGAAGAGATGGAGATGCTTAAGATAACTCATGAAAATGACTTATCTAGCAAAAATTCATTGATTGGACGAGTTGAGAGAAGATCTTACTAAAAATGAAGGAATTACTGCGGAGGAGGAATTCATAAAAGAAGCATACGACGTTAAATGTCTTACTCTCAAAACAACAAAACACGCATTTGTTGTATAAATGTCAAATACTAATTCCACACACGGAAATCATTGAACAATTAAGAAACACGGTCATCCATCAAGGAATTGAGTTCAACGAACTTAACACCAAAGTCTCTAATCATATTGAATGGCAAGATTCGAGAAGAAGGGAAAGAAAATCATGTATCACCAAAGATCAATGAAACTTTTAAAGATATCATTTTTACGAGACTAGGATGCACGATTCGGAAACAAACGCGGGGTGTGGCCATAGCGCGAGGAGCGAGGAGCATATCCAAAAGAATATGGTCAAAATTATTAATCATATATTGCATGCTTCCGGGCTCTATAAAAAGAAGGAAATCTAAATTTGTTCTAATATCAAAGATTTAGAACAAACTTGGAAAATAAGTTGAAAGTCAACTCATGGAAGAAGTACTTGTACGGACTAAATAAAGCACGATTGGGAGACATACTAGGGAGCTACTAGTCAAACCGCACGATCGAGATCATGACACTATACTAAACTTTTACGAACTATATACTGAGAGAATACAACCGCTTTTAGTGGATGCTATATTTTTTGCTACAAATGAATGTCATAATTCAGCAAACACTCCACAAGTACAACTAGATGTACGACATTTGTGAGCAACAAAGCACAAGCAGGAGTAACTTATCATACGGCATGATTATTATTTATTTTTTATATATAATTTAAATTTTAGTAAAGCTTGATTCAAAAGATGAGGGAAAGGTTGTTTGAAACCACCTCATAAGATATTTTGTATAATCTTTTTGTAAGTAATTAGTATAGTATTTGAACCCTTCTCATGCATTTAGAGAAAGAGGTCTAGGATTTTGTTGAGAACATTTGAGAAAAAATTCTTAATTGTAAGTAAGTTTGTGGATGTCTTGATGAAATAATGGAACACGACCTTTTCGGTTATATATCATTTTTTTTATCATTGTTGATGCATTTACAGCATACTGAAATATTTCTTGATATAATATTTGAATGTAGACTATTATCATTGATCAAATGAACAAGGCAGTACATACGAGTGTCTATTATCATATATGTTAGTTCTTTTTTGAATATTAGTGATGAATCCGACTTTTATGAACTATATATGAAATTGATTGTTTTTGTCTAAAATATACGATTTGCACTATTGTACAATATAAGAGTATAGGAATTGGTCATGTTTTATATATAGTCGTTCAATGTATTGTCGATATACTTCTCATTTTCTTTTGATTAATTATTTTTTCCAAAAGGATCGTCTTACAAAGTAATAATTCTATTAAATGTTGTGATGATCTTAATCATCATAAGATTGAATAGATATCATTTTAGATCGCATCAAATTAATATTATCCAGGGTTAGATTAAATTAGTTTTCAGATTTCAAGTTTTGCATGTTAGAGTAAATTTGTTTTATTTTTTATTAATTCTTCATGAAAAACTTTTGAGAAAAGACAACAATCAAACAAAAACCAATCTTTGGAAAAGCGGTCCCATTATATCCATTCAAAGCTACCACACCAGATGATGGAAAAGGGCTGTCTTGAAAAGCAGGACCGGTGTGATTTATCCCCCTTGTTGTTGTTGCACTATGTTACGAGAGCCTCAACATTTTTTTGGCGCTAGAAGAGGACGACTATAGATCACACATAAATCCTAAACCCTAAAAATAGAAGCCCCTCATAAGATTCGATCTCCCAAAAGCCTCTACGACTTCTTGATAAAATTCTAAATCACCAGCCTCGAGAAATCGAGAAAATTGTAGAAACTTCCTCACTATACTACGAAATATTTCATCAAAAATCCACTTTAATTACAATTAGGAAGGAATATCTATTTCTACTGTGTGAGAAAATCCTGTTAACCCAAAAAGCTTTCAAAGAAAGTATTGCTTCTCTGTTAGAAAAGCTAGTATATAGACTCAGATCCAAAAGTAAGAAACTTGGAATTCCCACCTTTTGAATTCAATTGAATCAATTCATAAAAAATTCTCTATATCTGGGTCTAAGTTAGATACAAGTAAAGTTACCTCAAATTTTTCCTAATGGGTTACTTTTTTACATCCTCTTACCCACTCTGTATACTTCTAATTCTTCCATTTCCTCTACTCAGGAAACAATGAGTGCTATCACCGGTAAACTTGCTCCGGTTGTAAGTTCTTCATTCATTCCTCCTACTTCTTGATCTACTTCTATATCTTCACAAACTTCAAAGTCCAATTATGGAAAATCAACCATGGACGCAGTCCATGGTGTTGTATTAATAGAAAAATCCAAATCCTCTTCCGGATCATCCGAAGAAAAATGGTTACCTAAATATAATCTACGATGATGGATTCCTACGTGAAAGAACACATCAATAATTTTATGTTAGCCATGAATCTAAATGGAGTTGCTCATGAAGATATTGTATTCGGATTGTTTATGTAGTACTTTACAAGGATCTGCAAGATCTGGTACTTTTCACTTCCGAGCCAGGGATCTATTGCTAATTGAAAAACTTTTGAGAGCGAGTTTTCCTTGAAAAATTTGGAGATGATAAATACTGTTGCATCCTTTGATCAATTCTCTTTCCAATCTTAAAACAAATTCGGGGGAAAGGATGAAAGATTTCAACTCCCCAATTTAACAAGCTATGAAACAAAATTCCAATTTCTTCTAAACACTGTTGTTGATGTACAAATAGAATGGTATATTTCTTCTTTTCACATTACCTAGTATAGCTATTTTTCAGTAGAATAGAGCTAATAAAGCTACTCGTTTATATAACATGAAAAAATCTCTTGTTGTAGAGAAAATAATCCTAGCTTTAGAAAAACGCTTTGAGAAATAGAAAATAGGAAATCCATGAAAGTGGGCATTTAGTCAATATTCTAAAAAGAAAGTCTGCTAAAGATCCATTTTGATCTTGAAGATCTTCAAAGAAAAAGTATTAAAAACTATGTCAAATGATATGGTTGAAATAAAGAAAACAGGATTCTTTGAAGGTTCGACCTCTAAGAAATCATTTTCGTCCATTTAAGAAAAAGCTTTTCTTCAATATCTCGACCTCTAAATGTGATTTCGAATGTTGAATCTGATCAAGATACGAAGATCCCTTGCCATCTAAAAACGAGAATCATAATCTGAGGAAGAACTTGAACTAAATGGGTTATGGGATTTCATTCTTCCTTGAGAAGAAGAAAGAAGAAGCTATGCTTGTATCTACTGAGAAAGTAAATCTTCTTCGGTTCAACTATATCAAATCAAAAATAGAAAACTCTTCCCACGAAGGAAAAAATAGTTGTCGAAAAAATCTACAGTATTCGAGAGCGGAGACTTTGTGCACGAGATCCCTAGATACAAATTCTAAAAAACTTTGATAATTTCGAGATACGGTGGAGTATAATATAGTTGAAGATATGAAAAATACCAAAACAAATATTTCATTACAGGAAATGACCAATCTCAAACAACAGTAGAAAATTTTGCTTAGAGAACTCAAAGAAATTCCTGCAGATCCTATACAACCACCAATTATAGCACAAGCTTATAAAGATATGGGAAAACCTCCATCATCTACAAATAAAGTAAATCCCAATGATCTTGTTTTAATTGGTGATAGATCTATTTCTCACACTCCTCCTTTACTCTTGACTTATGAGATTTTTAACAAAAATGTTCATAATTGTCTTATTCATTCTAGAGCTTCTTCAAACATTATTCCAAGAACGGTATGTACAAAATTGAATATCACTCCTAAAAAGTCAGTTGTACATATAGTTCAATTGGATAGAACAAGATTTGAAGTTTTTGAAGAAATGATGTCAGTATCTATTAGATTATCATCCAATCCAAAGGTATTACAAGCAATTAATATTTTGGTTGCCGAGATATCCACGCACAGATTTTATGGCCTTATTCTAAGAAGAGATTGAGTACGAAAAATTACATGGATATTTTGCTGCGATTTGGTCACACATGTGGCTACCATATAATGGAAAACCAAATCAAATCAGAATTGAACGTGAAAAAATTATGAAACATATAGTTACTGAACTAGAAGGAACAAACGAGCCTATAACTTTCGCTAATAAAATTATAGGAAATTATTCCGCTGAATCATTTCTTGGATCATTCAATGCTCAGGTTTCACCTTTTCCAATAAACACTGCTATTTCTCAAATTGAAAACTTTTCTCAAAAATATGCTTCTAGATGTGTTAATCTTAGCGATCAAATTCCAAAACAGTCTTTATTTTGGACTCTATACTTTGATGGTTCAAAATCAGAAGATGGTGTTGGAGTAGGTTTCATTTTAATGAATCCACAAGGAGAGAAAACAATGCTAGCTTGTAGACTTGAATTTCAATGCACTATTAATATCACTGAACATGAAGCATTGATACAAGGCCTATATAAAGCTATTGGATTGAATGTTAAATATTTGCAAGTATATGGAGATTCTGAAATAATTGTTAGACAAGTCAGAAATACAATTCATTGTATTTCTGGACATTTAAAACATTATCAAACTTTAGCTCAGAATCTTACTTCTCATTTTACTGCATTTAATATCTCCACAATTCCTATATTATAAAATGAAAGTGTTGATTTACTTGCTAATGTAGCATCTATACTTATACCATCTGAAGAATTTAGCTTAGACAAATTTTCAATTGAGTTAATTTTTAGGCCCTCCATTCCTGACAATATAACAAATTGGAGAGTATTTAACAATGATGCAGATATACTAGACTTTCTTACATCAAACAGAGCTTATGAAGGTCAAATTATAGATGAACATGAACATGATTCACAGATTGAAGATAAACAAAATTCAAATCCAATTCCTAAATCTGTAGTCAAAATGGAAGATCTCTATGATTTGAAAGATAGGTTTAAGAAGACTACCAATTCAAAAACACAAAGTTCTACTCTAAAATTTGAATTGATTAATCTTGGTACATTAGAAAAACCTCAGAATATCAACTTAGGTCTTGGATTAGAACTTGAAGAAAGGATGTCATTCATTAAGTTATTGAAAACATATAAAGAAATCTTTGCATGGGATTATTCAGATCTTAAAACATATGATACTTCCATAATTCAGGACACCATACCTATGACCTCAGATGATAAGCCTGTGCAACAAAAACTTAGAGAAATCCACCAAAATTTAGAAAGTCAAATTAAATCTGAGTTAAATAAAATGATCAAAGCCAAAGGCATTTTTCCTGTTAGGCATTCGAAATGGGTGTCAAACATGGTTCAAGTTAGAAAAAAGAATGGAGACATTAGGATTTTCATAGACTTTAGAAATTTGAATAAAGCTTGCCAAAAAGATAATTTTCCCTTGCCTACCATGGAACAGATATTGCAGTCAGTTGCAGGATCTAAATTAATGTCTTTCCTCGATGGATTTTCAGGATATAATCAGATTATGGTACATCCAGATGATAGATTAAAGACAACATTCAGGACAAAGTGGGGAACATACGCATACCAAAAAATGCCTTTTGGGTTGATTAATGTTGGTGCTACGTTTCAACGTGCTATGGATATAGCTTTCAAAGTACTAATCAATAGCTCAGTTTTTATATACTTATATGACATTACTGTTTACTCTAAGCTTAGAAGCAATCATGTTAAACACCTAAAACACATTTTTGAAAGATGTAGAAAATTTGGTATTTCCTTTAATAAAAAAAAATGTTATTTCTCCTTATCATAAGGTAAATTATTAGGGTTCATTGTTTCCAAAAATGGAATCCACATTGACACTGATAGAATTCAGGAAATTGAAAAAATCCCTTTACCACATAATAAAAAAACAATGCAATCATTTTTAGGACAAATTAATTTTGTAAAAAGATTTGTTCCCGATTTTTCCTAAATCATTTTACCCCTGTAATCAATGATCAAGAAAAATTCAATTTTTAAATGGGAAAAATAAGAGAGAAATTATTTTGAGTTGATTAAGAAATCCATCATAGAATCCCCCTCTTTAACATCTCCTGATTTTCTTAAATCATTTATATTATACACATTTTCTTCTGACACATCATACGCAGCAGTTCTAACATAGTTAAATGATCAAAACATTGAAGCACCAATTGTGTTTTTTAGTTCTAACCTACAAGGTGCTGAGTTGAATTATTCAGCTGTGGAAAAACAAGCTTATGTTGTATTTAAAGCTTTGAAACATTTTAGACCCTTTCTCCTAAATACATGTACTAAAATAATAGTACCTTACTCAATATTAAGGCAATTATTAATCCAACGAGTAGGAGATAAGAGAGAAAATTTGGTTACTACACTTCAAGAATATGATGTAGAGATACACTACTAAAATTGTTAAAGGACAAGGTCTTTGCAGGATGTTAACTGGAGCTTCTCATGCATCAACAGAAGAAGATCAATCAAATGAAGTGCAACTGTCTAAGGTAAGCCTAAACGATTCTCAGTCACAATATGCTAATCTAAAATTTTTCTTGAAAAATGGATATGCTCCATTATATCTCAATTACACAGCAATGCATGCTCTGAAAATTAAAGAAAATAAATATCAACTCATAGATGATGTGTTATTTAGAAAGAATTATTATCTTGTATTATTAAGATGTTTAGAAAAAACTGAAGCTGAAAAAGTAATGCAGGAATTACATGATGGACCAGCTGGAGGTCATTTCGGAGAAGACACCACAATGCATAAAATACTGCATGCTGGCTACTATTGAAAAACTCTATTTAAAGATGCAAATGAATACGCAAGAAAATGAAAAGTGTGTCAAACTACAGCATGAAGAGAAATAAAAGCAGCATTTCCATTACAACCAGTAAATATCCAACAACCATTTGAACAATGGGGGTTAGATATTATAGGTGAAATAACTCCAAAATCTTCTAAACATCATAAGTATATTCTAACTGCAATAGATTATTTCACAAAATGGGTAGAATCTATCCCATTAAAGGTGGTTAATACGCAAAGTGTTACAGATTTTATTGATCAGTTTATAATCACCAGGTTTGGTCTCCCATCAACTTTGATATTTGATAATGCATCTTACTTTTCTGGAAATGCCATGATAGAATTTGCTTTGAAAAGAGGTTTTAAATTAAAATACTCAGCTAATTATTATCCACAAGGTAATGGATTAGCTGAATCTACAAATAAAAACCTCATCAGGATCATCAAACGAACTGTAGAACAAAATCATAAAAATTGGCACAAAGCACTATTATTTTCTCTTTGGGCAGATAGAATCACCCAGAAAGCCTCAATAGGTACTTCTCCATTTATGTTAGTTTATGGGAAAGAATAAGTTTTACCCACAAACGTAACAATACCATCATTGCCTTTAGTAAATTTTATCGATGAAAATCCTTCATCTTCTCTTCAACTTAGACAAGATCAAATACTTAAAATGGAATAACAAAGAGAAAAAGCTAAAGCTATACATGCTCATCATCAAGAAATAGTGAAAACCTCATTTGACACATCATCCACAAGTTCAATTTTTTTTTAAATAGGAGATCTTTTTTTTAAAATGGGATAAGGCACATGAGGAAAAATGTAAGCATACCAAATTCCAAATATTATGGCTTGGTCTGTTTCAAATCATCAAAAAAATAGGTTTATCCACCTTTTTGCTGCAAGACTTATCAGGTAGAAAATATTCCTTGCCTGTAAATGGTCAAATTATCAAAAAAATATTTCTCTTAGAAAATCAAGCTTTTAAATTTTATTTTTGCTTTAGGAAAATAAAACTTAAAAATAACATCATCATTGGTTCATTCAAATTTTCAAAGTTTCTGATAAATTATTTTGATCTTTCGCTTCTATAAATAAGTAAAGAAAAAGATGACTATAATTATGAGAAATGAATAAACTTTATTTTTTTAAGATAAGATGAAATTGATTGAAGGCATTTTCTTTCCAAAAAAGACTCTACATATCACAAAATATAGTTATTATGTATCAGTCAGAAAAGGAAATTTTTAACTTAGCAAGGATTCTCTACAAAAAAGGTGTCTACCAACTCTACAATTATCATCCATAACGCTTAAAAGAGCTAATGATTCATCCCATCTGATAAAATTTCTTCTTTAAAAATATAAAAAATAAAAAGAAATATATACAATGAACAAATTCAAAACAAAATAAGTCTCATCACAAGCTTTTTTATCGTGATCGTAGAGAAATAATGTAGACTGATATTACGGAGACTGCATACTATAACAGGGTAATAGTTATACGATTATAAAAAATCAATAAACAAGGGGCCTCATCACGAGCCAGCTTGTTCAGTCTAAATTATTGTCAGTGAATGCCATTATCATTATTAGGCTACCAAACCTAGACAATGATTTTGGAAACGTATCAAGAAAAATAAATTTAACGATATGTCATAATTATATTTTAAAATAAGAAATCAAATTTGGATGGGACCATGAATCATTATTGGTTAAAAGATAACCCTATTGAGGCTATAAACACCTTCTAGCAACAATGGCTCTATCTGTGATAAATACGTAAAAATCTATGAAACCAATTTTACAGAAAACCTACTTTATCTATTTTAATCCAAGTACTGACTGATATAGATACCTATGTATTATCACTGAAGGAGTTAATTTAGAATAAATGAGATAGGTAAATATATTATATTCTGAAAAAATATTGTTTAATTCATGAATCATGTTATTTTTATTCTTATATCTTTTATTTTTTTTGAAAGTTTAGAAATGTCAAAATAAACCAATCAGAGATATTTGGGTCTCCCAAGTGAATCGCCAATTGTTTTTCTACGCAAAAAATCCCCCCATTTTTATTTTTAAAATAATTTAGATCTTTGATAAATAGAAATAGGGACCCTTTTTATAAAAGTATTTTTGTCTTTTGATAAAAATCAAACTCCAAAAAACATCAACGCTTTTAAAATAAAAACATCGTTATCGCAAATCGCAATTTTGCACAAATCTTTCTTAGTTAAAACAATAAATCAGCAAAATCCCAATTTTGCGATCGTCGATTTGAAATTTCGCAAGCGACATAATAAATCGCATATCACAGATTTACACTGTAAAACTTTAGGCAATTCTTAACAAAACTTCGATATTGCGAAACTCCGATATTGCGATATTGTGATACCACGATTTTGCGATTTAGAGGAATCACATATCGCATAAACAAAAGGCAATATGCATCATTAAGACAGGTTCAAAGGGCGTGATGTGATTGATCTGACAGGTTTTAATAAAGTTTTTCATGCAAAATAAATCATGACATCAAGTATTAATTATGTTTTATCATCCCAATGTAAACAGTTATGGATGTGTCATGATTAATTAATGATATAGTTGTTTCCCAGATTTTTTTCTTTCAAAATAGATCATTTCAATATATCTTCCATCATTTGATCATTTACTCTATCTTTAATAGGGTTTTCCTTTCAAGATATGTCCATCCGAAAAGTTATTCAGAAGCACGACAAACAGATTGTTGCAGAATTCAAACAAACAAGAATGACACCTATAGTCTCTGATACTATCTGCACTACTAATGGAGGAGCTACTAAATGGAAATTTATTTACACTATACTTGAAGACAAAGAGCCAAAAGTAGTGGAAGTCACGGTAACTTCCGATGATGCAACACCTTCAAATTTACAATTAAAAGATATTGCATGTTCTTTCTTTCATAGAATAGCAGCGAGAGCTACTCTTCTTCCATATACCAACATGATTAGATGGGTCCTTGATAAATCAGTGATCAAAGACAGACAATTAATAACCTACAAGGATGATATTCTAGGTTCTTTCAAACCTGAAGATCTGAAAATCATGTATAAGCTGCCTGACCCGCAAGATGCCTACAACAATCAGTTTGTTGCAAAGTTTGCTGAGAAGAACCAAGATCCGTTCAAGGAAATTCAAGGTTGGATGAAATTAAACATTGTTACTGATGAAATAGGTAACTGCACTAGTACCTACCTTTTGACGTAGCGAGAAAAACACCCGATTTTGAAAAGTGGTGATGCAAAATCAAATTTATTAATTTTTTAGCATGTCTTTGGCACTTTAATTTATTTTATTTTATTTTATTTTTTCTGTGATGCTTTTTATGTCAATTTGTAATAGTGGTGGCGTATCATCACCAACGGTTTTTTAGAGGATTATTTTGACACTATACATTTTCTAATGTCTTCTTCTTCCGTGAGATGTTTATTTTTAAGTGCATTTATGTACTTGTTTTTAAAAAGAAAAAAAATATTTTTTTCTAAATAAAAATTTGTAATGATATCTTCACTTTTTCACATAGATGAAAAATGAAAAAAGGGTCAATATTATAAATTTTATATATTCTACAATTTTATGTGTTGCTAATTAAATTTTCAATGCACATCAAATAATTATCGCTAAAAAACCAATATTTTGAACGATATGACAAAAAATACAAAATTTAAATACAAATAGAATGCAAAAAATACACCTTTAGAGACTTTTTGTCGAAGAAAACATGTTAAATAAAATAATTTTTGGGAAAATATTAACAAAAAAACTTAAGAAAATAACATTTTTATTGAATTTTATCTCAAAAAATAATAGCAATCACATGTTTTTTTCAACAAGAAAGGATTCTTCTCATAAAATATCAAATTCTAAACATTACAAGTAAAATTGATTAATATATCTCAAAAATGAGCTTTGTTTGTAAGGATAACTTAAAGATCATCAAAAATATCAACTAATACATGCTCAACATCATCTAGAACATCATTGATGGCTTCTTTCGCAAAATTTTCTACTTCATTTTGGTCATTTTCATCTTCTAATGGACCTTTCATGTCTAAAAATTTTCCAAAGTGTCCCTTTCCAATCATTCCATATAATGGTGGTGGAGGTTCCTTTTTTGCCACACGTGATTCATTAAAATCCCCTTTCCTCAAACCAACTTCTTGCTTCGCATCTAGAAGGAATTCAAGAGCATTAATTCTTTGTTGAAAAAAATTTCATTGCACTATGTCTTTCTCAATGGCAATGCAATTTCTTCCTTTTGGTAGGCAACATGCTAGTGTTGTACCTAATCATCAAGCACAAAACAAATAAGTAAGAAAATTAGTATAAAGAAATAAAAAGTAAAAAATAAAATATTTAATTTAAATTTGTATAATAAAACTTACCTCAACCTGAGAAGAGATCCAAAACCAATTCTCCTTCATTTGACAGTGTCGCTTGGTCTGCATCTGGCCCCTAGTTGGGTGAAGGTAGGCTGAGCAGCCCTTAACGGTGCCACCCGGTCGGCCTCCACCTAACCGGGGGTGATTCTCAGAATTTCCCTCCGCCCAGCCGGGAGCGATTCTCGGAATCACCCTCTGGCCAGTTGGTGGTGATTCTTGAAATCACCCTCCTCCCAGCCGGGGGCCGGAGGCAGGATGGGTATCTCTCAATGACGCTACCTGGAGGACCTCCGGCCCTCGACTCGGTGGAGGGAGATTATCACAATCACCCTCCACCCAGCTAGGGGCCGGAGGGTGGCTGAGCGACACCGTTGAGGGCTATTCAGCCTGCCTCCAACCCTTGGCTGGGCAAAGGGCGATTCCAAGAATCACCCTCCACCCAACTGTAGGTCGGAGGTAGGCTGGGCAGCCCTCAACAGCACCGCCCAGACTACCTGTGGCCCCCGACTGGGCAAAGGACGATTCTGAGAATCACCCCCGGCTGTGGGGAGGGTGATTACAAGAATCACCCCTGGCTGGGTGGAGGGCGATTCCGAGAATCACCCTTCGCCCAAATGGGGGCTGGAGGTAGGACAGGCGGTGCTGTCGAGGGTTGCCCAGCCGAGGGCTGGAGCTAGGCTGGACAGCCCTTGATGGTGCCACCTAGCCGGCCTTCAGCCCTCAGCTAGGTGGAGGGAGATTCTCGGAATCACCCTCCGCCTTAGCAGGGACCAGAGGCCAGCTGAGCGGCACTTTTGAGGGTTGCCTAGCCTGCCTCCAACCCAGGGTTGGGTGGAGGGTGATTCTTGGAATCACCCTCCACCCAGCCAGGGTCCAAAGGTAGGCTGGGTAGCCCTCGATGGTGCCACTTGGCCCACCTCCGGCCCCAGGGTAGGCAGGCTGGGCGGAGGGCGATTCTCGGAATCATCCTCCCCCCAGCCGGGGGTCGAAGGCAGGCTTGGCAGCCCTTGACGGTGCTGCCTGGCCATCCTCCGGCCCCCAGCTGGGCGGAGGGTGATTTCGAGAATCACCCTCCACCCAGCTAAGGGCCTGAGGTCGCCCGGGTGGCATCGTTGAGGGTTTCCTAGCCTACGTCTGGCCCTCGGCTCAGCGGACGATGATTTTGAGAATCGCCCCCAGATGGGCAGAGGACAATTCTTAGAATCACCCTTCGCCTAGCCGGGGGTGATTCTTGGAATCACCCTTCACCCAACCGAGGGTGATTCTTGGAATCGCCCTCCACCTAGCCGAGGGTCGGAGGTAGGCTAGGCAGTTGTCGACGGTGCCACCTGGCCTGTCTCCAGCCCCTAGTTGGGCGAAGGGAAATTCCGAGAATTACCCCCGGCTAGGTGGAGGGCGATTCCAAGAATCACCCCCGGCTGGGAAATGGGTGATGCTTGAAATCACCCTTCGCCCAGCTAGGGGTGATTCTTAGAATCGCCCTCCGTCTAGCTGGGAGCCGGAGGTAGACCGGGCGGCGTCGGCGCACCTAGCCAACCTCTCACCCCTGGCTGGGTAGATGGAGATTCTTGGAATTGCCCTCCACCCAGCCACGGACCAGAGACAGGTTGGGCGGCCCTTGATGACACCACCCTGTCTACCTCTAGCCCTTGGTTAGGTGAAGGGTGATTCCAAGAATCGCCCCCAGCTGGGCGAAGGGTGATTCTCGGAATCGCCCTCCGCCCAGCCAAGGGCCGAAAGTTGGTCGAACAGTGTCGTCGAGGGCCGCCCAGCCTGCCTCTAGCCTTTGGCTGGGCGCAGGGCGATTTTGAGTATCAATTTCCACCCAAGCATGGGTTGAAGGCAGGCTAGGCAGCCCTCAATGACCCTGCCTGGCCTGCCTCTCGCCCTTGTCTGGGCAGAGGGAAATTTTGAGAATCACCCCTAGCTGGGCGAAGGGTGCTTATCGGAATCACCCTTTGCCCAACTGGGGGTGATTCTCAAAATCGCCCTCCATACAGCCGGGGGCTGGAGGCAGGCCGGGCAACATCGTTGAGGGTTGGCCATCCTACCTCCAGATGTCGGCTGGGCAACCCTCGATGGCACCACCTTGATGGGAAACCCTCGATGGAATACACACTTTTGTTTTTGGGGTGATTTTTTATGTTTTTTGAGTATTTTTGGGCTAGAGTTCCCATTTTGAGGTAATAGTTGTCGTTTCATCGGTAACAATGTTAATAGACAACAAGTTCAAATATGAGAAAACCAGTATGTATCCTATCACGTCGTTAGCAAACCCTTATAACATTGCAGCATCAATGTGATGCAGCTTATATGGTTTACCTGATAATACCAAGTTCTCCATAAATTGGCTTCCCCTAATTGACTCCTTTGTTAGTTCCATCATAATGAATTGGGAAACTATCCTTTTAGAGAATCTAGTTAAGGAAATTAATGAATATCGCCAAGCCATAACTTCTTCCTCCAAATCTGTTCCCCATTTTTTTATGAGTGCATATATTTTTGATGCCATATGTTTTTCTACCAACTTTCCAGTTATGGGATGGAAATGGACCCCTGAAGACCCTACCCTGATACATTTGATTCATAAAGAGATATGGGAACATAATTATGCACCACATTTTCATAGGCTATGCTATGGATTTGTAATACCGTTACACCAATTTATGTATGACACAGTGAACCCTAGGTTCACTAAGGAAGCCCTTACAGACCTTCAAATGATAGGAAAATTTTTTGTTGGCGAATCATTTTCATATATTAGAATTTTTGGAAGCTCCAATCCCCCGCATATTCTTCCATTATATGTTTCAGATAAGTTGATGGCAAGAGAAGTCGCTTACCAAATAGTTGGTAATGGACTGACTAGATCTTTGAAAGATAGTAAAAAGTCTTTATGGCCAAGTTTTCCAATTTCATGTGGTTCATTTACACTCGGAAATTTTAATCATGCATTGAAATAATTTCAAAAGATTGAGCTGTTGAAGCTCCCTGTTTTACCCTCCAGGCAGTTTGACCCATAAAAGGTTGCTAACAAATTCCCTTTGTCAGTCAAACTCAAACCTATTGTACACACTGATGACAGACTTTAAGACATTTTGCAATCTACCAGGACTTTTGATGAAATCCTAAATTTTGTCAAATTGAACCTGAATCTAGAAGAAATAAATAAATTCAATGAATTTAGAGAATATAGACTCAGACGAATTCCACAAGATGTTTTGGTTAACAGCTATACGATTAAAGAAATTCAAGAAATCAAAGTAGAACAATCAAATTCACAAAATCAAAGTGAATTAGATAAAATATGTACATCATTTAGCAATGCATTCACAAATACTCCAGAGGCATCATCATCACAGAAAAATACAGAATTCCATACTCCACAAGAACAAATAGTTTCAACAAAGGAAATCATTGAAACTCCTGAGATAATCTCCCAAGACACAGAAGTCATTCCTACAAATCCGACTGATGATATTATCCTCAAGGTGACTGATATTCCCCCACTCGATGTATTCTATAGCCCACTTCATAAGGCTGTAGTAATAAAATAGAGGAAAAGAAGAAGGATTGAGATACCCCTGGGGAATTAAGTTATGGTAGTATGGAAAGATACTCCATCAAATCTGATTGAGAATTTAACTCTGCTTTCTCAATTCACTGGTGCATACACCATTGTGAAAATTGATAAGGAAGCAAAAGTATCTATTTTCATCCAAGAAAAGAATGTCAAAATCATGGAACTACAACAGCAGCTAGATAAAGAAAGAAAAATTTTAAATTAGAAAGTGGAACAACAACTTCTCAGAGTACAACAAGAGATAGAAATGCTTAAGATAAGTCATGAAAATGACCTATATAGCAAAAATTCATTGATTGAACAGTTGAGAGGATATCTTACCAAATATGAATGAATTCCTACTACAGAGGAATTCATAAAAGGAGCATCGGCATTAAGTGCGTTACTCTCAAAACAACAAAACCTGTTTTTTGTACAAATGTCAAACATAATTCCACGTATAGAAATCAACGAACAATTAAAAAATATAGCCATTGATCAAAGGATTGATTTGAATGAAATTAATAACAAAATCTCTAATTATATTGAATGAAAAGATAAAAAAGAAGGGAAAAAGTCAGATATCCCAAAGATCAAGGAAAATTTCAAAGATATTGTTTTTATATACTAGGATGCATGAGTAAAACAAGAAGAATTAGCCATAGCCAGAGCAGCAGGTATATCAAAGAATATGGTCAAAATGATTAACCATATATTACATACTTCCAGGCTCATCAAAGAAGGAAATTTCAAATCTCTTTCTGATATCAAATATTTAGAACAAAGTTGGAAAGAAGCCAATCAACTCAAGGAAGAATCACTTATACAGCTAAAGAAAACTGATTGGGAAGCATACTGGCAGCTATTAGTCAAACCACATAGTCAGATTATGACATTGCACTGTTTCCTAAACTCCATACATAGAATACAGCCGCTCTTACCGGACGCCATATTTGCTGCACAAATGAAGATAGAGTTCGGAAAACCTCTACAAGTTCAACCGATGTTCGACATCTATGAGAAAAAAAGCACAACTGGCAGTAACTTATCATCCGGCATGAATATTAGTTAGTTTGTTTTATATAAATTCAATTTTTAGCAAATAGATACTAAAGATGAGGAAGGTTGTTTGAAACCACATCATAAGATATTCTGTATAATATTTTTGTAGGTAATTAGCATAGTATTTAAATCCTTCTCATGCATTCAGAGAAGGTTCCAGAATTTTATTGAGAACATTTACAAAGAATGATTAATTGTAAGTAAGTTTGTGGATGTCTTGATGAAATAATGGAACACGGCCATTTCAGATACATATCATTTTGTTGATCACTGTTGATGCACTTCTGTATTATTTGAAATACTTACTGATATATGAGTTGAATGTGGCCTATTATCATTGACTAGATGAACAGGACAGTACACATCTAGTACTATTATCATGTATGCTAGTTCTGTTTTGAATATTAGTGATGAATCTAGCTTTCATGAATGATATATGAAATCAATTATTTTTGTCTGAAATATCAGTTGCACTACTGTATGATATAAAGATAGGAATTGATTTGTTTTTTGTATATGATCATCAAATATATGCGATATGTTTCTCATTTTCTCTTGATTAATTGTTTTTCAAGAGAATCATCTTACAAAGTGGTAATTCTATTAAATCTGTGATGATCTTAATCATGACAGATTGAATATATATCATTTTAGATCACATCAAATTAGTATTATCCCAAGTTAGATTAAATTAGTTTCAATTTCAAGTTTTACATGTTAGAATACTATTTTTTTAGTTTTTAGTAATTCTTCATATAAATCCCTTGAGAGAAACCAAACAATCAAACAAAAACCCAACTTTTGGAAACTGGTCCCATTATATCCAGTCGGAGCCACTATCCCAAATGGAAAATGAATTGTCTTAAGGTCCGGACTGGGTGGTTATCCCCCTTGTTGTTGCCACAGATTTCTGAGGCCTCAACACTAGGTTGCATTATCCTAGGTAGCCACACCATATCCCTGTAATCAAATTCCCTACCCTATATCCCTAATTTTTTCTATCCCCCACCACTTTGCTAAGCTCCTAACTCCCTTCCCCACTTCCCTAAATTTTCCTACACTTATCCCAACTCCCTAAACCAACATACTAACTCCCTTTCACTTAACCTTTCCCCTAGGGTTTCAAAACAAGACAAACACTATGGAGGAGGAAAGAGATAATATGGAGAAGTAAATAGAGGAAAGGAGACACCACAAAGGAGGGATGATTTTTAGGCTTGAGCCATCTAACACTAGAGACTTTTTGGCCTCACTAATGACAGTTAAATGCTTGAAACATGTGGGATGTTTTGACTTCTGTGAGATGGTCCAAAGAGTAAAACATCACCCTACTTTGACCAAAGTTTTCATACCTAACCTCCAAGACAACCAAATGACCATTGCAGAGGTGACCTTCACCATCTCCACAGATATTATTATTGTAGCGACAAGGATACCCAATGTAGGTGAAAAATGGTTTAAGGCCAAAGATGTAGATGCTCAGCATTATGAACCATTTATCAAGCCAAGGTACAAAAATGACAAAAATAAATTCTTTCCTTTTAGTCACCTACTTGATATATTTGATACCATGATGAAAATCATCATGAAATATTTCAATTTTTAGGAAAGATTCTCCAAAATATATGCCACTATCACATCAGGGTTCTCATGAATTTCACTAGGGTGAAATTGCTCAACATATCTCACTATTTGTATAGGAGTATTGATAATATGTCATACATAGTGCAGAACAGAGAGTATGAACATAATATGAATAGCCTCTTCCATCACTCTCTAATAAAAATATTTTTTCTTCATCAATCATTTAAACATTTCATGGGAGACCTTCATTGAGAATGATTTCTTCATTACTCCACCACCTCACCTGCTGGACCAATACCACCAGCAGCATCAGTGTCTCAAATACAAACATGGTCATCTAGTAGGGCTACAGTGAAAGAGGCCAAAGAAACCAAAAAGGTAAAAACATACGAGAGGGGACCTAGGCAAGTGTTTTCTCCACAGATTGTGGAAGGGGGCTTTCCTTCTTCATTAGCAAAGAAGGTATGTCAGGATGAGAAGCAAGAATAAAAATTTGTCCATGAAGAGGAAGACCTTCATAAGGAAGAAAGAGACTTTGAGTTGATGGACTTGGATGACGAAGATGACCATGAGGCCTCAAATATGATCATCAAATAAAATGATTCCATAAACAAAAAACTATAGGACAACATGGCAAGAGCCCAATTTGTCATATCATTCCTTGAACAAGAGAAGAAGCAACCAAAAGAAAAGCATGTACTCATGGAGTTAGAGTTTCTAAAGGAAAAAATACAAAACATCAAGGGTAAGGTAATGATGGAACCTAATGAATCTGACCATGATGATACTCAAACCATCAATTCAAGACAAAAAAACAAGAGGTCTTAAGAGATATTTAGAGCAGGAGAAACATGGGGCAGAGCAACTTAGTTTTGAGGAAAGGATTGCAAAGGAAATTAAAGATGACAAATAGGTATGGCTTGATAGAGTTAACCTTCACCTTGAGAAGCTCTTCCATAAGGCAAACAAAGACAATGATATTCTCAGATGCATGTCCAATAGGTACATGACTAGAAACAAGATCAACAACATTAAGCTCAAGCAATTGAAGGAAAAATACAAGCAAACACTAATTAAGGAAAAAGAGGAGGATAAAGTTGAGATTCTTGTTGATGCCTCCTTGATTGCTTGAGACACATCATCAGCACTCCATCTACAAATTTTGAAGTTTTTTGCATATTATTTTTGCAGTTTTGGGCATTTTGACATTTTGACATACATTCAGCATAATCCACCTCTCAAAAAAGCAACACCTAGGGCATTGTGATTTTTCTATGAGCCTCCAAATGACAAATGGTCACCACCTTTGGATTTATAAGGCCCTATACTACATATTTTTATTATTGGCACATCAAATTTGGACATTCTAACAGGGATAAATGGCCAAAAATATCCAAGCAATCACCTTTCTGCCTCTTTTTTCAGGATGGCGCTATGCTTTTGACCAGTCTTGGGAGATTTAGGGTTTGAGGGCCTTAGCTTCATCATTTTTCAAATATTAAGGGAATTTTTCAAAACTAGACAGGAGAAAATTTCCAATGAGCTATCTTGGGCTCAATTTGGACTTCATAAAGTCCTCCAAAATTGACCTTGAGGTGGCACTGCACTTTTGCTTCAGGCACTGCGCTTTTGGCAATTCACTGATATTTTTTGGTTTTTGAATTTTTCTCAGTTGGTCAATGGATTTGATGGATTTTACTGTTGTAATTGATTCATATAAGTGTAATTGTGTCACTTTTAGTTACTAGAGGTAGATGTATTGGGTAAAAGTGTATTTTTGGACAAATGAATCATTTTCACCAAATTTAGGGATGAGTTTGTTGACCTCCCTAGTCTTTGGGTTTCCAGTTGAGCACTTTCTGGATCAGCTCCACAAGTCAGGGATTCGACCCTAAGCTGGGGAGAATTAGTTTTGGTCTAATTTATTCACTTATTTTCTCATAACAAGCATTGGATGTTGTTGGATTGATCTTTGAACACTTTTCTAATCAGACTTTTGGAAATTAATAATAGACTAAGTTTCAGCTATTTTGATGGAATTATTGTGGTAAAGTGATTTGACATTGTTTCTTCTTATGTTATGAAAATGTGTGAATTTATTGTGATTTTATGTTCATTACATTTCTAAATGTAATTGTTTTTCTAAGTTAGAAAGAAATAATTCATTAAGCTTATGCTCTATTTTGGAGGAATATTTACAATTTGTTTCATCTTGTTCTAGTAGAAAATAATTCATATCTCTTATGCTCTTTTATCAAACCCTAGAAGTCTAAACCACTACATCAAGATATCCTTTTGTGTTGAAATTCTTACATACCTTACTACGTCATATCCCTACAATCTTGATCCTTATTTTCCTTGACCTTATTTATTCCCTGACCTATTCACCATCCAACACCTAAAAATTCAATCAATCAAACCCCTGTACTACTATACCTAGCCTAATATCTCATTTATCCAGTCATATTGACTGAGATCAATTGGAGAGATCCCTCTCCTGCCTAGTAGGGCTAGCTACTTGGTAAAACATTGGTCTGTGGTTACCTTTGATGGTCTCTTCTTAGCCTCAGAGATCCAGTGGAGTGATAACAACTGGTATCATCAGTAGGGAGGAACATCACTTTCCTTGTGACTTGGTGCTATACTAGAACAATTAACGAGACCAAAAAACAAAAAAGTATTACTAACTTGTTCTCCTTTTTGTAATTATGGTACGAGCATGGGGATTCCTTGATGTTTGTTTGGTGGAAATTTTGGAAGAATGTGTGAGATTGTTTTATGGAAAATAGGTTGTAATAATGTAGTTGTGAATATGGAAAAAAAAACATGAAGGATAGTGAATTAATAATGAAATTATAAGAAAACTTGGAGGAAATTTACAATAGTTTATTTTATTTTATTCAATAGGTGCAGGGTTAGCCCCAGGCTAAATCAAATAACATTTATTTAACCTTCGAGCTATTCTTAGACCCTTCTAAATGTATAGAGATAATAAACAATAATATGTTAGCTACATTCATAATGTATTAACAATGGAAAAGATAGAAGAATTTCACCTATTACGGTTAAGTTCTCTTCCCTTATTCAATCCTATAAGAGTTGGGGTTAGATACTAGGTCCAAGCTTAACAGGAAACAACCCATGGAATATTCCCATGAAACTACAGGAAAAACTGACAAATGCATTTGTGCGAACAACCAACACTTGAATACATTAAAAACAATTAAACAAAAAAACTTAAATCATCTTAGTAAATGTATAAATAAACATTTGTTATAGGAGCCAAACCTAATTTAATGAAACAAGTTAAGTTGAATACATTAGAACATAAGTGCCATGCCCCCAACAAACAAAGTGCAAACAAAATGTAAAGTAGAAATATTATACCCAAGAAGTTATTTATCTAAAAAGTTACTAAATTTGAAAATATTTTGCATTCAATGAACTATTTGAGCAATAGGATAAAACCTTGTCATGAACTTCAAATTTTAGATTTTATTCATAAGCATGAAAACTAGCACAACCAAATTTACTAATGTGGTTGATATACCCGATAATTTTATATCAACCACATTAATAATTATTAAGTGTATAATGTAAAAATTGCTACTAAAAATAAACTCTTTGTAATTGTTAATAATAATACAAATAATAACACACAAGCACACATGTGAAATATAATATAATTATATATTATAATTATTATAATATTAATCTCTTTGATGTATAATATAAATAGTAATATATAAATCTAAGAGATTAATAAACTTAAAATATTATTAATATTAAAAATTTAAGTGATTACTAAACTTCAAATTTATATATTTATCAATATATTTTATATTTTACTTGGAATATATTAATAGTATTAATTATATATAGACTTTATGTTAAACTAAAATATATTATACTATTACTTAGAAATAATACAATATAATATAATAATTATATATATAATAATATACTATTTAATAATATAATATGTAATAATAACATATTATAAAATTTAAACCCTCGGGTTTAAATCTTCATATATCAAATTTTATGGTTTATTAATTCTTTTTGTTTTTAATATTGATTTTAAGATATTAAATCCTTAGGAATAAATATTTAAAACCAAACACATTAATAAACATAAGCTACTAATAAACTCTAGGGTTTAATATTATAAACTCAATGAATTAGTAAATCCAATGGATAAATATTATAAACCTAAAGGATCAACAAACCCAAAGAACCAATATTAAAAGTACATGGGATTAATCAACCCTAACAATTAACATTTTAAACCCAAACTCAAGGAATCGTTAATATTATAAACTGAATGGTTTAATATTATAAACCCAAGAAATTAGCAAACCCAAGGGATAAATATTATAAACATAAGCGATGAACAAATTCAAGAAATCAATATTAAAAATACAAGAAATATATAAACCCAAGAATTAATATTTTAAACCTCAGGGATTAATAAACGGTAGGAATTATTAATATTATCAACCCAACCATATTAGTAAATGTAGTAAAAATAAATTAAGCTTATTAGTATTGACCTAATAATAATAATAATAGTAATAGTAATAGTAATAGTAATATTATTATTATTATTATTAATTAATTAATTATAATGTAGATAATTTACTATTATAATATTTTAAAATAATTATTGTTATTACTCATTGTTTATTATTATTATTAATTAATAGTATTACTAAAGTTAATTTAATAATAATTTGGTAACAATAATAATGTTAATTTAATAAGAATTTATTAATAATAAATAATTGAATAAATAGTTATTATTAAATAATAATAACAATTAATTAAATAATAATATAAAATAATTCATTCATTTTTATTTAATAATAACTAGTCAATTCACGATATTATATATATATATATATATATATAAACCCAAGGAATTTATATTAAATCCAAGGATTAATATTATAAATCATTTGAATAATATTACGCCTTAGGAAGATGAACCCTTAGATTAATAAACCCAGGAGATTGATATTATAAACCGAAGGGATTATAAAAACTATGAAATAATATTACACCGAAGGGATTAATATTATAAACTCAAAGTATATAAACCCTAAGGTAAATATTGTAAACCATAAAAGTATCATGGTCGACCATAGTTGATTTTTTTATTGAGACAATCTTTGTCACATTGTAACATTAGAACATGGTTTATAAACACAAGGTATATAAACCCTAAGGTAAATATTATATAAACCCTAAGATAAATACTATAAACCCTAAAATAATCATGGTTCACCATGGTTTACCAAGGGTGATTTTCATATTGAGAAAACATTTGTCACATTATAACGTTGGAACATGGTTGACTATGATTGATTTTCATACTGAGACAATATTTGTCACAATGCAATGTTGCACTATGGTTTCTTTTCATATTGAGAAATTGTTTGTTAGAATGTAACGTTGGACAATGGTTGACCATGATTATAAACCCTTGGAATATCAACCCTTACATTAATAAACCTAAGTGATTCATATTATAAACCTAAGGGAATAATATGAAACCCAAGGGATTAATATTATAAACCAAGGTATATAAGCCCTAAGATAAATATTATAAACCCTAAATAATCATGGTCCACCGTGGTTTACCAATGGTGATTTCATATTGAGGTAATTTTTGTGACATTTTGACGTTGGACTATGCTTGACCATGTTTGACCATGATTGATTTTCGTATCAAAACAATATTTGTCACAATGTGACATTGCACCATGGTTGTTTTTCAGATTGAGAAAATGTTTGTCATAATGTGACGTTGGACCATGTTTGACCATGATTATAAACCATATATATTTATATTAAAGGAAATGATTACTATTAAAAAGACTATGAATAATATTACACCCTAGGAATACTAACCCTTATATTAATAAACCTAAGGGTTTCAGATTATAAGCCCAAGCAATTTACACTAAAAACTTAAGGGATTTATATTATTAAACAAAGGGAATAATGAACTCAAAGGATTATATACCCAAGGGAATAATATTAAACATAAGGGATTCATATTATAAACCTTAAGATAAATATTATAAATCCTAAAATAATCATGGTTCACCATGGTTTACCAAGGGTGATTTTCATATCAATAAAATCTTTGCACATTATGACATTGGACCATGGTTGAGCATGTTTGACCATGATTGATTTTCATATGGAAACAATATTTGTCACAACGTTGCACCGTAGTTGTTTTTCATATTGAGAAAATGTTTGTCAAAATGTGACATTGGACCATCGTTGGCCATGATTATAAACCCGAGGAATTTAAATTGAAGTGAAATATTATTATTAAAAACCATATGAGTAATATTATACCATAGGAATATGAACCCTTAGATTAACAAACTAAGGGATTCATGTTATAAAATCAAGGGATTTACACTAAAAGCCAAAGGAATTGATATTATAAACCCAAGGGAATAATAAACACAAGGGATTAATACTAAAAACCCAAGGGATTATAAACCAAAGGGACTAATATTAAATGCAAGGGATGTATATTCCTTGGGAATAATTATAAACCCAAGGGAACAATATGGAGTGAATATTTATCTCCAAGGAATTAATATTATAAATCCATGGTGTATAAACCCTAAGATAAATATTCTAAACCATAAAATAATCATGGTTCACCATCGTTTAGCTAGAGTGATTTTAATATTATGACAATCTTGATCCAAATGTGAATTTGAACCATGGTTGACAATAATTCATTTTCATACACAGACAATATTTGTCAGAATGTGATGTTTCACCATGGTTTTTTTTCTCTTCTTGAGAAAATTTTTATCAGAACTTGACGTTAGACCATGGTTTACAATGATTATAAACCCTATGAATCTATATTAAATCCAAAGATTAATATTATAAACCCCATGAATAATATTACACCCTAAGAATATGAACCCTTAGAATAATAAACCCAAGGGATTGATATTATAATCCTAAGGGATTATAAACACAAGAAGATAATATTACACCCAAGGGATTAATATTATAACCCCAAGGTATATAAACCCTAAGATAAATATTGTAAACACTAGAGTTATCATTGTTGACCATGGTTGATTTTCATATTGAGATAATATTTGTCACATTGTGACGTTGGACAATGCTATATAAATCATAAGATAAATATTATATAAACCATAAAAAAATTATTATAAACCCTAAAACAACCATGGTTTACCAAGGGTGATTTTCATATTGAGTCAGCCTTTGTCACAATGTTGCGTTGCACCATGGTTGCTTTTGTGAGAATGTGACATTGGACCATGGCTGACCATGACTATAAAACCTAGGAATATGAACCCAAGGGATTAATATTATAAACCCAAGGTATATAAATCCTAAGATGAATATTATAAACCTTAAAATAATTATGGTTCACCATGGTTTACCAATGGTTATTTGTTGATTTTTTTAGCATTTGAAAGTGATCTAAGTATCAAATTTGGTGAGGAGTCTTACACACCAGTATTCCAAAGAACCCAAAAAACATCTATGGAAATTTCACTCAGTTCATATTTTATTAAAATAATTAATTATTTTAATGGAGACCCTAAGTCTAAACTTAGGGGAATTAAATAATTAATGGGTATTAATAAAACAGAGTGTGAATCTTCTAGAGAAATAAGATCAAGAGAAGTTTTAATCTTAGCTATTTATTATACTTCTACTCTAGGTCATTGATTCATCAATGAGAAGATTATAAAAGAAGGCTTGAGGGTCATTTGGAAGGTAAGCCAGGAAAGAATTTAGTAACCTGAGAGAAGATGATTTTGAAGGATTATAATTCGATTTTAGAGGGAGATTTGCAGGGTGGAGGAAGCAGAGGGCATCAGTAGTGTCAGGGTTCAAGGAAAGAAAGACACATAAGGGTAGAGAGGCAACACTCAAGAGTAACACAAAGGCCTCATGCAGTAGTGACGCAATCTCACACTGGCTCTACACAGAGAGATACATAGGAGTGCCACAAAGTGACGCAGGGAGGGCTACCGAGTCTCTCAAGTGTCGAAAATTCCTCGAAGGTCTAGAGAAGAATTATCTCAGGTGTATCGCAAGAAGTTCCTCAATTTTTTCTGCCATTTCTTCCTTGTGAATAATTTACTTCTGATGATTAATATATAAAACCTCATCTGCTACACTGATTTTCCCACATTGGGTTTTCCCATGGAAAATTGTCCAAAAATAACTGTGTCATTGTGAATGGTACTTGTGATTTCATTTTACTGTTATTTTCTGTATATGTACTTAAGTGATAATTGTAGTAATGTTTATTTTGAAATTTACTATAAGGGTTTTGTAAATAAATTATTGTGGAAACAAGTAGGAGAAATAAATCTATAACTGTAGTACAATTTCATAATTGAAATTTTCACATGGTATCAGAGCTGAGTAATAGGATTGGAGACTCTACAATGGAACAAAGTCTAGAATCTACTACAACAACAAATCAAAAGGGTTCACGTAGCTCTCCAGAGAGAAGGGAAAGCGTGGAAGAATAAAGAGATCATGACATCTCTACATTGGTCTAGTCCATTGCTTGAAATTGCAACTCAATACTGAAAGAAAATCATGAACACTATTTTTTCTACAAGAAAATAATCTATACTATATTTCACCCTTTCATCTACTTAACCTCTACTTTTGCAATGAAAAATAATATCACTTATTCTAATTACAAGAAGGGAAATTACACTAGATTGCATCCATTATCTTAACTACACAATCAACTTGAAATAAGGGAACTAATCTACCTTCACATACACATTGCATCAATGATGAATTAAATTCTATCTATTGCATGTTAACTGTTGTGCTAATGATGTAATCGATGATGGACTAACACACTAAAACTACTTTGTTTTGTAGTAAGAGAGAAGGTAGTTTGGGTGAACTAGTGGTGTCCCTTAACCAAGAATTCAGACCTAGGTGTACACTAAGGCATATACTAAGCTCAGTTGAGGTGGAGGAGTGATTCTGGAGTGAAGGAGGTGGCTCCCAATGCTGCTATAGGAAGCTTCTATAGGATCCTTGTTTTTGCTACAAGAAGTCCTATAATGCTACAATAAATAGGCCAAGAGGTTTTGGAGGCTAGGAATGGGGGAATGGAGGTTAGGAAAAGTAATGGAAAGGTGTATCTAAGTAGATGGGGGATGACCAAATCCCTTTTCCAAGCTTAGATACTTCAGAAGGCATGTCACGCACTAAGAAGGTTGCTCTTGGTGGTTGTGAAGATGGTCTTCAAAACAGGGTTGTGGGTAGTAGGATGGAAGGGAAACTGAAGGAGGGTTGAAGTCCAAAGTGATAGTGCTAAAAGGGGGTCCTTATCTGATGTTGTATCTAGTACTGCAACTAGTACATTCACTCATGCATTTATCAATTAAAAATTATCATGTAAAATAGTGGAAAATATTATCTGAATTTAACTTAAGCTAACATGCATCTAAAACATAAATATAACCTCTAATCTACAGTGGATTCATGATAAAAAAAGTTAACAATACTTTATCCTTTCCAAGAAATCATAAAATGAATATTTTTGTTCCGAGGTTGGAGACCTTTCACTTCAAGCTCCAATGGAAGAGGTGAGAGAGAGAGACTTCCAACATAGTGTTAATGGTTTTTAGATGCTAATAAAATGTAATGGCATCAACTAAAATTTTGAAGCATAAAGGAAACATAATTGTACTCAAGAGAGACTACATCCCATGGATTGGGCCCTAACCACAAGCTTCAGTCCTCTCGAATCAAATCAGTGAGAGGCAAACCAACTTCTCATTCTCATTACATAACAAGTTTCTTACATCAAAATAGCAATCAAAATATCTCTGATAGAGAGCCAAGATTTCTCTATCTTCCTATGAAAATCAAATACTAATGAAATCTTTCTCTCTTTTATTTATACTAATGGGCAGCTAACAATAGGTCCCTAAAAAGCAGGATTTTTTCTCTTTGATCTTCGAGAGGTGTGGAGCTTGGCTCCCTCTTAACATTCACTTGCTTGGTTGCCTTTGACTTTGAATTGTTGAAGGAGGATCTTCGGCGATATTGGGTTGATTGTGGAAGTTAATAAGGTGGACAACATTCCTATGATTGCTCCTTGTTGTCTACTATGAGCCCCAACATGGAATCACACACAAAAATAGTTGTATTTCCTTCATTACCTTCAATTAAACCATGTTACACTTCAAGTCATGACAATATTCTTACACCATTCTCACTAAGAAAAATATGACAAAATGTAATCAAATGTGAGAGAAAGAGAGAGAGAGTAAATAATATAAAAGGTGACACTATAACCCCTTAAAATATACCTAATGATGGGCATCATGACTCCTTACATTTACAGACTTCCAATTCAAAGTTCCACTGGCATCTGATGAACTCGAGGACTATAGGGAGCAAGATCCATATTTTTGGGACATTTGGAGGGAAGTAGCCCTATTTATAAGGAGGTTTCCCCTTAGTCACTTTTGTATAAATAAGCAAGCCTAAGGACTTAGTAGGATTCAAATTTTTGGAAGAGGATAGAGACTATTAGGATTTAAGAACTTGTTGTTTCCATTTCCATTTATGATGTACTTGAACACTATTTTGCATTAATGAAAAGCCTTTTTTTGATCCACAACTGATTTTATTTCATAGGGTCTTCTGATGTACTTGAGCACTATTTTGCATTAATGAAAAGTCTTTTATTGATCCACAAGTGATTTTATTTCATAGGGGTGAGTCCCCTTGGGTTAGGGACCAACCCAGAGGCTCTAGTCTCTCTTACTTGTATATTCCTTTCATGCATTTCCTCCCCTAGCAACATTTTCCTACTTTATCTAGCAGATTTGTCTATAAAAATTACTTGTGCACATCTTCCAATCACTTCTAGTTTGGGATGTTTGGTTGGGGATATATTATTGGCAAGCCAAAATATATAATTGTTTTCCCTTGTAGTAGTTAGGTCTTTTGATTTGCCTCTTTTTATATACTTTGTTTTTTTCACATGTAGTGATTTATATGGAAGTCTTCTTTGAGACCAGAAAGCATAATATCTTATGGATGTATTTCTTGTGCATGCTACAAGTCATATTGTCTTTCAATGCAATATATATATATATATATATCAAATAAAATTCAACTCATCCTTTCTTGGTTATTTCCATTTTTCTACAATTTAGTTATTACTTGACACTCTTTTCAAGTTTCAAAAGGATCATTTGTCTATTATACATGTACTACTATTTTTTTTTAGCATTGGAATTTTTATCCGCACTCCTCTCCCTACCAAGATTCTCTTTCTTCTCACCTAACAACTCTCCCAAAAACATTGTCCACCAAGAACATATTGTTGGGTTATTGAAGGCCACCATGTGCATTGGTTTTTGTGAAAGATGGGCCCCTAAATGGTATTGGGATTGTAAAAGGCCTCACACAACCTTCATATACCCTACACTACCTTTACCTACCTTCATACCACCTTTACCACCCTCATAATTCTCACAAATCCAATCCTGTAACATCTTGTAGAAATCCTATAACATCCTGTAGCACCATGTAAACTTGGCTAGAATTACTCCTAAAGCTTGGTTTTGCCTCCTCGCCTTGAATAATGTCCCATATGCTCTGAAATCATGTTTGAGGGAGACTAAGTACCACCTAAGCCTTTCCTTTTTATCACTGCAACATGTTTATACAATTAGGGTTAGTGGACAGATTTATGAATTTGGCAATATAGTGATGTTTTTCTTAATTATCTCATGAGATATCTAATGATTTATGTCACTAAGTCTACTCTATTTCGAACATAGTGATTAAAGTTTGATTACATGTTTTTCCCTTATGTAAAGTAGAATAGTATTGATTTCTTAGATTTATGCTTCTTAATCTAGGGTTTCATTTTCAAGAATTGTTATTCCATTACATAGACTAGGTTTCCTTTATATACAACATTTACATTCTGAAAATAGGTTAATGTTTACATTTTTGCAAGTAGTGTATCATTTACATTCCTACAAATAAGGTTAGCATTTACTTTTGAGCAATCATTTTCATTCTTTTGCAAAAAATAATATTTCCATTTCTGCAAATATAATATAACTTTCCTTTCATGCAATTTCCTTCCTTTTCCATCTAAAATCAGTTGATACAATGATCTCTATGTGCCTTGGTCTGGTCCATTGCTTGAAATTGACATGAGTATATGTTATCCTATTATGCATATAACACTGTCACCTCTTAAGTTTGTAAAAATCTCGTGTTGATAATTAAATTTGGTAGCCTTAGGAATTGAAACACTATTGTTGCACTATTGGGGCTCATTTCTTTTTGGCATCGTTGTCTGGGAGGTGTCAAAGTAGGTTTTTTTTCTACTTAGAAGTTTCCTTTCTCTTTCATCTTTCCAATTTTTTTCATCAACATTTTTTTATTTTAAAAAATACAAAAAATAAGAGAAAAACACAAAAGGCACAAATTATTTCATGCCTCGTAGGAGTAGGGATAATCAAGGGAAATTCCTACCTAAAACCCCCACCCCTTTTAACAGTCAACCATCACTCTTCTTTGGTGACTATGAACAATCTTCTCTGACCACAGAAGAAATAGAGAAGCCCTTAGGTAAGCAGCTAGAACTATTTGAAGAACCCATAGGGGAGGAAGAACATATACCACCTACACAAAACATGGTTGAAAACAGGCAGACCGATCTCTTTCCTCTCTAAGAAACTAATGGGGAGGCTAGAAGGAAGAATATAAGCCCCACTGGTCTCCCACACTTCCATGGCCTAGCCACTGAGAACCCTGATACAATCATGTTCAAGTTTTTTGTAGTTTGTAGAACCTATGACTATACTTGTGATGAATAGAAGTTGAAGTATCTTCCCTCCACCCTCAAGGATGCAACCTTGTGCCAGTCCATGATCTTTACTGGAGGGAGCATCACTATCTGGGCACAAATGTAGCAATCCTTTAATTAGACATAAATGGATTATTTTAGCTCTAGGGAGACAAAAGAGGAGATTTTTAAGATGACCATGGAGCCAGATGAGTCCTTAGAATATTATAAGTAAAGGTTCCAACTCAACTATAGAAGGCTTAATTGTACCTTTGACCCTGGTTCATTGAAGCTTGTACTCCTCTGATGGATTAGGGAAGATGTAATGGAGGCACTTAATATGTTGTTTGGTGGATATATTTACCAACTAACTTATGATTACATTAAGATAGTATTCAAAAATAATTATAGGGCTACAAGGAAGAGGGGAAGTCCCAGGCAAGGCCTGGTCAATTCTTCTCCCTCCAACTCAACCATCAAACATGAAATAGGGCGTATGTTAGAGGAATTTAAGAGTGATATTTTGCACACTTTTTCCTTAAAAAATGATATTATGTAGATTAAAAGGAACCAATAAGAGGTAGAAACGACATTAGCTATCTTATGTCCTAGATTCACTAAGAGGAACCCCATAAATGAGTTTCCATTGAATCCCATACATATCTACTATGTTTGTGATTAGGACCATGAAATAGAAAAATTCCCCTCTCTTCGAGGCCTGAGGGTTGTATACCAAGGGGAAAAGAATGGCTTGGAGCAAATTTACTTCATCAATCAAAGGAGGCCACAAGGCCCTCAGCCATTTCAGCAAGGCATGTAGGGTGCACATTATCCTTCTTTCAATGCAAACCAGAATGCACCCTTCTAGCCTTGGTATCCTCCAGCTCACTCACCTTCGTCCATGCCTTCTCGTTGGTCCTATACTCCTTATTATCCTCCTCAACCTATCAATCTACCCTTCTATCCATACCAACCTCAACCTCCTTAATAGGGAAACCCTTCATAAGGATGGAGGCCCCAAGTAGCCTAACCTCCTGCCTTGTTGCCTCCTCCTCCATCTCAGCCATAGATATTGTTGGGTGCTAGTTTTGTACTTATTTCCTACATCTGTTTCCCCCATTGTTACCTTGTGACTACAACCATTGGACTATCTTTTCCTATTTTCTTGTTTTTCTATCTTAAATAGTGTTTTTTACCTTATTTTCATTATCTTGTCATTTCATTGATTATTATGATGTATCATGTATTTTTTTATGACTAACTGGGATAAATGCTAGAAGAAGTTCTCTGGTCTTTTGTTGTCCTTCCAAATGTTATTCTTAGCACAAAATATCTACGGCATGAGGCATACATAAGCAGTGAAAGTGTGATGTTACAGTGAGTTGTTACACCACCATGTTGTTATATCACAATGTTGTTATAGACCCGTTATATAAATTGTTGTTACAGCTGTATTGCTGACTGGATATCGTCAAATCTTGGATGCCGACCTCTCCTCAATTTCTATTACGCTACAGCTATCATTTTCCATGACAGCAGTAGAATTCATTACATATTGTATTTTAGGATGACAGATTTTGGGCAGTTTTGATTGTAATCTATATTCTTCCAATCAAACTTTTTATTAAGGAGTGGTTGTAACTATATGTATATTATTTTTATCAGCATGAGAATCGTAATATTCTCATGACTGATATGTTCTTCATTTTTTTAAATATGTAACCATTATATAACTCTCAAACCTTGAGGTCAAGGGGTAAGCGGAGAACATTATTACTTTTGGATCTGTAATTTTGGTCACATTAATACAAATATATCACAGTGTTGTTGTTACATGCGCTGTCTAGTTTAATTTCCATTTAGTTTCTATCTCTTCCTGCACTCTACTAGGGAGGAAGGGCCCTCCACTTTAGTATGGAATATAGTGGTTAAGTTAGTTGTATTATATTTCTTATTTTCTTTGCATATTGGTGTAGAATTGTTTTTGTTGTTCTGGTTGTGAGCAGATCTGCTTCAATTTCGATATTATTATGTTGTTACACAGATGTAATTAGAGATACCAACTGGTGTAATTTTTGTGTGGCACGCTAGGTACAGTTAATTGAGGCATGATTACATTCCTGTATATTTTTTTTAATTTCTGCATGAGTGATTTCCTTCGGCAATTTATTCAGCAACGATTTCTCTTTACTTTGATTTGCTTCTGGTTTGATGTATCGGCACCGACAGTGCAACTTCCATTGAGATAAAATGTGTCCTTGGATTGATAATTTATGTGTACCATATTAGTCATTTAATAGTGATTAATACATTCCAACATTTTGGTGCCTTTTTCGGGGATGGCAGTAACGATATAATCAGCCAGAATTTTTTGTTTGATGATCGATTTTTCCTAAGCCGCAACTGTTGTGTGGTAAGACAAGAGGTAAGAACATGTTCATCGCTCTAACGTACCTGGGTGGGCTCATCATTGCTACACTAGGGCACTTAGAAGTGTGATTTTTCGATTTTTTTATTTAGTGTGTCTTTAGCTACACAATTTCTGGGTGGTAAGACATGAGGTAAGAACCTGCACATCACTCTAACATACCTTGGCAGGCTCACCATTGTCTCACTGGGACACTTAGAATTGTGAATTATTGGTTGTTTTCTTCAGTGTGTCTTCAGCTATACAGTTTTTGGGTGGTAAGATGAGAGGTAAGAACCCGTGCATCGCTCTAACATACTTGGTCGAGCTCACCGTTGTAGAAATTAAAGCACTTGTAGGAAGGATTGATACACATAGGGTCCATGTGTTCTAGTAGGACAATAGAGAAATCCAAAACACTCCCCACTATAACTAAATATAGGAAATATGGGTCGTAAAAAGGAAAAGAAGAATTCAGACTTGGAAATAAAGACATTCTTTGGAGATCTGATCTCAAAAGCATAAAATGAACAGTCTACTTCATACAGAGACAGTAGGAAGACGGGACCACAGAAATTTTCTACTATATAGAAGCTTGAGGCATTGGTACCTTCTGTGTCTGGACCTCATCACCCTTAAAGCATCATATCCACTCCTGATATCAAGACTCCAGATTTGAAATAGCAGTGGAAAACCATTGATCAAAATCTGAAAATTGAAGGACAAGGGGAGATCAATGGGGAGCATCAGGGAACTAAAGAATAGCCTTTAGTTGATCATCATTTGGATGCGGGTAGTGCAGTGAAACAAATGGTCCTAGAATAGCTTGATCCTTTATTTATTTTTCAATCCCTTTCATAATCTGAGGTCAGTTCATCCCATCAAGAAGGATAACCCATGGGAGATGAGAATGTTAACACAGATGGTTCAGTTACTTTTGAATTCCCGATAGTGGCAACACGTGATGAAGCTCCTATGAAAAACATTTATTTATCATCTCTACCATCCTTTCAAGGGATGGATGTTGAAGATCACGATACCTTTATGTTCGAGTTCGATGTGTTGTGTAGGAATTATGACTACACTTCAGACACCCAGAAGCTGAAATTGTTTACTGCTACTCTGAAAGGGGCATCATTAATATGGTTCATGAGATTGGGTGCTAGCACAATCCGAACATGGAATGACATGAGGGAGGATTTCCTCTTTAAGTATCAAGATTACTTTTGAACTAGGGATTTGAAGGAATAGATCTTCAAAATTGCAGAAAAGGAGGAGGAGAGCTTGGAAGACTGCATGGAACGATTCCATTATAATTTACAAAGGTCTAAGTTTAGTAACTTAGCCCCGGAAATCCTAAAACCTATATTCTTAAGAGGTATAAGAGATGATTTTCTGGAGAATTTAAATATGTTGGGAAAAGGAGACATATCGCGAGATCCACTTGAATAAATAATGAAGCTTTGTTTGCAGAGTTCAAGAGGATTGCTCAAGGGGAGAAGTTCAGTTTGGGACCCTTCAGTTCAGATATAGAAGTCCACAGGTTGAGAAGTAACCAGAGTAGAGATCAGAAATTTATTTGAGGATTTTAAAACCGATCTCCTCAGTACTCTCGCTGCTCATATCACTACGGTACAAGTTAAGAAAGCACAAGCAGAAATTGAAGTAGCTTTGGAATTTTTTTTTTCCCGATGCAAAAAGAAACATTTAGAAAGAGAATGTGAACTGAATAGCACCATCCTGTGCAACATCTGTGAATTGGTGCATTCCACTATTCAATGCCTGGAACTACCCAAACTGAAAGCAGTGCTTCAGGAATCAAGCGAGGACGTCTAGTCTTCCTACTTCATTAGATCAAAGAGACCATGGCTGCCACAACCTATAGGTATGCCTCTAGATTTTTCCTCTTTTAATTCTTGGAATAATGTATATAATACTTAGCAATTTCCATGTCTATATCCTACTCCTTTCTCAACACAATTTCATTCAACATGGAACCAGTAGCCTTCCCCTCCACCAATGCAATATCTTGCATCACAATCTCATCCTTGGAGCCAGAATTGGAGAGGTAATGGCCAAGGTCCAGCGCCCCTTACACTACCAATGCAACAGCAGTTACAATTTACTCCTCTTCAAACTCCTACACCTATTTTCTGACCCTAATTACCTATGCAACCTAACCCCAATCCAAATAACAAGGCAACTCAGAGCATAGATTCCTCGGTTACTTTACAGACTTATCTTATCACTCCTATTGGGATTAATGAGGTCCACCTTCGATCGAGAAAATTAATTAGACCTGAACATACTCCCATCATTACCGAGGAAAAATGTGAGCCACCTAGAAAGGATATAGTCAATTCTGAAATAGTTGTCACATCTGTAACAGCTAATGCAGCACCTATTGTTACACCTGTAGCAGTCAGCTCGGGAAAGCCTGTTATTTCTACATCAGCTAACCCGAGCAGGGCTGGTGCATCTATGACATCTAACTCATCTATTATGATTTGGTATCCTCCATACCCTCAACGATTAATTGAAACTGGGCCAGCCTCAAAAACTGAATCTGAGTTCCTCAAGGAATTACAAAATTTGTATGTGTGGATTCCATTGTTAAAAGCTCTTAATGAAGTACCTATCTATGCCAAAAAAGTGAAAGATATGTGTGTCAAAAATCCTGGAATAAAATCGAAATACCCTACTACTATCCATGTTATGGGGGAATTTTCTGAACCAATGATTGATCAGCCTTTGTTGACTAAGTATAATGACCCAGGGAATCCTAAAGTGACTGTCCATATTGATAACCAGCCCATAATTGACACTCTGATTGACTTAGGGGAAGCCATTAATTTAATGACCAAAGACCTTTTTATCTCCCTAGGACTTCATGGACTCAGACCTACACCTACAGTGCCTGAATTAGCAGATAGATCCTATGTCAAGCCCGAGGGAATGATAGAAGATGCGATGATCACTGTAGCCTCTTGGAATTATCTGTCTTATTTTCTCATTTTAAAAACTAAATCCAACCTCAGGGGGCATCCTTTAATATTTGGAAGACTAGGCTAGCCACTGCAGACGTGTATATCGGATGTAGATCCAAGTCTATGGTGATCTCAGATGGGCAAGCCACTAAGAACCTGAACCTTTACCCCCCAGTGAAATCGCATATGGATTTGAATAGTCCTTGGTGGGATGAATTTGAACCTGAATATGATTTTTCCCTACCTCTCCTCAGACTTGGAAAAGCACAATACTTTAAGGATGAAACAAAGGATGACATTATTAATGGTTTTATTAGCAATTCACTCTTGGTTGCCTCTATCAAAGATCCAGGGGAAGAAGATGAGGTAGATGATGCAATTCTTGAACATCTGAAAACTACTTTGCATACTGCCAGCAGTCCTATTGAAATCAAACCAAGGAAATATTTAAACATTAATCCTAAATTGACTATTGAACATAATAGATTGTTGATACTCCTGTTACATAAATATAAAAAGGCATTTGCATGGGACTATACTGATATGAAAGGAATCCATCCTAGCCTATGCACTCACCGCACCTACCTTAAAGAGGGCTACAAACTAGTTAGACAACTGCGGCCCCAAATGAATCCCGCACTTAAGGAGATAGTGAAAGAGGAATTACAGAAACTCCTTAATGTTAATTTCATCTACCCCATTTCTGACAGTCAGTGGGTGTCTCCACTTGTCATTGTTTTGAAAAATAACACAAAGTGGAGAGTCTTTGTAGACTATAGAGAACTTAACAAGGCCACCCAAAAGGACCATTTTCCTTTACCATTCATTGACCAGGTCTTAGATACTCTTTATGGGGAAAAAAAAATTTCATTCTTGGATGGGTTCAGTGGCTATAATCAAATACAGATTGCCCCAAAAGACCAAGACAAGACAACCTTTACCTACCAATGGGGTACCTTTGCATACAGGGTCCTTCCTTTTGGCCTCTACAATGCTCTAGCAACTTTTCAAAGGGCAATATTGGGTATATTTTTGGATCTCTTGAATGACTGTCTCAAAATTTTCATGGATGACTTTACACCTTACAAGGATGCCTTTGAAACAGCATAAGTTAACTTGGAAAAGGTACTGGAACGTTGTGAAAAACTAATGTTGCTTTGAGCACAGAGAAATGCCACATGATTATGACCAAGGGGATTGTGCTGGGACATTTCATTTCAATATATGGAATCAAGATAGACCCTGCAAAAATTGAGGTAGTCTCAAGAATCCCAACTCCTAGAACTAAAAAAGAGGTACACAATTTTTTGGGACATGCAAGGTACTACAGGAGATTTATAGAAAAAATTTCAAAGATTGCATCTCCTCTATTTTCTTTGCTCATGAAATATACGGAATTTGTGTGGAAAAGGAAGTGTGAGCAAGCCTTTTTGAAGTTAAATAACTGTGTAACATCATCACCTATTTTGCGAGGACCAAACTAGAGAATTCCATTCCATATCGCTACAAATGCATCTGACATAGCTGTGGATGTTGTTTTGGGGCAGCTGGAGGAAAAGAAACCTTATGCCATTTATTACATCAGCGAGAATTTAACTCTAGCTAAACTCAACTATACAGTGACTGAGAAGGAATTCCTAGCAGTAGTGCATGTTATCAACAAATTTTGGCACTACATCACTAGGTATCAAGTATTTGTACACACTGACCACGCTGTAATTTGATTTTTAGTGAATAAACCTGTTACCAATGGTAGAGTTACATGATGGTTATTACTATTACAGGAATTTGATATCACTATTTTAGATAAACCTGGAAAATATAATGTGGTTGTTGATTTTCTTTCTAGATTAACTATAGGTGATAACTGCACTCCTACTAAGGATTCTTTTCCAGATGAATATTTTTTTTCCATATCTACTCACTCACCATGGTATGCAGATATAGCCAATTATCTTAGTGCAGGAAAATTCCCACACCATTTATCTTCCAAAGAAAAGAGGAAGATCATACAACAGAGTGCTACTTACTCCTGGATAGAAGGAAATCTCTATCACACCAGACCAGACTTTCATATTAGGTGTTGTAATATGAGTTTTTTGATATCTTGAAAGCTTTTCATGAGGAACCTTGTGGAGGGAACTTCGCTAACAAGAGGATGGGATATAAATTACTCTCAACCAGGTAATACTGGCCAAATATATTCTAGGATGCCAAGAATTTTGTGAAGGGATTTGATAGCTGCCAAAGGATGGGCCAGCCTCTGAAATCAAATGAGATGTCGTTACAGCCTCAAATAGTGATAGAGCCATTTGAGAAATGGGCCCTGGATTTTGTAGGTCCAATTAATCCTTCATCACAGCAAAGATCATACATATTGGTCTGCACCGACTATGTCACAAAGTAGTTCGAAGCGAAGGCACTAACTAGAGCTACAAAGCAAGATGTTTCAGACTTCATGTTTGAAGATATTTTTGTTCACTTCGGGATACCCAGGGAGATAGTGATGGATGGAGGGCCTCCGTTCGCATCTCATTTGATCCGGAAGCTGGTTGATAAATATGGAACTCATCACAAGATCATTTCAACTTATCACCCACAAGAAAATGGTCAAGTAGAGAGCACCAATAAAGTCATTCAAGGAATATTTAAAAAGACAGTAGCCAGCCACCGAAGAAATTGGGCCGAAAAACTCCCAGAGGTGTTGTGAGCTTACAAAATGACATGGAGGAATACTATAGGCTTCTCACCATATGAATTAGTTTATAGTAAGAATCATTTATTCCCCATAGAGTTCGAAATAAAGACATTGAGAACAACATTGCAAGTCAATCTATATTTAAGCACAGTGAAAATAAAAAGATTGAACCAGCTCAATGAGTTGTAAGAGAAATGGCTAGCTGTCGTTCAGCAGACAGAGATCATTCAGTAGCAAAGAGCTAGATGGCATGACAATTTCATTAAGAAGAACAAATTTCAGAAAGGAGATTGGGCTCTCTTGTATGATTCAAGATTCAAGGATTTCAAAGGCAAGCTCTGCAAAAAATAGCTAGGTCCTTACGAAGTAGACACGGTCTTTGACAATGTGATTGTACAAATGGTTACCAGTGATAGTGCCAAGACACCATTACTGGTTAAGGGGCACCGTTCAGGGTTATATCAACAACTTTATTCAAAGGAATCATTTGTTAACATTGTCATGGACTCTGATATTTATGTTACAGTAGCAGGGGAATGCTCCCTCGTGCAGCCTGAAATTTGAAATTCCAATAAGTGCAGTAGCTGAAAACCACTCTTGTGGCAGTTGTTACACCTGTTTAAAATATATATATATATATATATATATAAATCTGATTGTGAAAACCTCTTTTAGAGGTGCAATCAGACAATTTGTAACAGTTGAAAACCACTTCTGTGGCAGCTGTTACACCCAGTTTTTTTCCTTTTTCCAAAACATCATCTTTCCCTCCCAACATATTTTACAAGATGATGTTACTTATTTGTTTCTTTTCTATATCTATTTTTCCTAATTATCATGTTTTCTAAATAATAACATAAAGTTTGTCTTCATTGTTACATATGTAACAGCCAACAACCATGAACAGTGTTTCCTATTCCGTCGCATGCAGAAATAATCACAACAGTTAAGCATGACCACCACTATCACTGGAAATATTTACGCCATCAATTCAAATTCTTTCTCCACATCGTTTCAGGTACGTCATTTAAGAAAGGGTAACATCATCATTTAATAATTTGGTGATTAATGGAAAGTTATAATATTCTCGTGATGGTCGTGGACAGTCTTCGCCATTAAAGCTGGGGGGGGATAAATCTCGTAATTGTTGAAATAAATCCGTAGTCTTGAAACCATCATTAACCCCACATGCATCAAATTAAATAGCATGATAGCCAAGTATGAACAAATCTGGTCGAAAATGGAATGCATACTAAAAGCCTGTTATTTTCCATAATTAGACATTTATGTAGGAATGTGCGAAGTACGATTTGGTAATTCGCAAATCTTGTCACCTCCCATCACCTTCCTTAGCTAAATTCTTGCATCCTTGTCTGAAATTCTTCATCTGGATAAGCAGAACAGGGTGTCGAAAGGAAAAAAAATAGTGCCACGATACTACGGTTGGTCGAGCTTAAGGACTAATTCAGAATAACAGTAGGATGGGAGGAGCAACAGTAAGGCATGAGCCAGACTCCATGGAAGCGATGCAAAACTATCCTGAAGCTTATCAAGTGTTTAGGGACATTAGGTGGATTGAATATTTTCAGAAATTGGAAGGCTCGGATGAGGCTATTGCAATCGAATTCGCTCATAATTTAAATAACCACCAAACCCAAGTCAGGGGCCTAAAAATTGAATTGACAGAAGAAGTGATTGCCCGAGTGACAAAATTTCCAGAAGAAGGATGGAGATGGTTCAACAAGAAAATTAATGACCCTTATTTGAAAGAATATTTTCTTGAAGGAGAGGAAAATTTGGAAAATAAGGGGAGAGGAGTTGACAGATTATCACTCTCCCATCCATGGGCAGATGTCGCCCTGGGTCTAATCAAGTACATTACTTGCAAGGGAAGATCCACAATCATCTTCAATTACCACTTCCCTTTACTGAATCATCTTTGGCACTAGTAGAAGTGTTAGTATGAATCCTTTGTCGAAGTGTACGAAAAAAGACCACTTTAGCTACGCATAACTAATAGCCCTAACATCAAAAGTGGCTGCCAATATCTTCAGATCTGCAATTAGTTGATCAAGACAAGAGCTGCAAAAAACCAGATCTATGCATAGAAAGACATTAAGCAGTAAAAAGAAGGGTTTGCTCCATATATCCAATAGACAAGACAAGAACAATTTTTGAAAGAATTTTTGTATTAAGGGCACTTGGGAGGAAAACAAGAAGATGTTTCCAATTCTCCTCAATGGGATGGGTTCTTGGAAGTCCTCGGCACTTCAGATCTAGCATTTCTCTCTCCTGTTGGTGTAGAAAACCCAGACAAAGATAGAACTCAAAGGGAGCTCACACAACAAATAATGGAAAATATGACAATGATAATGGCTCAAAGTCAGACCAAGAGTTTAGATCCAGAGTGATCTAATAGGCAACAAAAGGTCCAGAATGGTAGGAAAAACCCTCCTATTTATAACAAAATATTGGGTCATTCTAGATCTTGGTGCATGATTAAAATAAAATTAACCAAATCTAGATCCACCTTTTATGGAATATTTTATTATATTTGTTGGAGGGAAAAAGTATTTGACTTGGGTCAAATCCCTTTATTTATTAATAATAAATAAATAAATGATTTATTTATCTTTTTAAGGAAGTGGTTGAAGGATAATCAAATAAATAATGATTTATTTAATTATTTGTGGGTGATTTGGTCATATTTAACAAGGAATATTATCTAAATAAGATTTAAATCATTATTCCTAGAAAATAATAAGATAAATAAAGGTTTATCTAATTAATTTCTTTGTTTTTGGGTTAAACATGACTAGGAATAATAATTAAATTATGGTTTAATTAATTATTCCATGAGGAAAATTAAACAAAATAGGTTTGTTTAATATTTCCTTTTGGGGTTTCCTGTTTAGACCATAAACAACCTAATAAATGTGGTTTATTAAGTTATTTTACATAGTGAAAGCAATTTTACTTAGGGTAAAAGTGGTCTTACATGGTGTACTTGGGTCCATCTAATGATGATAGGTTAGATGACCAAAAAATGGTGTAACGGATTGCCCCCCAGCGTGCGAGTGTTAGGAGAAAATCGTATGACCGAAGTACGTTGTAAGAACTCAATCACCAGACATCAAGAGGGAAGTCAGAGAGAGAAATGTGAGGTAGACTAAGGTGCTGAAGAACTAGACCCTGAGGAGATGAGACTTACAGGTGCAACAAGTCTCTTTTTATGAGAGGGTACTTGTGCTAAAGGCGGCGGGGGAGGCATACCTATGCCCGCCGAGACAAAGTACAAAAGAATAGTGTGTCCAGTAAACAAGGGACCGAACCATAAAGTACAACCAGCATAAACATGAGCTAGATAAGAATACAATGAGGAATCCCACATACATGCTGTGCCTAGGATAACAGCCAAGACTTATACAATAATATCTGAGTACATGAGATACAAATACAACCCCAAATGCCCCCTATACGTGGGGAAGGGCTCACAAAATCTGACTGATACATGCAAATCAAAGAGGCGCTGCAAGCGGCTGAGGCCGACATCATCAAATATATGGAGCTGCATCGAAGGCTGAAATGAAGAGGTCATCCGGGCATGTGGGGGGCTACCTGCAGGGCCACCCCCTCATGAGGACTGAGACATCTCACACACACCCAGGAATCACCAAGAGCTACTGCTGCATCACTGAACCATCAAGTATATAGATCTCGATCATGCTGAAAGGAGCTGGAGTAGAGAAACAATCAAGTCAAAGGGAAATGAGAGATCCCTTTGCCTGATTCGAGGCGCCGAACAAGAGTGGAAGCTGGAACCATGGTACACCGCCCTCTATACTTGTCTTCTGGAATGAAGGAGCTGATGTCGACGGAAGGAGGTCCGCCATAGGTGAGACAAGGAGATATCCTCAACTAAGGCACGAGAGAGAATAGTAGAGCGATGGACAGACTGACACCAATGATGATGGGGAAATGGAAGGGACTGAGTAGCGAACGGACGACTTCCCTTGTTAGAGCATAAAGGGCGTGAATAACATGGCAGCGACTGACGCAATATCATAAGGGATAGGGGACAGTGGGACTGAAGGCCATAATGTGCGACACAAGAGAGAGACCAAGCAATGAAGGATGGAGGGCTATAGCGGGGTACAAAAGGACTCGGGATAGACTCCATGAATGCGATGATGACTCAACTTGGATGCTCTAAACAAGGGTGACTCGATGGTGCTGCCACATAGGAAAGGCCCGATGGGGGACCATGAAAACATGAGTACAAGATGGTAACTCATGACAAAAATCGACACGAACGAAGACAATTAAGGAGGCAAAATGGTGCCCCAAGTACAAGTGTCGTAAGTGAAGAAATGTGATTTTAAGGAGAGGTGAAGTGACCCTTCTTGGACAAAATGTGTCCTGGTGAAGTATCAAATCACAAAAAACTAACAGATACCCATTTGAGGGCTCGGTGAGAGCTTTCCAATGGTGCAGACGGTTTGTCAAACATGGCTACGGTATGGTCGCAGCAGGCGAAAGAAGAAACAAGGGTTCTCTTTTAATAAGGCAGTTTTCCCTCCAAATTCACTCATTTGCTAGTGTTGCTGTGGTGAATGTAGAGAGGAGAGAAGGCCCTAAATCTTGCGGCGAGCGTAGCGGACAAACCGACTGTTGGAATCGAGATCCGTCAGTGGCAGGTAAGAGGCCTAACCTTACTCTTTCAATTTGATGGATTGAAAGTTCAGTTTAGGGCCCAAAATCTCAGTAACAGACCCTCCTTCATCTCTATGGTCGGGTCACACTTTTTGGGCTAAAAAGTGCGACCGGGGAAGCAGGTTTCAGGGCAAAAACTGTGACCTGTCCCAGAATTGGGCAGAAAAGTGCGACCTAGAAGATGAGGGGGTTTTGGTGCTGTTTTATGGCTGAGAGTTGGGTTTTTGTGTTTGGTTATGATATTCCCTATCTGTATGCTGACAAAGATGATGTTTTTGTGCAGATATGGTAGATATACGGGTTAACTGGAGAGAGAGAGACCTGGGTACATTACGGGCAGAGATCCAGGCAGATCAAGGTGTCCGTCGTGTGTTGGCCAGGTTTGGGGTTCTAAAGTTTTTGGAGAACCCTTTGATGAGAGCGGGAGAGCCTTTGTTGGCCCGGATTATCAGTTACTGGGATCCAGAGCATGAGGTATTTGTAGTGCAGGGGCACAGGATCGAACTGAAAGTCCAGGATGTGTATTTCCTGACGGGTCTCCCGCCACTGGGGATGGTGGGAAACACGCAGCCAGTATTACCGTGGGGGCGGCATATCATGGAGTTTGTGGAGCGACATTGTCGACCGGGTCTCCAAGTCAAGGGGACTCGGATACCAATCGGGGATCTAGAGAGATTAGAGACCCGTGCAGTGGCCACAGCGGTGCTGCGTATCCTGGGCAACCAGGCGCTCCATCACATCACTGGGGGGCAGATGATGATTGTGGAGAGTGTGTTGAGTGGGACCTACTATGGGTGGGCCCAAATGATGCTGGTGTCGCTAAAACGATAGTTGTCGCTCTGCAAGTGGCAAGTGAACCACGATTGCTCGTATGGGACTTTATTGTGTGCCTTCTTCTTTGAGAAGATCCCGACCTTGCGGCCTCGTATACAGCTCCCAGATGGGGGCCCGAGAGAGCCCAGGATGCGCCGGTGGGGGTGGCTACTGTGCAGAGGAGGAGGAGGGGCGGTCGGACGAGTGTTTCTACCTGAGTTCTTTGCCCATTGGGATCAGATGACGTTATACATAGACGACTATCCCTATAGTGGGATGAGTTATTGTGGAGATCCGGACCTGCCACTTCCGCCTGGTCGAGTATGGGGGCCCGATGGTAAGTGACAGATTACTATTCTTGTATGGGCATGTTAAAGTTATTGAATAGTAGATATGGTACTGATTCATGTAATTTTGGTATGCAGATATAGCTCCGGTAAAACCGGCCGGATATATGGGACGCCCCGCAGCCTCTGGAACTGCAGGGTCGAGTAGGTCGAGAGCAGCGCGCAATGAGGATGCGGCCGCCCTTCTGGAGGACATCCATTGTAGATGCGAGAGGTTGTTGACCAGAGTTTCAGAGCGTGGGTGGCAAGACTTAGACGACCAATACGTGGAGGCATGCATTGGTCTTCCCTCGGAATGGCGAGGTGTCATGCGATGCATGGCGATGGCCGGTCAAGGCATACGTGATCTATGCGCTGCAGGGGCAGAGCCATTAGCTCGGGATCCGCCAGATAGTGAGTAGGTGTGGGGCATGTGGTGCCCCCTAGTGTGTATGTAGGGGCAGGTGGTGCCCCCAGTTTTGAGTTTTTGTAACATGCTATGGGCATGTCATATGTATCAGAGTAGATGGACTCTAAACACATGTTTTGCGACACATATTATGGATATGCATCATTTTTAATGATTATGAATGTTATTTTCTTGTATGAAATGCGTGTGATAAATGCCAATCTAGAACATGGTTTGCAATACTATCTACATAGTGATTCTGTTCTCGAGGTACATGGTTGAAAGTTATGGTTTCAAATTCACGTATCAAGAGTTTCACTCGTAAATATCGTCTAAATAGCACAGTATTACACACACGATAGACACCATTTAGTTGCATGACAAGAAGTAGGGAATCTAAACAAACATGTAGATGGAGGATGCGATGAAAGAGGGCATCGGCTAAGAGACCACGCACTGCATCATATTCGGCCTGATTGTTGGTGGCAGTACCAATGCAGACCCCATTTGAGAGAACAAGGGCATGCAAGGGGGTGAAAATGGCCCAACCTGCCGAGGCTAGATTCCGAGAGTAACGAATTACACCATCGTTGTAACCGATAAAGGGTGGGGATGGGAGGTCCTGTGGAATGGTGTTACAAGACAACAAATGGGGGGAGGAGATACAATGACGGCAGCGTGAGTGTACAGAAGACATCGAGCGAAAACTGCGGGAGGGAGTGCAATGAGCAGGATGGCTATGACTCATATACAAACTAGAGGGTGGTATATGAGGGCTATAGGAGGTATGGCAGGGACTCGGGCTGCGAAGGTCAACAGAGATACAGGTGGAGTGATCTCGTGCACGGGTAGAAATGAGGGGGTCAAGGGTGGTCGCTGAAGGGGGGTCAAGCAAGGCAACAGGGGAGGATGCAAGGGGACTAGGCTCTAAAGGTCGCTCAGAGGAGGATAGGTAAAGAATGGTCGTAGTAGACTTCGTCATCTGAACATCAGGGGGGGAATGTCGATGGGAGCGGGGGGATCCTCAAGCTGGCCCGAAGCATACTGCGCGAGTATGGGAGAGGCGGATTGATTTTGTTCAACCTCATACTCTCGGACTACTTCTAAAGAGGCGCGGTAATGCGTCAGGTGAGGACAATGGTGGGAGTAATGGCCATGGATACCGCACAAAGCACAGGGTTTGCTAGTGCGAATAGTTTTTGGGTTCTTGGTTACGGACGAGGACGGAAGAGAAGGGTCGGAGACCGTAGACTCAGGGAACGTGACTTTAACCATGGGTTGAATGCGGGGCAACTCAGGACAAGTATGGGTGGCGTGACCGACGACATCACACAAGGCACAAGGCTTTGCGGGCGGGGGAGGAGCAGGGTCAGTTGGGGTGGCCTTGTCTTTGGATGCCCCCTTGCGAGCTTTGCGTTTCTTTCCTGGAGCAGTCACCACAGGGGTATGGTCCTGGGGAGGTGCAGGGGGCATGGTAGCAACAGAGGAAGCAAGGGGGACCGGTTTAACCGGTGTCAAAGCAAGATAGGGTTTGGGGTGACCAGGAGGGGTAGCGGCTGGAGGGTCAAGGTACCAGACGGGTATACCCAGGGTCAGGTTAGGGAGAGAGAGGGTGGCCATGACGGGGACCGAATAGACTCTGGGAGGGGGAGCTAGGAACGGTATCTGACCAGTGGGATAATGACCAGGAGGGACGGCTCCGAGATGGTTAAGGCTTGGGGGAACCGATCCAGGGGGATAAAGGGGTTCGGGGATACTAGCTGTAGGAGAAGGGCCAGAAGGAGGAGGTCCGGCTGGCGGAGATGAAGGGCTAGGAGCGGGTTGCGGTGGGCGAGGTTGAGTCTGAGGTTGCTGACTAGTCGAAGCGGGTCGTTTAAGGGCAGCCTGAGACAATTGCATCATGCAAACATTCGATAAGCTGGGATTAGGGATGTGAGGAGGGGGAAGACCAGGAAAAGTTCCAAGCAGGGAGGAATCTTTGTAGACGCCGGGGGAGACACTGGTCAAGGAATCGATGGTTTGCTTATTGGCTATAGAAGAGATGGTCGTCTCAGGGGAGGTCTGAGACTTTGGCTCATGATAAGTCAACTGGTCGATGGTGACTATCTTTCCATTGTGAGGAAAAGACATCTTGCGAAAAACCGCAGAGGGGACAGCAGACATGGCATAGGTGTAGCTTCGCCCCAATAGAATGTTTTAATCTAGAGGGGCGTCGATGACTTCGACGTTAATGCAAAAAGTCTTACTGGCAAGGGTGATAGGACAATTACGGAAAAGGCCGATGGGCTGGGAGGCGTGGATGTCCCACGCTCGAAGGGTGATCGTGGAAGGGGCCAAGTTAGGAGATCCGAGTTGCTTCCAAACCGAAGCAGACATCACACAGGTGGATGCCCCCTCATCAATTATACACCGAGAAACGTTGGCATTCCAGATTTTGACTGGGATTTGGAAGGCGACGGAAGCAGGGAGAGGAGGATGTTCAGCTTGATGGGCATCGAAAACAATCATTTGGTCATCAGCAGGATCTACAGCGCCTGCAGCAGATAGTAGAGCCTTCTTTTGGGAAGGGCACGATTGGAGGAATTCCAATGTGGAAATGGCAGCAGGAGATTGCGCCAAATCATCTACTATGCTATACGAATGAGCAGCTCGACCAGAAGCAGCATTTCGACGTAATGGTCCCTTATGAATCTTGGTATGAACCTCAACTTTGGGTTGAGGGATATGTAAGGGGCCACTGGATGTCGAAAGAGGCTCTGTAGAACCTGAAGAAGGAGGCTCGAGGGCAGACTGAGCGGGAGGCTTGGGGTGCTGGCGAGATCGAGTTTGAAGGTGAAGGTCGATGGGAGGGGAAGCATCAGAGTTCATCATAAGGATCTGGTAATCGGAGGAACCAGAAATGGAAGGTGGAGCGGTGACCTGTCCGTCAGGTGGTTAGGTAGCCATGAATCCTTGCTGAGGGAAAGGATCAGTAAACATAGCTGGTTGGGTAGTGGCCACATTAGGAGGAGCATGAGGGGAGGCATGTTGTCCGCGAAATGTGGCTTGAGACTCCCACATCTGCCGCATCTGTGGTAAGAGGGGACAATCGTGGGTGTAATGATCGTAAACACTGCAACATGAACAAGGCTTATTGGTGCGAAGCGGCCTGTCCGGCTTGGGCTGAGTGCCTGTTGCTAGTTAGCAGTGTTAGGGTCAACACCTTGAGGATTCGGTCCCCGAGTACCAGGGGCAGATTGGTTTGGATTGCCTCTCCATCTTCTTTGGGAAGAAGGGGGATTAGTCGCGCCCTGCTATGCAAATACTTGCCCTGGAGGGGGTTGTAGGTGCTGTTGCGGGTTTGGAGGAGGCAAGGGAGATGGAAGCGCATATGCTGGAGGAGCTGGCACACCAAGCTGCAGATAAAGGTAATGGTTAGGTTGGGCAACATTGAGGTAAGCAGGAGGTTGGGAAAAAGGAGGAGGCATGCCATATCCTAGATACATGCTACCGGGAGGGGGAATAGTGCTAGAGGTGCTGGCCCCTCTGTGAGGGAGACCATAGCCCATAGGAGGTTGAGCATACGAATGAGAAAGGGCTCCAACGATACCGTCGGTGAAATGAGATGCCCCCGGGGCATAAGCGCCACCGGGCCTGGGGAGGTCAGGGAGGACGGTATAAACATAACCAGACTGAGCATAGATCAGGTCATATTTCAAGGCTATTTGGAGGGCGGCTTCTTCGGTTTGAGGGAAATGGGAGGCGACATCTTTGCCAATGGGAGCTAAGAGAGAGCGAAGGAACCAGTCCATATAGATCCGATCTTCGAAGGGGGGAGCTCGACATAAGCTTCGTCTTCGTCGCCATTCCTGGACATGAGCGGAAAGGCGGGTCGAAGAGGTTTGCTTAAAAGAGGTCAAAAGCTCCGTACCAGTATCGTATCGGAGAGGGAGCTGGAAGTAAGATAAAAAGGCTTGGGCAATGGTCGCAAAGGTGGTATGGGAAGAGGGGGCTTGGTCAACATACCATTTAGAAGCTTCGTCGGTAAGCATGCGTTGGAACAACCGAAGACAGATGGAATCATCGGTAATGGAGTTGGAGGAACACCACATGTGGAAAGATCGGACATGGTTGGTTGGATCTTCTCCAGCAAGGCCTTCGAACTTAGGAATGTCAGAGGGGAGCTTGGTTGGCATAGCAGGCCAACCAACATTGTGGCGGATAGGGTCATTGATCAACTGATTGAAATCGGGGAGGCTGAGGCCTGCGATGTACGGTAGCAAGGGTGTGGCCGAGGTAGTTCCTGTGGCGGTTCCGCTAGTATTAGTTCTGGCATTAGGGCCGGGAGCACCGCTAGCGTTAGGCCCTGGACTAGACATAGTGAAGGTGACAGGGGGAGAACCAGAAGGAAAAGGAGAACCCAAAGAATCAGAAGAGGAGTCGGAGTGCGGACTCAGAGGAGGACTGGCTCAACAACGACGGGACGGAGCAAGTCGATCGACCGGAAACTGAGGGTGAAGGCCAAGAAGTCTCTGGGAAGTGCGCCTTGGGGGCGCAATGATGACAACACAAACACGGCACAAGGAGAAGAAGAATGACCACAAGGGCAAGGAGGTGCAGAATCAAGTGATTACAATGTCGAAACAAGGGCAGATAGGTGCAGTGTCAATTGATTTTAAAGTCTTTGCCTGGCGATGTAAACCAGGCTCTTCTTCACTTAGGGTGAGTGTGTGGCGTGCGTTAATTTTAATTTTAAAACCCTTTTCATGTTGAGAGCAAGAAAAAAAAGTGTGCTACGTAACTGAAAATAAATCTGGAGAGAACAGTATATAATGCTGAAATAACAGAAAATTAACAACTACTATTGCATCGATTCAACCCAAAAAGCCGGGTCTCTCAAAACTAATCTAAAAGAGGGAAAAATATAGTCAAAACACACTAAAAAGAGGCCAAAATATCTAGGGTCGAAAGGGACAGGGATCTAAAGGAGAAAGCTGCTGAAAAGAGGTGCAGATCACAGCCAAGAGGCAGAGGCAAGGTGGCTGGAAAAAAGGAGGAAATCAGCAAAAAACGGAAAGTACAGGGAGGAGGTCCTAAAGGGAGGTCCAAACAAAATGACAAGAGTTGATTTGAAAGGAAGAAAATCTGATTTAAAGGGATCTGAGTAGGAGGTATCAGATCTGAAAAAAGGGAAGGCTGAAACTCTGAAAAACAGATGGCTGAAACAGCTAAAAACTCTTCCACAAAAATTGGAGGGTACTGAAGCCCTAGGGGGCTAGGTTCCCACTTAGATGAGAAAAACAGATCAGAAACAGGTCTAAACGGGTGGAGGCAAAGGCTGGAAAACCCTGACAGAAGCTTCAGCAAAACCCAGAAAAATTGCAGAAAAACAGTTGAAAAATTGGCAGGTCGCAGGTTCTGACCTGTTTTCAGTGCAGGTCGCAGAAAATTGGCTGAAAAGTGCGACCTGGAGGTCCAGGTCACAGGTTATGGGCTGAAAAGTGCGACTTGAAGCTCCGGATGTTTCGGCGGCAGATTTTCAGAAAAGTTGTCGTCTCAGTTGCGGCTGATGTCGGTCACCTGCGCAATAGGGCCAGAAACACGCGGAAGTTAGAAATTTTAATGTTTTAGGGCTTTATGTGAGAAAAACAACATAAAAATAGGAAAAAAAAAAGCTGAAAAGAAACCCTAGGGTCTGAAGTAGCTGGATATGCAGGAATATGAAAAACGACAGCGGTCATAATTTAAAACCCATGTGGAGTCACCATTTGTTAGTATGAATCCTTTGTCGAAGTGTACGAAAAAAGACCACTTTAGCTACGCATAACTAATAGCCCTAACATCAAAAGTGGCTGCCAATATCTTCATATCTATAGTTATTTGATCAAGACAAGAGCTACAAAAAACCAGATCTATGCATAGAAAGACATTAAGCAGTAAAAAGAAGGGTTTGCTCCATATATCCAATCGACAAGACAAGAACAATTTTTGAAATAATTTTTGTATTAAGGGCACCTGGGAGGAAAACAAGAAGGCGTATCCAATTCTCCTCAATGGGATGGGTTCTTGGAAGTCCTCAGCACTTCAGATCTAGAATCTCTCTCTCTTTTTGGTGTAGAAAACCCAGACAAAGATAAAACTCAAAGGGAGCTCACACAGAAAATAATGTAGAAAAATGTGACCAAGTGTATAGATCCAGAGTGATCTAATAGGAAACAAAAGGTCAAGAATGGTAGGAAAAACCCTCCTATTTATAACAAAATATTGGGTCATTCTAGATCTTGGTGCATGATTAAAATAATGTTAACCAAATCTAGATCCACCTTTTATGGAATATTTTATTATATTTGTTGGAGGGAAAAAGTATTTGACTTGGGTCAAGTCCCTTTATTTGTTAATAATAAATAAATAAATGATTTATTTATCTTTTTAAGGAAGTGGTTGAAGGATAATTAAATAAATAATGATTTATTTAATTATTTGTGGGTGATTAGGTCATATTTAACAAGGAATATTATCTAAATAAGATTTAAATAATTATTCCTAGAAAATAATAAGATAAATAAAGGTTTATCTAATTAATTTCTTTGTTTTTGGGTTAAACATGACTGGGAATAATAATTAAATTATGGTTTAATTAATTATTCCATGAGGAAAATCAAACAAAATAGGTTTTTTTAATATTTCCTTTTGGGGTTTCCTGTTTAGACCATAAACAACCTAATAAATGTGGTTTATTAAGTTATTTTACATAGTGAAAGCAATTTTACTTAGGGTAAAATTGGTCTTACATGGTGTACTTGGGTCCATCTAATTATAATAGGTTAGATGACCAAAAAATGGTGTAACAAGAAGATCAACCTCCCATTTTTCATATTGGGAAACATTAAGCATATGGTGGCGGTAGTGAAGACAGCAACACATCCTGAAGCATGTGTGACCAATCATGGACTTATTAAATTGATCGTGTTGGATGCCTTAAGCAAAAATGGAAGGAGCTAGGAATAATTTATAAGAAAAATGCCTAGGACAAGTCGGATAAAATAGGTTGTGACTTCAGAAGGAAGTCATGCAGAGGCTGAAATCTAAACCTGACCGGTCAAGGTAAAAATTGGAAATGAACCCACTGACCATCCAATTGGAGATAGATGGCCAAAATAGAGTGTTAGAGACATATTTTCAATAGAACCATTGCCCACAGCTGAAAAGAAGAAAGAAGCAGAAGGATCAGAAGAAGAAGAAAGAGAACCATCCTCATCAAGTAACGACGAAACTCATGTCCTTCTTTTAGAACTTGAAAATTTAAGAAAGGAAAATGGAAAGTTGAAAAAAAGGTTAGCTGAGGGGAAGGAAATTTTAGTATCTGTATGCACAGCATGTTCTCAAGGATTAACAGCAGTATGGTATAACGTCTGTGGGGGAAACATTGGCTCAATGGAAACAGAAATGGAACTTCGGGAGGCTATCCCACAAGAACCTAATAAGGATATTGTTGTTACACAAGAACTAGTAGTTCAATAATAGCCTTCCATAGCAATTTACCTAGATGTTGATACACAAGAACTTGTGGAGGCCACTATTGTTACATAAGAACCAGCAGTGGGTACAGAGGCTAGTCTAGGCGAAAATGAAGGGGTTGATACACAAGAACCCACTGATAAAGTTGATGTTACACAAGAACTATCAGTAGAGGTGGATCATACCCATCCAATAGAGGTTGTTATACCCACTATTGATGTTGATTTTGAATGCAGAGGAACATCGGGTCCCGCCACGGGATGGAGTTCCGAGAAAATTTTGTTGATTTCTTAATTTAAAAAATGGAAGTAGGAGGAAATCTCCCTTCAGGAGGGGGTGATCTCACTGAAAGAAAATAAGAATGATATAATTTCTTTACAGGAGAAATGGATGAAGGAAGAACTGAAGAAAGGTTTGGAAGAGTGTAAGCGGAAGGAAGCCGTAAAGAAGCAAAAGGAATAGTTGATGTTGTTACAACAGCAGGTTGTATCTGACCATGGATAAGAAAAAACTCCACAATCTTGCCCTAAATTTTTTGGGGTGCAGGAAACCTTCCCCATCTTACCCCATTTTCCTATGGGAATGCTATTACCTATTTCAGTTAAAATCCATCATGGAGAATAGGCCCTATATGGGGTCTTCCACTCGCACGTTTTTAGATGTCTTTCATGTTTCTGATTTTGATGAGCAAAGCCTGCTGCGTGAGTTATTTTTTCATAATGTCATTTTTTAGCACACAAGTATGAAAATGGTGGTAACTATATTCTCCTACATGGAGGATTTCCAGTTACGAGCCTTTATGTCATTTATGAGGAATTATATTGAGTGGCATCTGTCCACAAAATCTATGGATGCTAATGAATAAAAGACAGCTTTATGGATCCAGGCAGAACCAGGACGGGTCATTGAATTAAGGTGGGAATTTAAAAGGATTCTATGCACTCATGGGATAAGGGAGCCTTCTGCCACTTATAGAAGGATGATTGTGAACTTTTGCATTAATCATTTTTCATTAATGAAGATTTGAGCCCTGACTGGGTGTCTGAAGCATACATAAGCCAGAAGTGTTGAGTTGTTGGAAGGGGACACGTTTTCATTTTAGAACTTTGTGGTAGTTATTACACATGTACCAACATATGCCCAGATAATACAAACCCTTGGTGCCTCTTGGCTTGGGCTAAGATTTAAATTCCCTTTGATTTGGCTACAAATAGAGGATTACCAGATTCATTATGAACTGAGCAAGTATGAAGCAGAGTATTGGGTATGACAGCTGATGGCTACTCAAGGGTACAAATATCCAAATGAATACACAGTCGGCGCTTATGACCTCACTGACCTGCACAGGAGGTATTCTCATGGGAGATGAGATTTTGCATGAGGACATGCAAGTGCTTTAGCTAGGGGGAGATGTTGGGTGCCAGTTTTGTACTTATTTCCTACATATGTTTCCCCCATTGTTACCTTGTGACTACAACCATTGGGACTATATTTGCCTCTTTTCCTGCTTTTCTATCTTAAACAGTGTTGTTTTACCTTATTTTCATTATCTTTTCATTTCATTGATTATTATGATGTATCATGTCTTTTTTTATGACTAACTGGGGTAAATTCTAGAAGAAGTTCTCTAGTCTTGTGTTGTCCTTCCAAATTTTATTCTGTAATATCCCAAAAGGGAGAATGCAGTAATATTGAAACACAATATAATAGCTACAGTAAAGTAAACAATAAATCTATATACACATCAGAATGCATATAAATAGTTGAGCCAATTTATTATATGGGAGGTGAAAAATAAAGTACAATAGTGCTCAAAATATGAGACACTCAAGCCATAAGGGTGGCCTAGAATGACCCTACAATGATTTCCCAAGAGGGACTACGTAACTACTGAACTGCTGGAAGATAAACTGTGATGTCCCTGCTACAACTGTTGGGACTACAACTACCTAAAATATAAAAATTCAGATTTAGGCAGAATGGGAGCTCCGATGATGCTGAAATTGTAGATTTGGTCTCAATGATGGATTCCCAAGATAACCCAAAAGGGGTTTCTCAGATCTGTAAGTATAAGACAACCACCCTCTTATAGATTCGCATATATACTACTAGGAATGTAGATCTGAAGCTAGATCTGATGATATGATGGTTGCAATAGTGTACAATCAGATCTATGCAAGGAGGGCTAACCCTTTCTCTAAATCCTTGGGCTAAAAGCTCTAGATCTAGCTCCTCCAATCTCCTCCACTGAAATTAGTTGTTGGATGAACAAAAGCTTCAGAAAACTACACTGTCAGAGAGGGAGGCTCAATAGCCTATTGTTGGATGTGTCAAATCAGCTCCTGAATGATGGAAACCATAGATCCAATGTGAGGAGATGATCCCTCACAAGATTTCCAGCTGAAATAATTGAAACTTCTTTCCTCCAATAGATCTACAGGACTGAACTACACAATCCTTGAAGGGACTAATGCTGCATGGAGGTAAAACCCAATGGCCTAAATTCCAGATGTAGATCTGCTACTCCTAAAAGGCTGGATCTGAAGAACAAGGTGGTAGGATGGATCCTCCACTAGTTTCCTAACTGAATGCTAGAAAAAACCTCCTGAATATGGCACCAATGCCTGATAAGGAATGAATAATAATCCTCTTTCCATACCTACTTAAAGAAAGAGGTGGGATTCTCGCTCAGGAACACCCTGTGCTACATAGCACTGCAAACTCTGCTAAACAGGCTAAGTCTACATAGAAATTTCCTAAGACAAATCTAGATCTAAACAGATCAATAAATTAATAATCCAAATCATGCCTTCCATTGTGCCTTCATCTTCATTATATGCATGAGCCTTCCATAGCCTAGGCCCACTCCAAAACTGCACTATACAAAGTCTCAATGTTTGACTGCGTTGTTGCTTCATGTCCTCCATCATGTTCACATGGGGTGATGACCCTCTCCATACTATGTGCATTAAATGCTTCACTTCCTCCACTATCTTATCATAAGTGCTTCATGATCTTATTTGAATGCACTATGATCTTAGTTGACCTTATCAAAGATCCTCATGATTTTATAAATAAGATCCATGATCCTATTTCACTGTTTCATCCTCCATAATCTATCTCATAAATGAGACATGATCTCCATTAATGGAGTTGCTCCGCTACTCCCTGTTTTTAGATCTAGATCTAGAATATCCACATACACACATTAAAAGTGGATTTTATTCATATTTGAGGTTTGTGGGTCCCTCCACCCTTTTATTTACTTAATTAATTAAGTTTATTAAGAACTCTAATATTCCAAATATGATGTGAAAATTTGGGAATATTATAGTCCATCCCTCCCCCCCCCCGGGCAAAATGTTGCTTGTCCTCAAGAAACTCCAAAAGTAGATGCAAGGCATCTATTCCCCTCCAAATGGCATCCACATAATAAAGGCTTCCTCCATTTTTTGTAATGTTTTATGCATGTTTGGTTCCAAAGTTGTCTTTCAAAAATATATAGAATGACCTCCAACTGCATGGTTAGATGTCCTCCTTTCACCATGAAATACCAAGTGACAACCATATGATGTCCAACATCATCATTAATACATGAGATACATAAAATAAAGTGGCTCTTTCCACAAAGGAAAAGCTCCATCTCACGATACATCTTTCCATCCCATGCTTTATGAATTTGATTGAGCATTGACATGCTCTCATCCTTAACCTTGTTGGCCTTGTTGGATCCAAGAATCCTTCCAACATTATGCAAAAGAAGGAAAGGAGATATATGGGTAGACAAGGATGTCAAACCATATTCTCCCAATAGTAGCCACTAGATTAAGGCCCTTTGGTTCCATCCCCCATCTCCTCCATGTAAGATGGTCAAGCCAAACTCCCCCAAAAACAACCAAAACAACAAGAGGTCTTGTTGCTTCCTCTTCTCCTTGTGTGCATCATGGAGTAAAAACATACTGAGAGACATGTGGAATGTCACATCAGCCCAATACAAGAAAACACCATCAATACACATCATGAGAGCATCATGCCAAGTTCTACCTAATACAAAACACATAGACATAGGAGATGTCATGTGGTGGCCAAACTCTCTCAAGGGAAACCAAAATGAACATGCCTTCTTTTGCTGCATTCTATTATTGATACACAAGGCATGAATCAGCAAAACATGAGCTATTGGGTGGTAACCATACTCACCCAAGAGCAACCAGTGTATCCATGCCTCCTTCATCATTTCATAAGTGTTTTTCAAGGCATGGATCAAAGAAATAGGAGCCTTTGGGTAGTGACAAAAATCTCCCAAGAGCAACCAACGTACCCAAGCTTGTTGGCCCATGTCATATATCTGCAAGTGGTTATGCAACCCCTTGCTTATCATCCTCACCCACTCATCCTAATGTGGATGATGAATGATGTACTGCATAATCACGGTATCCTCCCTTTGTAGAATACCATCCTTCCCAAACTGATGAATAACTTTGCACTTCATGAAATGTTGAAGTGCACCTCTAATGAGATCTCTCAAGGATATTCTCTTTTCACAAAAGGCCATCCAAAACCAATGAATTTTTGGATCTGCTATAGGTAAAAGTCTCTCTTTGAGAAATGAGATGCTCATTGAGAAAGTGTCATCTAGAAAGGAGAAAATATTCCTCATCTCAAGATGTCTACCATCTACCGTCTTTACCTCCATTACTTCATGAGTGAAGCTACCTTCATAATGCTCCAAGAATGATGGTGCTCCTTCTTTATCACAGCCACTAAGTGACAACATTGTACATCTGCATGGTAATACATGTGATGTCTCAAATTCATGTACAATATTGATCTCATGACCAGTTATTGTACATAGTATCATGTTCATCCCATTTTCTGAAACTCTACACTTCAACTCAAAGGGTTGAATGTGTCTCAACAATGATGAACTAGGATAGTTCTTAATCTCCTCCTTGAATAGATCAAGGGTCCTCTGTGTTGTGATATGTTTCTGCTTCAAATCAGCATTTTTTTCTAACCCTTGGTGATGCATTGGCCCTAATTGCATGTCTTCATAAGTTTCAATAAGATCTACTGAAACAATATGTGATGAAATTTCATGCATACCTTGGATAAACTATTGTGTGGAAACCTCTTTCTAGAACAAAAAAGTTCCTCCAACCGGGACAATAGTGTCTTTAACTGCTGGTAAGAGTGATGGCTGCTCTTCTCCAAGTGTACAAGCGCTGGAATCTTCCTCCTTTTCCTCATGCATCTCCTGAATCATGCATGGGACTCTATGTGTCAAGAGCTCAAGACAATCTTGCAAGGTTGCAAGTATCTCTTCTCTGGATGCAAGTAATTTTGCAGCTGGTGGTGAATGTAGTGACTTCTTTACCAGAGTGACAAGATTGACATTCTCCTTTGTTTCCTTAGGAAATGTCTCTTTGTGATAAATCTCTGTTTTTCTCATATCAAACTTCTTCCTCAACCTGTGAAAGAAATCTAAATATTTATTCACATTTTCATGCTCTATGTGACCAAACCACCAAACATTGGCTTCACCTAAAAGATGAAGTGTTTCAATTTGAACAACCTCTCCTTCAGCTACAGGATGTAACCTGAAAATGCATCTAACTCTTTCCTCCAAGCCTTAACAGTGCTTGAGGAAGATCCATCAAATGTAGGAAAATAGAATCTATTATGCCTCTTCCTTCTATTGCTTCTATAGGATCCTCTTTCTTCTTTGATTTTGAAGAATTGTTGGAGAGTTGGCTTCTCCTTGAATGCTCTATACTATGCTTTGTACTCTTCAAGATGCATACTGAGAGTCTCATGAGTGTCAGGTTCTCTTCTTTCTTCATTTCTATACCTCTCACCTTATTCAAAGAAAGTGGGCATAGTAGATCTATGAGGATATCTATGATTCTCTAGTTTTCTTCTTTGCTGATAGGAAGTTCTTGGGCCTTCCTCGTTAATTATTCTTCTTAGATCTTCTTTCTCCCTTTCCTTCTTCATTTGATTGACCTCCTTAGGGAGATCTTGCATAGATCTAAAGAAATGAGTGGCAGAATTTTCCTCCTCCATGATGGATCTCATCTATCTACTTCTTCTTTTGATGTAAAATATGAAGTGTCTACAAGCTTAGCCAAAGATCATGCTCTGATACCACTGTAATATCCCAAAATGGAGAATGAAGTAATACTGGAACACAATATAAGAGCTGCAGAAAAGTAAATAATAAATCTATATACACATCATAATGCATAGAAATAGCTAAGCCATTTTATTATATGGTAGGTGAAAAATAAAGTACAACAGTGCTCAAAATATGAGACACTCAAGCCACGAGGGTGGCCTAGAATGACCTTGCAGTGATTTCCCAAGAGGGACTGCGTAACTGCTGAACTGCTAAAAGGTAAACTGCACTGTCCCTACTGCAACTGTTGGGATTGAAACTACCTGAAAGATTAAAATTCAGATATAGGTAGAATGGGAGCTCTGATGATGCTGAAATTGTAGATCTGGGCTCAATGATGGATTCCCAAGATAACCCAAAAGTGGTTTCTCATAAATGTAAGTCTAAGACAACCACCCTATTAGGGCTTCACATATATGCCGTTGGGAATGCAGATCTGAAGCTAGCTCTGATGATATTATGGCTGCAATAATGTACAATCATATCTATGCAAGGAGGGCTAACCCTTTCTCTAGATCCTTGGGCTAAAAGCTCAAGATATAGCTCCTCCAATCTCCTCCACTGAAAGTAGCTGTTAGACGAACAAAAGCTTCAAAAAATTGTGTTGTCAGAAAGGGAGGCTAAAAATCCTACTGCTGGATGTGTCAAATCAGCTTCTGAATGGTGGAAACCATAGATCCAGTGTAAGGAGGTGATCCCTCACAAGATTTCCAACTGAAATATTGGAAACTTTCTTCCTACAATAGATCTACAGGACTAAAATGCGCAATTCTTGAATGGACTACTATTGCATGGAGGTAAAACCCAATGGCTTGAATTCCGAATGTAGATATGATGCTCCTGAAGGGATGGATCTGAAGAACAAGGTGGTAGGATTGATCCTCCACTAGTTTCCTAGCTGAATGCTAGAAACAACCTCTTGAAGATGGCATCAATTCCCTATAATGAATGAAGAACAATCCTCTTTCCAGAGCTACTTAAAGAAAGAGTTGGGATTCCCGCTCGGGAACACCCTGTGCTAAACAACACTGCAAACTCTACTAAACAGCCCAAGTCTACATAGAAATGTCCTAAGAAAAATATAGATCTAAAAAGATTAAGAAATGAATAATCCAAATCATGCCTTCCATTGTTCCTTCACCTTCATTATATGCATGAGCCTTCCATATCCTAGGCCCACTCCAAAACTGCGTTGTACATGTGGAAAAAGTCTCCATCTGTGACTGCATTGTTGCTTCATGTCCTCCATCATGTTCACATGGGGTGATCACACTCTCCATCATATGTGCATTAAATGCAAGTCTTCCTCCACTATCTTATCATAAGTGCTTCATTATCTTATTTGAATGCACTATGATCTTAGTTGACCTTATCAAATATCCTCATGATTTTATAAATAAGATCCATGATATTATTTGACTATTTCATCCTCCTTAATCTATCTCATAAATGATGCATGATCTCCATTAATGGAGCTGCTCCACTACTCCCTGTTTTTAGATCTAGATCCAGAATATCCACATACACACATTAAAAGTGGATTTTATTCATCTTTGAGGTTTGTGGGTCCCTCCACCCTTTTATTTACTGAATTAATTAAGCTTATTAAGGACTCTAATATTCCAAATATGATGTGAAAATTTGGGAATATTACATATTCTTAGCACAAAATATCTAGAGCATGAGGCGTATAGAAGCAGTGAAAGTGTGTTGTTATAGTGAGTTGTTACACCACGATGTTGTTACATCATAGTGCTGTTACAGACCCGCTATATAAACTATTGTTACATCTATATTTCTAACTGGATATCTTCACCTCTTGGATGTCGACTTGTCCTCAATTTTTGTTTCGCTACTGCTGTCATTTTCCACGACAGCTGTAGATGTCATTACATATTGTATTTTAGGATGACAGTTTTTGGGTAGTTTTGATTGTAACCTATACTCTTCCAGTCGGAATTTTTATTAAGGAGTGGTTGTAACTATATGTATCTTATTTTCATCAACATGAGAATCGTAATATTCTCATGACTGATTTATTCCTTGTTTTTCTGAACATGTAACCATTATATAGCTCTCGTCCCTTGGGGTCAAGGGGTAAGAAAAGAATAGTATTACTTTCGGATCTATAATTTTGGTCACATTAATACAAAGATATCACATTATTGTTGGTACATGCGTTGTTTGGTTTAATTTCCATTTATTTTCTATCTCTTCTTGTGCCTTGCTAGGGAGGAAGGGCCCTCCTCTTTAGCAAGGACTGTATTGGTTAAGGTAGTTGTATTATATTTCTTATTTTCTTTGCATATTGGTGGAGTACTATTGTTTTTGTTCTAGTTGTGAGTAGATTTGCTTCAGTTTCGATATTGTTATGTTGTTACACAGATGTAATTAGAGATACCAACTGGTGTAATTGTTGTGTGGCACGCTAGGTATAGTTAATTGAGGCATGATTACATTCCTGTAGGTTGTTTTTTATTTCTGCATGAGTGATTTCCTTCAGCAATTGATTCAGCAACAATTTATCTTTACTTTGATTTTCTTCTGGTTTGATGTATCGGCATAGACATTGTAACTGTCATTGAGTTAAAAGGCGTCCCTGGATTAATAATTTATGTGTACTGTCTTATTCATTTAATAGTGATTAATACAGTCTAACAGATACCCCACAGTAGCCCACTGAAGCAACCTTAGATTCCTACCCAACCCAATCTTAACCCGAACAACTAGTAGACACATCACGTCTATAGTGGGGAAACACCCTATCTTTCTTATGTTGGGGAAATCCAGGAGATCAACCTTAGGTTTGGGAAGGTACTTCCATATGCTCACCCACCTTCTCCACTTAAATATTTTGAATAAGAGAAGGAATATAGTTATACCTCTCAGGCCAATATGCCTCCCTACCCTGAAAGGTTTGTCCAACCTCAAAAACACACTTGAGAACAGGTTGAACTTCTAAGAGATTTGAATAAATTGTGTGTTAAGATACCCCTTCTCCATGTCGTCAAAGATTTTACCCTTTACAACAATCTCATCAAGTAATAATGATTCAAGAGGCTTGGGAGAAGAAAAATATCTCCCCAGAGTACTTGGATCATGGTAGCTTATTAGTGGATGTGCATATTCAAAGTATTGTAGTCCCCAACATATTGATTTACCTTGAGGCTAAAATCAATGTCATGACCAAGGAAACCATGCTGAAAATCAACCTCCAAGGAGCCTTGAGAAACATCACTATAATGTTGCAGCTTGTAGATAGATCCACAGTAGCCCTCAAGGGTGTTATTGAGGATGTCATGGTCTCCATCGAATTCTAGGAATATTCCATAGATTGTATTTTCCTCCATTCCAAAACCAAGTTTAAAGGGTACCCTCTCATTCTAGGGAGACCTTGGTTAGCCACCATTGATGCTTACATTAGTTGCAGGGTTGAAAACATGACCATTAAAAATGGGCATCTCACCAAGCAACTTGTATTATATATGGGTATAGGAAGAATAAGAGGAAGATTTTAATCAGTGATCCCTCTACTCTTTTTATACATTAGAAATTTTTGTAGGAAGTAGGTAGCTAGATTATGATGACCTTATTGATCACATGTTACAAATTCAACCTCCTATTTCCATGCAAATTGATGAGCTAGTGGAAGTATCCTTAGGGAAACTTGAGGAAAATCCATGGGCTAAATTTGTTTTTGATAATTTTGACCCAGATCATGCTAATATTGTGGAAATAAATCCATCCAAAACTTTAAAAATCAACCCTTCCCTCTCAAAAAAGCAAGAAGAGAAATTATGTATTGTATTGAGATAACACCTTGATGCGTTTTCTTGGGACTATAATAAAATGATACGAGTGCATCCCTCGGTTTGTACCCATCATATTTAAATTGAGGGATGTAAACATGTGTGTCAATATGAAAGGAGAATTATCCTTTTCATTAAGGATATTGTAAAATAATAACTTCAAAAACTATTGGATGGAGAATTCATATAACCCATTTCAGATAGCGAGTTTGGATCCCCTCTTTTAATAGTAACCAAGAAGAATGGGAAGTGGAGGATCTAAGTTGACTATAAGAAACTCAAAAAAGGTACAAGGAAAGACCATTTTCCTTTGTCTTTCATCGATCAAGTGTTGGATGGCATTACACGAAATAAATTATTTTCATTCCTCAATGGATTTAGTGGATATAATAAGATCTAGATTAGCCTTGAGGATCAATACAAGACCACATTTACATCTCCATTGGGGACCTTTTCCTATAGAGGGAAGTGTTGAGTCTTTTTTATGATCGTGTTCATGATATAGTTGAAATATACATGGATGACTTCGCCCCTTGTGGAATTATTTCCAATAAGCTCTTTCCAATTGATACAAAATTCTAAAGAAATTAATTGAAATGATTCTTTCACAGAGTCCCAAAAAGTGTGATGTTTTTATGAATGTAGGGATTATCCTAGGTCACTTAGTTTCTAAGGAAGGGATCCAAGTTTACTCTAACAAGGTTTTCATTATCAAAATGATCCCAACCCCTCAAAAACAAAGGGATGTTAGAATTTTTCTTGGGCTAGATGGATATTACAGAAGATTCATTAAGGACTGCAGAAATTTGTCTTCACATTTGTTTGCATTGTCTACCAAGGATTCATATTTTTTTTGGACAGATAAATTTCAAGAGGCATTCGAAAAATTGAAAGAGAGATTAACCACTGCACAAATTCTTAGAGGTCATGGTTGGGAATTTCCTTTCCTCATCCATATAGATTCATTTGGGACATGTGGAAGACAAATCTCCTTATGCCATATATTTCGATAGTAAGAACCTCTCCAAATTTGAACTTAATTACACAGTTACTGAAAAATAACACTTAGTTTTTGTGCACTCCTTGGACAAGTTTAGGCATTAAATCACTAGCTATCAAGTATTTTTTCATACTAATCATGAAACCATTAAATACTTAGTGAATAAACCTAATGTAAATCGCCAGGATCATTATATAGTTGTTATTTTTGTAGCAATTTGATCTAACCATTGTTGACAAGCTAGGGAAAGAAAATGTGGTTGCAGATTTTTTGTCTAGAATAACATTTCCTGTAAGAAATGAAGAGATGATAGATGACCAGATTTTGGATGAGCATATTTTTTCTATTTCACTATTGTCTCCTTGGTTTGATGATATAGAAAATTTATTGGTTGTTTGGAGGTTCCCTCTTAATATATACTTTCAGGGAGAAGAGAAATATTGTTAGAAAAAATGCCCCTTTCACCTAGATTTGGGGAAATTTCTTCAAATTTGGACCAGATCAGATCTTGAGGAGATGTGTGAGGGAAGATGAGGTCTTTGAAATCCTCTTAACATGTCATGATGGACCCTATGGGAGCCATTTTTATGGTAAGATGACAGCCTTAAAAATCCTCCAAGCTGACTACTATTGGCCTACCCTACACCAAGATGCTAGAAGATACAGTGTTAGATGTGATGAGTGTTAAAGGATGGGAAAGCTTACACCCAAGGATGAGGTTCCCCTACATCCTCAAGTAAATCTTGAGCCATTTTAGAAATGGGGCATGGATTTCATTAGGCTAATTGATCCCCCATTCGAACAAAATATATACATCTATGTCTGCACTGATTACTTGAAAAAGTGGGTTGAAGAAAAAACAGTAAAGGAAACAATGGAGAAAAAGGTGGTAGAATTTCTAAGGGAAAATATCTTTTATAAGTCTGGATTTCCTAGGGATCTGGTCATTGATCAAGGAGCTTATTTTACTTCAAATCTAATTGACGGAATCATGGAGTAGCATCATCTAAAACACAAAATATCCACTGCATATCATCCTCAATAAAATGGCAGGTGGAGGTCACAAACAGAGATTTGGAGAACATCTTGACTAAAGTTGTTAGCAACAGTAAAAAGGATCGGGTATCCCAACTTGTGGAGGTCGGTTGGGCCTATAATACCACTTGGAAAACCACCACTGTATTCACCCCATTTGAGCTATTTTATGGAAAAAATGCTCTATTGTCCATTGAGTTTGAGTACGACACCTTGAGAATGGTTGCACAGTTGGATTTATACATCACTGCATCTTAGTAAGAAAGGCTTCTCTAGCTCAATGGTTTGGATGAGTTCAGATTGCAGGCTCTCATGCACACTTAGGTATTCCAAATGCAGAGGAATATTTGGCATGATAAAAAATCAAAGAAATGACCTTCCAAGAGGGTGATTGGACCTTGTTGTATGATTCTAGGTTTTAGGATTTCAAGGGAAAATTGATGACAAGATGGTTGCATCCTTATCTGGAACAAAAGTGTCATGAGAATGGGTCTGTCCAAATAAAAATAAATGATGAAGAATGAATTCCACTATTAGTTAGTGGTTACTGGTTAAATGTTCACAAGAGGCCTTTGTTAAAGGAGGAGTTTACCATCTCAATAAGAAAGTATTTGAATGTAATTGGGTGTCTCATAACTCTTAGTCATCCAGCCTCCGATCAGAATAAGAAAAAATAAAACAAGAAAAAGAGAAAAAAAAAAGGAAAAAAGGAAGGAAAATAAAAGAGCCTGTGTGTAAACCTCCATGAGGCACCTAAGGCCAACTCTGGGGCTGAAAACCTCTATGAGGCAATCCAAGAGTCAATAAATAATAATTGAAATTATCCCCAAGTGAAAACCTCCTTTGAGGCACCTGGGGCAGTCCAGTAGGTTGAAAACCTATTTTGATTCGTTATAGGATTGTGATTTTGTAATATCCCAAAATAAGGAAAATCTACAATTATGGGAATATCTTAAGATATTCCAAAATTGGAGCTACAGCAATCCATCAACATAATAATGAAAGAGAAATGTTACATCAACTCATAAAATGTAAGAAGAACACATAGCCATATTATTAGTCTTATAGCATCAAATAGATACAAGATCTTGAGGAAAGAGTTACTCAAGATAGGAAAAATTAGCCTCAAGAAACATGTACATGAAATATGGAAGAAACACTGCTACACAAGAATGCCCAAGGCTATGAAAGCGTAGTTTTATAAGGAAAAACTGCTACTAGAAAATGGCACTACATGGATATACAAATGTATGGCTCATACAACATTGGGAGTGAAGATCTAAGCTTCCAAATACGATTTCAAGGAAATCCTGGAAGGATTGGCTGAAATATGCAAAAATGGAAAAATGTCGGAGTTGCAATATCAAGACTGAGTAGTAGCTACAACTCAAGAACTAGATGGAGATGGTTGTAGATGATGCACAAGTTGAATATGCCTCCTCCAATGGATCTTCCAAGTGAAAGTCTAATCCTATCACTGAAGATCTCACCCTCCAACAAACACAGCAACCCTCACTGCAGATGCTCTATGAAAATAATGCAGTCAAGGAGAGGGACTGTGCTGTAGATGATGGAAAATGGTTGGCCTGATGCCAAATATGGTGAAATCAGCCTAGACACTTCCTCACTGATCCTCCAAAGGAAAGAAGGCTTCCTCCTCTGAAAAATGAGCTCCGGAAGTGGTGTTGAGTAACCTCCACTGCAACACCCTGCAACACAACCCAGCTCTAAATAGATACTGTGTTGTAGCTGAAGGAGGATGCTTGGCCTGAAGCCTAAAAGTGGAGAAAAGAAGAGAAAGCTCCTTCAAGAGGCCTCTCTTGAAAGGAGAAGGAATTCCTAAACAAGAACGCCTTGTGCTAAGCAGCACAACAAATCTACTAAACAGCAAGAGAATGCACAAGTCTAATCAGACCATGAAATCTATAATCTAAATCATGAATCAAAATGGATGCCTTGCCCTCATTTTAAACAAATTGAAGCCCCCTCACCATGGGTCCCACTCATTAGGGTTTCCTCCACCAAGGTATCTTCCTCCCATTCATATTGTGTTGTCTCTCCAAGTGTTCTCTACCTCCTATCCCAGCGTTGTTGACTTGGTCAAACTTGACCCTGTCCACATGCAAATTACCCTGTGCACACATGAGGGTGTGAAATCTAGCTCCTATGATGATCCCTTTTCACATTATGAGGGATTTTATTCATTTTTTTAATATGCATGGGCCTCCTTACCCATTTATTCAACTCCTAGGTGATAAAAACAAAATTCAATATTCCAATTAGCTGCAAGCTAATTTTGGAATATTACAGTCCTCCCCTCCCAAATGTTGCTTGTCCTCAAGCAAATACAAGGATAGAGCTGAGAATTTTCCCCTCCTCCTGCTGTAGCATCCACATATGATATGCTCCTCCAAGGAATGAGATGTTGTCTCATCAATGAATCTCCATATTTCCCCTCCCAAGCATGCAAGTTAGCTAAATAGCTATCATCATGAGTAAGTAGAGTACTCAAGAAGGAAATAAGGTGTTGTCTAGAAGTTCCCTTGAGGAATGGAATCTGAAAATTGTTGGGAACTATCATTCCCATGTGGATCCTCCATCCCCAATAAATCATCCATACAAAATGAGTTACCTCCCAACATGGGAACTCCTGAAATTCCTCTTCCACCTTTGGCTCTTGCAATGTAGGTGGGCTGAAAATATGATCTTGGTAGACAAAATAGCCTACCCCACATTTTCCTCCTCTCCACTTAGGATAAGTGTGGGCATCCAATCAATCATATGGCTCACCTCATAAGGAAAAAAGTGTTTTTTTTTAGTGGCCACATACTCTCTCATGCTCCCATTAGAAAATGCAATGCAAATAATGTGGGAAATCTCTCCCCCAAGGGACACATCCGACCAATGTGCCACTCCTCCAATCATGCTCCTAATAAAAATAAGAACAACAAAAACATATGGAACCATAATGAGAACCATACTTGTTGCCATATGTAGCAAAGGAGAAGGACAATGGTCCCTCAAATGTAACCAATGCATTTTGACCCTCAAATGCAATAGAGAGTGACAAAAAGTGTGGTTTCTCAACCACTTGCTTGTTGTCCCACTCTCCTCATATGTTTGGAGAAAGCGAATGATGTATGGTACAAAGTGAGCATGTTCTTCATGATACATCTCCTCCCCAAGTCCTCCTAGGGAGTGGTCATCAATAATTCTCATGGCCTCAAGTAGACCATGTAGTCTAGAAGAAATAATGCTCCTCCTTGGAGAAACATCCTACACATATATGGTTAAGGGATGCATATATACATTATACCAATCATTATGCAAACAAACAATACCCTTACCATATGTCTTGCTTATGAAAATGGAGTGGCTCATAGATGAGTCTCCTCTCATCCTCAAAGAGAAAAGAGGTGGTTGTGCTAACTCTTCCAAATATTTATGTATCTCCTCCATCTCCACATGATCCATGCATCTCTTCATATGCTGATATATATCCTCCTCAAAGCCTTCCCAAAAATACCCCTCCATGATGGTGTGGTATGCTCTCATATAATAAGTGTGGCTAAAAAGGAAATCTTCATGAGCTACTTGTAGCAACTTCTCCTTGAGCTTGGAAGCTCTAGATAAGAAGATACTACTATGATAGTAGATGACCCCATCTCTAACTGAACATCCCTCTTCATGTAGCTAGTCATCCAATAACATACAGGTGAAAAGATCCTTTGAATACTCCACCAATAGCTGGGAGTTCCAATATGGATCTATCCTCCATAGTGGCAGTGCGTATGATCTCTCATGAAGAACATCTGTCATATGGTCATCCTCCTCTTTGACATCTCCCATGTCAAAGATGCAAGTTGGAAGGTTGTTATCCTTCCGCTACTACTTCTGCCACAACGCAGAATCTGAAATGAGAGTGGGTAAAGATGATGTTGAGAGAATTCCTCTCTCCTCCTTGAGTCTACCCAAGACTCCCAACATTGTATCAAGCTCTCCCAAGGTCTCCACTCCTATGGAATCAGTGAGTGGTTCCTCAAAATGTGAGGCATCTCTCATCATCTGCTGATCTGGTGGTCTCCTTCGTGAAATGTCTCCATGAAATGAGACATCATCATCAAGAGTAGACTGCATATGTGAATGGACAGATTTGTCCTTGCTCTCACTGTGAAATCCAGTCTCCCTCTTAGGTGCATCAACCTCATGAAAAATATAGGGGTGTGTGCTCCTCATCACATGATGTTGGTCATCCTCCCTATCTCCTCCTTTTATCTCCATAGTTTCACACCCTATCAGCAATGGAACATGATAATCATGGGTTGTGCCTTGATCTCCACATATGAGATCCTGGGGAATTCTTTGCAATGATACAAGAAACCCTCTAGTTGGAGAATGCACTCCATCTTCCTCTACATGAGGTGCTAGATCTACTCTAGACATGACAGCATTGTTGCCCTCCTCCTCATCAACATGTATGGGCAACCTCCCAAGAATTGAATCCTCTTTTGAAAAAGAGACCTCCATGCCTTCTTGTTCAAGAATATGAGATAGAGGTCTTGCCTCTAGCAATTTATGATGAAATATTTCAACCTCCTCAATGGTTTTCTGAAATGGAGTTGAGTTTATGGTTTCCTCCATCACATGCAAGGTTTTTTTTTGTTTATGTTTGTTTGACTTCACCACATGTGTTGCAGAAAGTTTCCCATCAAACCTTTTCACCAATGTCTTAATAAACCTTGCATAGGAAGAATTATTTGCATTTTTCAAAGAAAAATACTCAAATATCAACCATGCATAGGCCTTACCTCCAAGATGTAGCACTGCAACTCTGATGGCTTCATCTTCAGAAATTTGGTGTTGCTGCAAAAAGGTGTCTAGTTCTTCCACCCAAGCTCTAGCTAAACATGTAGGTGAACCATCAAGAGTAGATAGAAGGAATCTACCCCTATCATGCTGCTTGCTTCTCTTCACCTTGATCTTGAAAAAATCTGGAAAAGTGATATGATCTCTAAAATTATGAGTTTGAGACTCATACTCTTGCAGAAAATCACTAAGAGTTTCCCTCCTAGTCATCCCTTCTTCTTCCATCTCTCTCATGGAAAATCTGGGCATATGACTGCGCTATGTATCACGATGTGTGGCTACATGATCACACTCATCATATGAAAATCTAGAGTTTGATTCAGATTCAAACCCTCTTGGATATTCTATACCCATCTCCCTTCTAATCTTCTTGAGATCTCCTTGAATGCTTTGTACAAATTTAGGAAGAAGCTTTGAGAGCCTCTCTTCCTTCTTTCCTCCAAAGAATGGAGTCTTCTTTCTGTTCATATTTTCTTCTCTTGATAGCATATTAGATGAGTTCCATGGACTGAGCCAATATTATGCTCTGATACCACTGTAATATCCCAAAATAAGGAAAATCTACAATAATGGGAATATCTTAAGATATTCCAAAATTGGAGCTACAACAATCCATCAACATAATAATGAAAGAGCAGTGTTACATCAACTCATAAAATGTAAGAAGAACACATAGCCATCCTATTAGTCTTATATCAGCAAACAGATACAAGATCTTGAGGAAATATTTACTCAAGATAGGCAAAATTAGCCTCAAGAAACATGTACATGAAATATGGAAGAAACACTGCTACACAAGAATGCCCAAGGCTATGACAGTGTAGTTTTATAAGGAACAAATGCTGCTAGAAAATTTCAATACATGGATATAAAAATTTATGGCTCATACAACATTGGGAGTGAATATCTAAGCTCCCAAATACTATTTCAAGTCAATACTGGAAGGATTGGCTGAAATATGCAAAAATGGAAAAATGTCGGAGTTGCAGTCTCAAGAATGAGTAGTAGCTACAACCCAAGAACTGGATGGATATGGTTGTGGATGATGCACAAGCTGAATATACCTTCTCCAATGGATCTTCCAAGTGAAAGGTTGATCCTATCACTGAAGATCTCACCCTCCAAACAAACACTGCAACCCTCACTGCAGATGCTCTTTGAAAATAACGCAATCAAGGAGAGGGACTACACTGTAGATGATGGAAAATGGTTGGCCTGATGTGAAAGATGGTGAAATCAGACTAGATACTTCCTCACTGATCCTCCAAAGGAAAGAATTCTTCCTCCTCTGAAAAATGAGCTTCGGAAGTGGTGTTGAGTAACCTCCACTGCAACACCCTGCAACACAACCCAGCTCTAAACAGATACCGCGTTGTAGCTGAAGGATGATTCTTGGCCTGAAGCATGAATATGGAGAAATGAAGAGCAAGCTCCATCAAGAGGCCTCTCTTGAAAGGAGAAGGAATTCCTAAATAGGAATGTCTTGTGCTAAGTAAAAACAACAACTCTACTAAACAAAAAGAGAATGCACAAGTCTAATCAGACCATGAAATCTATAATCCAAATCATGAAACACATGGCTACCTTCCCCTCCTTTTAAACAAATGGAAGCCCTCTCACCATGGGTCCCACTCATTAGGGTTTCCTGCACCAAGGAATCTTCCTCCCATTCATACTGTGTTGTCTCTCCAAGTGTTCTCCACCTCCTATCCCAACATTGTTGACTTGGTCAAAATTGACCTTGTCCACATGAAAATGACCCTGTTCACACATGAGGGTGTGAAATCCAGCTCCTATGATGATCCCTTTCCATATTATGAGGGATTTTATTCATTTTTTTAATATGCATGGGCCTCCTTACCCATTTATTCAACTCCTAGGTGATAAAAACAAAATTCAATATTCCAATTAGCTGCAAGCTAATTTTGGAATATTACAGATTTACATAGAGAATGGATTCATATCCTATTTTTTGCATTAGGAACAAAATGAGAAGTCCACCACACCACCATCACCCATCCTCCACACCATTTAGCTACCTATCCACCCAAATAATCATATTTTTCCATTAAAAAAAAAAAAACCATTTTTACCACTCCTTTCATTATTTTCATCACACCAAAGCTTTTGATCCTTGTCCATGAGCTTAACATGAATTATTAGATTTTTTGGATGCATTATATGAAGGTTATTGTGATCATAGAGGGGTCTATGTGACTGCTACAGGAAACAACCCAACCTTGTAGCAATCTGCACAAAATCTATAGGGCTATAATAGAAAGCACATAGAAGGACCAAAATGAAGAATTTACCATCATGAAGCATTAAGGGATCATATCCTTGATCTTGGGCAGCCATAAAAATTTTTCAATGCTTCTGCAATGTCATAATTCATCTCCAACAGCATCAGCTTGATCCACCACCAGCAGAACCTATAGTGAAAATTCTCAATCAAGCACATATAAAGGTTACATGTAAAAATAAATATCTTCCAGAGCATAGTTGAAGCAGGGAGCAACTAGTATGGGAAATGGAACCTTAAACAATTAGTAGATTAACCACCATTTCTAAAGCAGCATGCAGATATCAAAGTAGCCAAAGACCATTAGGTAGGCACTGGTATGAAACTCCTCACCTCTTCCTTTAAGTGCACGATAGTTTTAAAATGTTTAAAATGTACGAGAAATGACATATGTAGGCTAGAGGTGGCCAGTAGTCTCAACCACCCTCGAATATTTAATTTAATTAAACGAAAAAAATGGAAGGGTCATAATTTTGAGGAGTGGGATAATGGGCATCTGAAGTTATGAAGGTTGTAGGTGGGGGGCAGCTCATATAATTCATTAAGCCCACCACTACACCACAAAAGGAATATGGGACAGACTCGATCTTCATTTGTACCAAGAGATCATTCCCAAAAATGGTAATAGAGGCCCATTACATCGTTGAGATTCAAGCTAGCTACCACCAGGGATCCTCTGTGCTTCTAAATAGGTGCTATAGGTTTGAATAGTATGTGTTATAGGATCATAATTTGATTTTATAGGATCAAAATTCGATGCTACAAGATTGGAATTCAGTGTTATAGGATTGCACACAGCTACCACAAGATTATAACTAGTTGCTACAGGATTGGCCTAAGGGGTGAAAAGGGCTTAATTTGGTAAAATACTCTGTTGAGCTCCAAGAATGTTCTTTCTTCCACCACATTCCACTCCATTTATTTTGACCATTACTAATCCTAGACTCAAATGATCAATGAAATTAGTTAAAATTGCTTTAAGAATGAATATCATGGCTAACTTGCTATGTTTTTATGATTTTGTCATTGTAGTACTTTTTGAACTGAAACTAGCTACAAAATGCAGACATTCTGTAGCTAGTTGCCAATTCTGCAGCCATCTTCATGTTTAAGCAGGTTCCAGATGTCCTCTCAGGGAAAGCCACACATGGTCATATTCCACGTTATGCCCTCAGCATTTTTTGCTCTCCATGAAGATCGAACAGAATTCTGTACGTGGTTATGCACGCGGGAACTCAAAATAGGAGATAGACTCCTAATAGGACAAGGACAGTCTAGATGTCCTTTGTCATATTAGGATGCCACCTTTAGAGTTCTAGTTCGATTTTAATATGGAAAGATAGTAATCCCTGTATATCTCAAGTTCTGTTATGTAAATTTGCTATAAATGTAGCTCGGGAAACCGAGAGATGAGGTTATATTTTTGTTAGATTTTATGGTTGACTGCTAGATCTTTGAAGTCCGAGAATACTCTGTTTTGAAGTGATTCCTCTTTAATGAAAGAAGCAGCATTTCCTTGAACGCGTTGAGTCAATATTGAACTAGATTTCGTGCTAATCTGGTGGTAGAGGGCCCCTACCTCCTGAGCGGCCTTGTTTATACAGTAGATAAGTATTTTAGTCTTGTTTTTATTTCTAGTTTAGGCAAGTTTCTGAAGTTTATGTTCATACTTGTTTTCGTCAATTATCACAGTTGGACTTACTATAACAAGCTCTTCCAAAATATCATTATGATGAATAAGGCATAGCTGTGGTATTGTAGGTTTTATTGCATTTTCTTTCGTTAATTATCACAGCTGGACTTACTCTAATAAGCTCTTCCAAAATATCATTATGATGAATAAGGCATAACTGTGGTATTGTAGGTTTTAGTTGCTAGTTTACACTAAGTGGCATAGCCAATATTACTCTTACAAAGCTCTTCCAAAATATCATAACAATGAGTAAGAAGTAGTTGTGGTGTCTTAGATTTTAGTTGTATTTGATTTCATTCTTGTCTTTATGTTCAATTGCTTTGAATAATACAGCCATACTTGTTCTCACAAACTCTTCCAAAACATCATTCATACTGAACGAGATGGGCTGTAGAATTCCTTAGGTTAGTTGCATGTTAACTTAGTTATAGCACTCCGAAGGTAGAATGCATGTGATTTAGCTCTGTCATTTCATTTCCAGTTTGATAATGGATTTTCAGTTCAACATTGTTCACCATACTTCAAATAGACTAGTGGCACTCTAGTTTAGTTTTAGCTCACTGTATTAGCACTCCAGTCTAGTTGTCATCCATTGCATTTTTAAATTATATTAGTTGTTAAATTTAAATACCATGGTCTTCATTATTTACAAAAATTCTTTTGTTCCAACCTTATATTAATACACAATCATTTGGACAGGAGTTAGTATTAGTCTAAGACCTAGAGTATTTTGCAACCTTTTTACCATTTCACAAACAAGCCTTTTCTCAAAAGACCATTCTAAAAAGGAAATCTATAACTTCTGAGTGAGGCCTAGTGGTGTTAAATTGAGTTGCAGAACAGAATTAGAAGCTATTTTAGAATAGAAATCTTATGATGCTAAAAATGTTCTTTTCCAAATATATTCCAATAGGCCTTTAAACATGGATAAGATGTTGTAACATTGTAAGCTGAATTGTTTGATTGTTTAGTTAGGAGAACTTCATTTACACTTAACTTGCCCATTTCTTAAGCTCTTCCAAAACATCTTTAATGAATGAATTGGACAAGTTTAAGCTCATGTTGTGATTTATTTCCTTGAAGTCATTATCAAGCTTTGTATTTTGCTAGCCATAGTTTAGGCTTTGTTCTGTTTCAGTATTTGCATTTATCATTTGCCATCCATAATTTAGGCTTCACTCTGTTTTTAACCAGTAGCTTCTTTTCACCAGCATTTATTTCCTTCCCTTGTGAACATAAAACCATAAAAAAAAAAACCAAAAATATCATAAAACACTAGACACAACGTAGTAAGAAACAAATACCTAGGCACATATAGTGCACCACACTTCAGCAGTTTACCAACCCTGGTTGACAATTAATGAACTCAATTTAGGAGACTAGGTTGAGCACAAACATTTTGGCACCGTTGCCGGGGAAGTGTAACTAGGTAGCCTTGTTTCTTAACTCCCAAAAACAATGATATGCGTAGAGAGAGAGACTCAAGGGGTAGATTCATAAGAAGTAGAAGCGGAAGTTTGATTCCTAGAACACCACTTGTTTCATCTAGACCAAGAGCCAGTACACCTCCAACTCAGACACACAATCCATCCTTTACTGATCCTAGACTCCCAGAGGACTTAGAATCAGATATTCCATTAAAAATACCTTCCATTTCATCCACTGAACCTGCCTTAGAAGAGGATTCAAGGACCTCTGTTAGAGACACAAACTTTTCCACTTCCACAGAAGAATCAACTATGGCAGAAGAAGGGGGAGGAGGAGTCTTTAATGGAGAACACACATTATTCGGAGGGGGTAGAGGTAGAGGTAGAGGAGAAGGAGGTAGAGGTGCAGAAGGAGAAGGACGTAGAGGAAGAGGTAGAAGAGAAATGGGAAGCTTTTTTGGGTTTCCTATAGTAGATGAAGAAACCAATACAACCATGAAAAAAATTTCACCCTCTGTCCTTCCAAACTTCTATGGACTTAAAACTGAAGATCCTGAAACCTTCCTATTTGAATGTGAAGTCCTATGTAGAACTTATGACTACTTACAAGATGCTCAAAAACTTAAACTATTTCTTTCAACATTGAAAGGAGCAGCATTGAAGTGGTTTATGAGTTTGATCAACAGTTCTATTATGACATGGGAAGACATGAAACAAGAATTTCTAGAGAGGTATTTGGATTATTGTATGCCAGTCAATCATAAGGAGGAAGTGTTTAAGATGTTACAAAAAGAAGATGAAAACTTGGAAGATTTGTTGGAAAGATTTCATTACAACATCAAAAGAGCAAAAATGGAAAACTTAGATCAAGACACCTTAAAAGCTCTCTTGTTGAAAACAATTAGGGATGAATGGTTGGATATCCTTAACATGATGGGAAAAGGGGATATATCTCAACTCACATTACCTGAAATAGCTGAGTTATGTATCAACCTTTCAAGAGGGGAATCTAAAACTGTAAAAGGTCCAAGAGACCCTGCTCTTGCAAGGGTAAGCAAGTCTGCTTCTGGGACAGTAAGTAGGGCAGAGATAGGGCATATGCTTGATGAATTCAAATCTGACATCTTTGGGAGTCTTAGTGAACAAATAGAAACCCTTAAGTTACAAAACAAGAAAAAAGTTGAATCTGATGCCTTAGCAATCTTTTGTCCCAGATGTAGAAAGAAGCATGCCCTGAGAGAATGTCCTTTGGATGCAAAAGTTGTAGAGACCTGTGTCATTTGTTCAGAAAAACATGAGACCAAGATTTTTCCTTCACTTCCTGGTCTTAAAGCTGTCTTTCAAGAAGAAATTCCTACAAGTGCCACATAATCTCTCAATTTTGTCTCTAGAAGGCCTTGGCAAGGACCCCAAACACAAGGATTTCATGATCAAATGTATAATCAACCTCCACCAAATTGGAATTCTTGGCAGCAACCTTGGTCCCAATTTCAAAATCAATCTCAAGCTTGGGCACAAGGGGCACAAAATCCCTATGGAAGATACTCTCAATACTATCAATATCCACCATCTTATCCACTATATCCACATTTTCCTCAACAACAAAATCCTCAAAATCCACAACATCAAAATCAACCACTTCCATTACCATTTCCTCAAAAATCAAATCAGTTGCCTGCTCAACCCATACCAAACCCCAACAATAAAAATCCTCATAATACATATATGATAGAAGGCCAACAGTTTCCAACTTATTTAATTACTCCTCTAGACCTTAGTGATGTTCAACTTAGGTCTGGAAGAATACTTGAAAAGAGGAAACCTTCTGTGATCATACAAGAACAATATAACTCTGATGAAGATTCTCTACGAGAAAATAAAAGTGTTGAGGAAGACACATCTTTTCAGGACCCAAACATTGAAAAATAAAAACAAAAAGAATCAATAATTTCAACTCCTGTATTAGAGCAGCCATCAACATCCATTCCTACACCTCCCTTTCCAGAAAGATTACAAATTGATAGAGGTGTAGAAAAACAAATTATGGTGCCTAATTATGATTTCCTAGATGAGCTAAGAAATGTTTGCATTAAGATTCCAATACTACAAGCCATCAAGGAAATCCCAATTTTAGCAAAGACAATAAAGGAGTTGAGCATGAAGAAAGCAAGAAAAAGAATAAGAGAGACAAAGAAAATTCAACTGGCAGGAAAAATAGCAGACATTATGATGGGTAAGATTGCTATTCCAAAGCATCTAGACCCAGGAAATCTAGTTGTTAAAATTCACATCAATGTAATTGAGATCCAAAACACACTCATTGATTTAGGAGCAGCAATCAATATCATGAGTAGAAAAATCATGGATAAACTGAAACTTCCCAATCTTCTCTTTACACCCACATTATTATAATTAGCAGACAGATCTGTGATTAAACCTGATGGGGTAATAAAAGACATTCCAGTGTCCCTAGATTCTTGGGAGTACCCTGTGGATTTCATGATTCTAACTCCTAAGAATAATCTAGGAGGAAACCCTATTATATTAGGAAGACCTTGGTTAGCTACAGCTGATGCTTTCATTAGTTGTAGATCCAGTGATATGTACATCTCTGATGGTAGTTCAACTAAGAAATTCACTTTGTATCCTCCAGCAAGGACAATTACAGATCTAGATGATACTCAATGGATAGAGGATGAAGAAGACTTACAACCTCTCTTCACAATTTCAGAAATTAGTGAAGATAGTCAAATTCTGAATACTTTAGAAAACTTTGAATCCTCTTCGAAACATAAACATGACCAATTTCAAGAAGAATCCAACATTGAGTTTTTGTCATCAAGACAGATGTCTCTTCATTCTATGGATAAATTTGGTAGCTCTACAAGTGAGATATTTCCAGGAAAAACTTTAAACATAAACAAGAACCTAGAAAAATCTCAACAAGAAGAGTTAGTCAAGATATTACAGAGACATTCTTCTACATATGCATGGGAGTACACTGATATGAAAGGGATAAGTCCTAAGACTTGCACTCATCACATCTACATAGAGGAAAATTTTAAACCAATCAGACAACCTCAAAGAAGGATGAATCCAAATCTTAGGGAGATTGTTAAAGAAGAATTGCAGAAATTGTTGAATGTCAACTTTATCTATCCTATTTTAGATAGTCAGTGGGTTTCTCCTTTGGTAATTGTGCCAAATAAAAATGGTAAATGGAGGGCATGTATTGACTACCGAGAATTAAACAAAGCTACTCTTAAAGACCATTTTCCCTTACCTTTCATAGATCAAGTGTTAGCTACTTTAGCTGGCAAAAAGTACTTCTCATTTCTAGATGGGTTTAGTGGTTATAATCAAATTCAAGTAGCACTTGAGGACCAAGACAAAACCACATTTGTCTGTCTCTTCTGCATTTATAAGCCACTTGTAGCATTATTACTATTATGCATTTAACTAGTAACATTTTTGGGGCACATTAGGAATTTTTTCGTATCTAATACGATTGTGTAGAGGTATATATGGATGATTTCACAGTTTATGGAAACACATTTGAAGAAGCTTTAGAAAACTTGGAAAAAGTTTTAAAGAGATGTCAAGAAGCAAATCTTTCACTTAGTCCTGAGAAATGTTTCATGATGTTTACTGAAGGTATTGTTTTGGGGCATCATATTTCAGGGGATGGGATTAGAGTTGATGAGTCAAAAGTTGAAGTTATCTCTAACTTATCTATTCCAAGTTTTCAAAAATATGTTAGGAGTTTTCTAGGATTTACAGGATATAATCGGAGGTTTATAGAAAAATTCACCAAGATAGCATCTCCACTCTTTAAATTTCTTACCAAATACTGTGAATTCAAATGGAATTATGATTGCCAGTTAGCTTTTGAGACCTTGAAAATAAAAATTTCTGAAGCACCTATTTTAAGGGGACCTAACTGGAAGTTACCTTTTCATATTTCAACAGATGCCTCAGATACATCTCTAGGAGCATTATTGGGACAAAAATACCTGATTCCTTATGCCATCTACTATACCAGTAAAAATTTGACTCTTGCAGAGTTAAACTATACTGTAACTGAAAAAGAGTTTTTAGCTGTTCATGCCATAAACAAATTCAGACACTATATAACAGGCTATGAAACTTTTGTTCACACAGATCATTCTGCAATTAGATACTTAATGAACAAATCAATTAATAATGGCAGAGTTATAAGATGGTTATTTCTTTTACAAGAATTCAACACTACCATTCTAGATAGGCCTGGAAAACAAAACACAATAGTTGATTTCCTATCTAGACTCCAAAACATCAAAGATGACACTCCAGTTGAAGATCAATTTCCTGATGAATATATTTTTGCAATTTCTACTCAGACTCCTTGGTTTTTTGACATTGCTAATTATTTAGTTTCAGGGAAATTTCCTTTAATAATGAATGCAAGAGAGAAAAGAAAAATCATTTATGACAGTGCAAAATATTCATGGGTTGCTAATGAGTTGTACAGGACACGTCCAGATTTTATCATTAGGAGATGTGTTCGGGAAGATGAGATGCCTGAGATTCTCAAAGCATGTCATGATGAACCTTGTGGTGGACACTTTGTTGATAAGAGGACAGCCTATAAGATCCTTCCCTTAGGATATTATTGGCCATCCCTTTTCAAAGATTCTAAAGAGTATGTAAAAAGGTGTGACAGTTGCCAAAGGGTAGGGAAACCTTCTCCTTCAGGTGAGATGCCATTGCAACCTCAGGTACATATTGAACATTTTGAAAAATGGGCTCTGGATTTTGTAGGACCTATTAGTCCTCCATCAAGAAAAAAGAGATATATATTAGTTTTCACTGATTATGTTACCAAATGGGTAGAGGCCAAGCCATTACTTTTTGCTAATGAAGCATCTATAGTTAATTTTATTTTTGAGGATATTTTTACTCATTTTGGTGTCCCAAGGGAAATTGTTACAGATCAAGGAGCTCAATTCACATCAAGGCTAGTGGAACAAATGATGTAGAGGTACAAAATTAGACACAGAAAATCTAATCCTTATCATCCATAAGAAAATGATCAAGAGGAATCTACTAATAAGGTTATTGAAGGGATCCTAACAAAGACTGTCCATTTACATAGAAAATATTGTGTAGATAGGCTTCCTGAACCCTTGTGGGCCTATAGGACTACATGGAGAAGCACAATAGGCCATAATCCTTATGAACTTGTTTATGGAAAGCAAGTTTTGTTTCCCATAGAGTTCCAGATTCAAACTTTCAAAATGGCAGTTCAGCTAGGATTTGATCTATCAGAGACACAAAAGCATATATTGGAGCAGATTAATGAATTGGATGAGATCAGACAAGATGCAGTTCAAAAAACCAGTATATTCCAACAGCAGAGGGCTAGATGGCATGACAAGTACATCAAATAAAAGAAGTTCAAAGAAGGTGATTGGGCTCTCTTGTTTGATTCAAAGTTCAAGGATTTTCAAGGTAAATTTCAAACACATTGGCTTGGTCCATATGAAATTGTGAGAATTTTTGACAATGGAGAAATAAAAATCAGGACAATAGATGAAGAAGAGGTTAATTTTCTTGTGAATGGTCATAGATTGAAGCTGTATCACAAACCACTCTCAAGAGAAGAATTTCTCAAGAAGTTCCAGGAAAACAGTGATGTGAAGTTAATGAAGAAGAATCTTTCTTCTTCATCAACTTAATCAAATTTTCTGAAGTTAGACTTATTGAAAAAAAAAAAAAAAGATAAAATAAAAATAAAAATAAAGTATAGACATGAAAACCAATCATTGATTGGCATGTTTATATAGAAAAGATGGAGTGAAAATCATAATCTTTCTGACGCTCTAACTTTTCCATTTCATTTTTTTACAAGCATCTATTACAAAATCATAAGTGCAGATCCATTTCACTTATGATCCATCTCATTTCACTTCATTTCATTCCATACTTCATTCATTTCATTCCATTCATTCATATCATATCTAATTCCATTCATTCATCGACACTTCATCCATTTCACTTCATGGTCCACTTCATTTCCATTTCATATCTTTAAGTTTGATCTCCTTTCTGCAATTGAATAATACACAACAGAAATTGCAGGGCACTTTTTCACTCCATTTCATAAGTTGTGATCCATTCCACTCCATTATTCATTTCATTCATTCTCCATCCTACCATATTTCATTATTCATTCCATACAACCTTTCATCATTCTAGCTTCAAACCATATTTCAAGTCTTCTACAGGTACATTCTGCAATAAGTTGGACATTCTGCAGCTAGACAAACATTCTGCAGCCAGAGAGCCTGAAAGCACTGGCTAGTAATAATTTGATTTCCAACAAAATGATCCTGCATATCTATGAACAAGCAAAATCAAGAAGGTCATGAAGACTTAAAAAGTAATGATTTTCAGGGGAGAGCAAAGCATATGAAGATTACAAGAAAATCAAAGTAAAGGTAAAGGTATGAAGTAATTATAATGACATATCATGAAAATTTTTAGTGTAGTTTAGTTGTATATTATTCAAAAAGTTGTTTTGATTAATTTTATTGATCATACCGAACAAACCTTCAGCAAAAATTTGGATAAAACCCCTTCAGTTCCACCACTTCAACACCCATATCCGATCATCATTTCAAAATCTAAACGGTTAAAGTGCTAAAGTGATTGGACTGGTCACGTCACTAAGCATTTAATGATGATTTTTGAATTCGTTACAAAATATCTTCGTGGTCTTTTCAATCATTGATTCGTTTTCTTCACCTCACCTCATTAATTCATTCCATAACCACTCCATATCACTCTTTTCCATAGCCAACTCTAAACCATTTCATTCTGTAAAACAGAGGTATCTCTGTAACAACCATTGTCACCGTGAAACAGAGGAAACATTTGGGGAGCAAAAACAACTTGTTAACGACCATTCTCACAGTGAGCAGAAAGCTGGTGAATTGAATATTGAAGAAGAGTTATGGGCCTCATCGTGAGAATAGAACCAGTTTGCACTAAATACTTGCAAGGATATCCCCAAATTCGAGAAATTTTACGACAAGCAGGATGGTTGCAATTCCTTGAAAAATTCAGTAGCTTCCACAAAGAAGTTACTAAAACTTTTGCAAGATATTTTAATGGGGCCGAGGTTGAAGTTGGAGATATTAAATTCACTATTGCAGAGGCTTTTATTGCAGAAGAAACAGGACTGCCTAGACAAGGAGAAAGGTGGTTTAAGAACAGAGAATTCCATAACGAAGCATGGAAACAGATGCTCAAGTCACCAGGTATGGATATCATTGTTTTTAAAAAGGGTATCCCTAGTTTTGCGTTAAAGAACAAATGGAGAAACATGTTGCTTATCCTACAAAAATTCATTACTTGTGAAGGTAGATATGGTACTTTCTATGTTTACCATATTAGGTTGATAATGCATTTCCTAGAAGAAGAACTTAATTTGCCCTATTTCTTGCTTCAAAGTTTAAAGAAAATGGCTTCAAGTGTCCAAAAGAGAATTCAATTTCTGGAGACAACCTTATACCACCACGGTTAGGTCAAGATTTTGATTGAACATCATTTGAGCAAAATAGGGGATAATTGGGATAAATTCTTGGTGAGAAATCACTTTGAGGAACCAAAGGAACCTCCACCTGAACAGGAACCTACAAAAAGAAGCAGAAGATGGAGATCCTCCAAAACCGAAATTGGTAAAACAATACAAGAAAGCAGTGAAGAAATGATCTCTGAAAGATTAGTTCAGATTAAAAAGCAACTTAAGAAAGAGAAGGTCATAAGAAAATTTTCCAGAGAAAAAGGAGAAGGGCCATCTCAACCGAGGAGGAGCCACAGAATGAGGGGCATACTAAAGAAAACAAAAGTTAAACAAACTGGAGTTATAAACATAGAAGACGAAGAAACACCTACTGAGGACGATTTTGATGAAGAAGTTCCAGAAATTGATCCTGCACAGCAAGAAATTTACAACTATGTTGAAACATTGGAGAGAAAAGCTTCAAAGAGTAGAGACAGAACCCCTAGTCCTCCATTGTCCGAAATAGATGTGCTAAGAAGAGATAAGTACGAGCTAGAATTACTTAATAGACATATCAGGATTGAGAATGATATTCTAAGGGAGCAAGTTAAACTAAAAACCAGTATGAACTCAACCCTGTCTCTAAAAATGGACAAAGTGGGAGAGGCCAATGAGAAGTTGAAAAAGAGGAACAAAAAGTTAATCAGGGCACTTAACAATTTAAGATTCAAGTTAGTCATCAGGAAGCCCAGAAGGCCTTTAACTACCAGGCAGAGTAGAAGAAGGGGGTTGGATGTTCTTGCAGAGGTCTCTGAGTTCATGGAATAGTTGCATGAGGACATGCAAGAATCTAGCAGTGGGGGTATGTTGAGCTCCAAAAATGTTCTTTCTTCCACCACATTCCACTCCATTTATTTTGACCATTATTAATCCCAGGCTCAAATGATCAATGAAATTAGTTAAAATTTCTTTAAGAATGAATATCATGGCTAACTTGCTATGTTTTTATGATTTTTTCTTTGTAGTACTTTTTGAACTGAAACTAGCTACAGAATGCAGACATTCTATATCTAGTTTCCAATTCTGCAGCCATCTTCATGTTTAAGCAGGTTCTAGATGTCCTTTCAGGGAAAGCCACACATGGTCATATTCCACGTCATGCCCTCAACATTTGTTTCTCTCCATGAAGATCGAACGGAATTCTGTACGTGGTTATGCACACGGGAACTCAAATAAGAGATAGACTCTTAATAGGACAAGGACAGTCCAGATGTCCTTTGTCATATTACAATGCCACCTTTAGAGTTCTAGTTCGATTTTAATATGGAAAGACAGTAATCCCTGTATTATCTCAAGTTCTGTTAGGTAAATTTGCTATAAATGTAGCTCGGGAAACCGAGAGACAAGGTTAGATTTTTGTTATATTTTATGGTTGACTGCTAGATTTTTGAAGTCCGAGAATACTCTATTTTTAAGTGATTCCTCTTTAATGAAAGAAGCACCATTTCCTTGAACGCGTTGAGTCGATCTTGAACTAGATTTCATGCTACTCTGGTGGTAGAGGGCCCCTGCCTCTTGAGCGGCCTTGTTTATACAATAGATAAGTATTTTAGTCTCATTTATATTTCTAGTTTAGGCAAGTTTCTGAAGTTTATGTTCATATTTTTTTACATTAATTATCACATATAAACTTACTCTAATAAGCTCTTCCAAAATATCATTATGATGAATAAGGCATGGCTGTGGTATTGTAGGTTTTAATCGCATTCTCTTTCTTTAATTATCACAGATGCACTTACTCTAATAAGCTCTTCCAAAATATCATTATGATGAATAAGGCATAACTGTGGTATTGTAGGTTTTAGTTTCTGATTTACACTAAGTGGCATAGCCAATCTTACTCTTACAAAGCTCTTCCAAAATATCATAACAATGACTAAGAAGTAGCTGTGGTGTCTTAGATTTTAGTTGTATTTGCTTTCAGTCTTGTGTTTATGTTCAATTGCTGTGAATAATACAACCGTACTTGTTCTCACAAACTCTTCCAAAACATCATTCATACTGAACGAGATGGGATGTAGAATTTCTTAGGTTAGTTGCATGTTAACTTAGTTATAGCACTCCGGAGGTAGAATGCATGTGATTCAGCTCTGTCATTTCATTTCCAGTTTGATAATGGCTTTTCAGTTTAACATTGTTCACCATACTTCAAATAGACTAGTGGCACTCTAGTTTAGTTTTAGCTCGCTGTATTAGCACTCCAGTTTAGTTGCCATCCATTGCATTTTAAATCATATTAGTTGTTAAATTTAAATACCATGGTCTTCATTATTTACAAAACTTCTTTTGTTCCAACCTTACATTAATACACAATCATTCAGACAAGAGTTAGTATCAGTCTAAGACCTAGAGTATTTTGAAAACTTTTTACCATTTCACAAACAAGCCTTTTCTCAAAGGACCATTCTAAAAAGGAAATCTATAAATTATGAGTGAGGCCTAGTGGTGTTAAATTGAGTTGCAGAACAGAATTAGAAGCTAGTTTAGAATAGAAATCTTATGATGCTACAAATTTTCTTTTCCAAGTATATTCCAATAGATCTTTAAACATGGATGAGATGTTGTAACATTGTAAGTTGATTATTTGACTGTTTAGTTAGGAGAACTTCATTTACACCTAACTTGCCCATTTCTCAAGCTCTTCCAAAACATCGTTAATGAATGAATTGGACAAGTTTAAGATCATGTTATGATTTATTTCCTTGAAGTCATTATCGAGCTTTTTATTTGTTGTTTGCTAGCCATAGTTAGGCTTTGTTCTGTTTTAGTATTTGTATTTGCCATTTTCCATTCGTAATTTAGGCTTCACTCTATTTTTAACCAATAAATTATTCTCACTAGCATTTAGTTCTTTCCTTGTGAACATAAAACCATAAAAAAAAAAACCAAAAACATCATAAAAGTACTAGACACAACGTAGTGAGAAACAAATACCTAGGCACATATAGTGCACCACACTTCAGCAGTTTACCAACCCTGGTTGACAATTAATGAGCTCAATTTAGGAGACTAGTTTGAGAACAAACAAGAGGTAAGCAATGAAATAGAAAACATGGAGAGAAATGAAGATGATAACAATGAAGAAAATGAAGAGGCTAAAGATAGCATAGGCACAAATGAAGAAAGCATTGGTGAGAAAGGAGAAGAAGGAAAATGACAACACTGACACCAAGGATAAAAGTATCATAGAAGACATTCATGAAAGTCATGACAACAGTCATGAAAATCATGAAAACAGTGAATAAAATGAAGAATTTGATAAGAGTTGTAAAGAGCATAGCCTTGACACTCCTAGAAATAATGATGAACAAGGTGAAGTAAGTACAAAGGATTGTGCAGAAATCAATAAAGATGCCAATAGTGAGGCTGATGTTGAATACAATGACATAAGAAGCAGTCAAGGTAATGAAGAGGAAGACATGGAAAGAACTGATGGAAGCCTTGATCAAGACACCGAAATGATAAAAATAAAACCTCTTCCATTGACATATAAAAGAGGAAAGAGGCTTGTGTTTACTGCCTCTAAAAGGCAAGGGACCATGCCATCCACCTCATCTAAGAAGCTTGACATAGGAAAACAAAAGGTAAAAGAAGAATAAGATCAAAATGAGGTTGAGAAATAGTTTGAAATCATTCATATTTAAAGTGACGAGGAAAATGAAGCAAGGTTCTCAAACTTGCTCCTCCAGAGAAAAAATGCCCAAATTGAAGACCTCTAAACAAATCTAGATAGGGCCAAGAGTGTGAATAATGTCCTTGAGATGGAGAACAGACAGTTAGGGGAAAAAAATACCATTTATGAGGCTAGATAAATCAAAGCCTAGAAGGAAGCTCAAAGGGTACAAGTAAAGCTAGAGGAATTCATGGGCACCTATGAGGAAAGTGAAGATGAAGAAGGATAGTCCAAAAGAAGACCAAGAACCATGGGTTTAAAGAAGGCCTTAGAAAGACAAAGACATTAGGAGTCCACCTTGGCAGAGCAGCTCCATCTAAGTGAGCTGCTTGCCATGGAGATATAATATAATTGGGAGCCTTGGCTAAAAAAAGTAGACACACACTTTGAGGAAAAATTGGAAAAGGCAAATAGAGATCTTAACCTCCAAAAAAAGATGACCAAGCACTATCCATTGCAAAATAAAATTGCAAGGGCCAAGCTCAAAGGAGCACTTGCCGAATAAAATCACTCAAGGAGGCAAAAGACCAAGAAAACCTTGGAATCTTGGCTCAAGCTTCTCTACAGACCTTTCAAATCCCATAAGGAAGATGTCTACCAATTTTGGGAACTTTTTGAGAATGTTTGGTTTTCTGCTAATTTTAAGGCCTGAAGGTGCAACACCCTTGGTGCTATGCTTTCACCTCAGACATCGTCAGGAGGAAAAATTTTCATTTTTGGAATCCTCAGCTGAATTAAAGCATGCTCACCAAATTTCAGAGCATTTGGAGCATTTTTGGTCCCTCAAAAGGCTAAAAAACACCTCATTTTTCACCTTTCTACCTCATTCTCAGGACTGATGTTGTGCCTAGAGAAGCCTTGGGAGATTAGATTTTTGGACAAGTAAATGGATCCCAATAAGAAAAAAAGAGCAGTTTTGGAAAGTAGACTCGACAGTCTTTCAAACAAACCATCACGGAGAAAATTCCTACATTGAGAAGGGCGTAAAAACTTGGCTGCAAGTAGATTCTGTTTTCCTGTGCATGTGCTACGCCTTCAGACCTCATTGCTGCACCTATAATGTGAAAAAGTCAACAAAAGACACTCATTTTTGAAAAAATTATATTTGAGTGTTCTTTGGGGTAAATCACTCCAAATTTAGTTGCTAAGAGTTATTTTTGAATTTATTTCATGAGATATTTTGTGTCTTGGGCCTTACATGGTCTCTTAGACATAAATGACATTTATGGGTGTTTTTGACATTTTCAAACCTTATTTAGGGGTTTTTAACTCCTTTTCTATATAAATAGAGCATTAGGGCCTTATTGTAAAATGTTGGAATTTGATTACTCTTGGGATAAATACATAGTTTTTTTGGATATTGAAGAGAAATTGGTGTTGTGGAATTTGTGGATGGCTTGTTTCGATTGATGATGGAGAAGGCTTGCTTGCAGGATCCCTGAGCATAGTTAATGGTGATGAAATTATATTCCATTATGTTTTTCTTATGTATCATTTTGGTACATCCTTCTATATTGCAGTAGGACAAAGGTTTTAGACTAAGAAATTTTTTTCAAAGGCACCTTAGCTCTATTTGTTCTTCACTTCCTTTATGTTTTCCTCTGCTAGGTTAGTTTAGAGAATTATTAGTTGCTCTATAGACCCAACTAAGATTGTTTATATTATGAATGATTCAATATAGTAGATATCAAAGATGTTTTATGGTTAGCCCTTCTTGTTTTGATGTCACTAAAGCATTGTTCTTGAGATATTTCTTAGGAGTATCACTAGTTAGGCTTTTCCAAAGAGTCTATGTTTCGATCATACCCTTTGTCCATTCTTGAAAGGTTGCTTTGGAGGTATTTATGGCTATGATCAATGATGTTTAGGAATTCCCTCTTCTTTTATTTGTGTTATACGTCTATCTTAAATGTTTTCTAACCTTGAAGGTGAAATCAGTAGAAGTTAAATAAGTTTCTTGCCTTCTTTATTTCATTGGATTGTTTGTCCTAAATTCTTATTCACTTGATTTTAATCAAAGAGTTATTGGTTTTCTCTATCTTATGATTACTTATTTATGATAAATATTGTTGAAGGCCCTTCTTGTTAAAGTATTTGATAAAAGATTCTTGACTGCCCTTTGCCCTACTTTGTTCACAAACTTAATGTTCATTTCATCTCACACAAACCTTGAAAATTCATTTGACCATGTTAAGTTTTCCCTGTAATGTACCCTTATTTAGTGTTGAACTTTCCAAGAATTTTTATTGACTCCATAGGCCAAGGAATTGAATATTTACTCACTCCATCTATTCTACTTGATCATCTACCCAACCAAAAACAAAAAAAGAAATCCTAAATTTAAAAACTAGCCTAAAATCAAACACTAAAAGAAAACAAGTTCGCATCCTTTGCAAAAAATAGGGAGAGCCTTGTCTGAGTCCAGGAAGGCTAGGTCCTAAGACTCCAAAGACTGGTTTGATGTTACCCCTATTCATTTTTTCTCACCAATATAACAAATTACGGGGACCTAACATAATGGCGATCACGGTGGGACCTTCTAAGTAAGTAACAAGCTTATACATCCTTAGAGAATTTAGAAGCCCTTGTCAAGCAGTATCTATTGATTTACCACCACCTCATCGCCTAACATAATGGCGATCATAGTAGGAACTTCTGAGTAAATGATATCTTAGACATCCTTAAGACCTCAGAAAACCAAAAAATTCCTTAGATTGGCATTTAGTTGTTGATGGTGGACAACAAGAAAATCCTTAAAACAGTAAACATCATCCACCTGGCGACTCCACTAGTCTTCAGTAGCCCTTTTGACCCCACTAGTTCTCATAGACTCTCCTAGGAATTCATTAATCATGTTGATTGTGGGCAACAAAGTTGAAACCGTCCAACTGGTGACTCCATAATTCTCAATCGACTTAAAGACTCCACTGGTAGAAGACTCTAGACTGGTTGAAAAGATGCAATGACCCTTTTTTATTAAAAAAATATGGATCAAAGAATACAATGAAGATATGCCCCAATGAGTAGAGATCACATCCCTGGATTCCCACACAAATTGCCTCAGATAAATTGGGACAAAAACTTGCCTATGTTTCAAGATGAAAAGTTTGATGATCCTTTGTTACGCCTCATCAGGTTTCATATCCATGTATAGGGGTTAAAAGTTGAATGGCATGAGGACTGCTAATAGCAGCCAAAGCTACCAAATTACCTACATTCACCTTCAATGTGCATATAAAAATGCATGGTTCATTTCTCAATCAACATAATTCCCAAATTTGGGCATTCTAATGCGGAAGCTTTATCATTTCAATTTTGATGGTTAAAACCATACAATACAGTCCACTTTACAACCCCATATGCGGAGCTGTTCCTTCCTCATGCTATATGGTTATAAACCATAGGCCTTTACCCATTTCATGCAATCGGATCAACAACCCAAAATATAATCCCATATATGCTAAACCCCACTTTATGGAATTGTTTTAATATCTTGAACTTTGGAATAAAACCCCAAAAAAATCTACGGGCTCTCACATACATTAATGTATTTTCGGGTTTAAATTTCATTAATCCATATTCGGGCCATGTTAATTACCCCATACCTTAGCTTAAAACCCTGACATATCAACATAACATTTTATATTATATATTGAGCCCTGACAACATATATTAAACCAAAGATAAATCTTCGCCCCGCTCATTTCATACCAAAGTTCAACTTTTGTTAAACAACAATGCATATATGTTGGCCCCATACTTATTAACATACCTCCGTTAACCCCCAGTAAACTTGACGATGCGAATGCCGTCGATCCTCCGATGGTCATCATCGAATGGATATCGCGTTCAAATCGGCTTCAAAATTTAATGACCAAAACGCACTCAAAATAGGTTGTATTTGAATACCACCTATGCTATGTGTTGCGCATTTAGGTGTATCGCGTTCATTTACAACAAAACTTCTTACCACTCCAATCGTACGTGAAACCCATTTATGGTTTTCGGAAACCTGCCTTTGCTTCTGTTGTTCCCTTTGCGCCTTCACTTATGTTGTTCCTTCGCGTAGTTCCCCACTTGTGAAATGTAATATTGTTCACGGTATCTTCAAACCGTTTCTGTCAATCATCCCCACATGGCTTAATCTCTATATTCGCTTTCTGTGGTTTATAATCCATCATTCATTATACTAAAAGCCCTACATGGACTCAAACCCCAGATCTTCACTGCACTGCAATTACATAACATAACGTGTAATTTTCTCTTCGAAGTGCCTTATACGATGTCAATTTCGATTGTGAAATTCATTCAGGGAGTTTATACATCAGTTCACACTATTTACACATTTCTGTGATCGATTCACACAGTTCACACAATTTTGTAATCTCAATTAACACACAGTTGCATACATTTAATCAATCCTATGACCCAAAGTAAAATTTACAGTCTTCCTCTGATTCTATCAATTTCACCTGTACACCATATAACTCAAAAATTGAGTACAACCTCAAAAAATGGAGTTATTATATTAAAACACAAAACTTACATAGGAATTCTTCCTCTCCGGCCTAATATTCAATCAGTGGCCTTTTTCCTACAGCTCGTAGGCTTCAATCCAAACCCTACATTCTATTCAAAATCTGTCTTCCATATTTATTTATTTTAATGCCTTTGAGGCTTAAATTTTATACAAAGGGTCCTGAAACTATTTTTGGTTTCAGTTCCTCCATCTCCTCAACAAAATCCTAAAATCACTACTTAATCCCTAAGCATCCTCTTTCTTCCACAAATAATGAAACAAACTCTAATTTAGGATTTATAGTTAATTCGTAAATCTCTCAATCTCTATGAATTCCTAATTCTCTAATGTTCTCCAATATTCGAGAAAATTTACAAATTCCTCACAATATTTAATTAATTCTCATTAAAAATCACTCAAATCATTACATAAAAAGCCAACTCACAAAACCCCTCAGTCTATTAAAATACATGGAGTGTTCTTGAGCCTAATGCCCCTGCATCAGAATCCCAAGGTCAAAAATAATCATGATATTTTTTAATCTTTGCCTCCTGGATCCCATACTCTGTTTTGCTGCTATCCATAAGTTACATTATTCTTCTATTGTACTTTTCCAGGCTTCCATATCTTGTTATGCATCTTGCCACCAACTATGATTTCACAGTTTATTCTTGTTTTTCCTTTGCTGGAATTTCTTTTCTTTCTTGTTGCTGTCTTCTTCTGAGACACCTTCATCATCAATATTCTTATGTTTTCAATTTCTATGTCCAGTTTATCTTCTATCTGGAAATTCCTCTATATTTTGTTGTTGCTTTCAATTTCTGCTACAAACACTTCTCCAAATACCGTTGCTTTTGTTGCTGCTGTTGTTGCTTCACATGTTGCTGCTAACATTGTTGTTGTTACTACCTTTGTTGTTGCCAAAATTGATGTTGCTACCTCCCAAAATTCCTAAATATCTCTTAAGATATCTCCCTCTGCAACATTCTTCTTCTGCTTATCACCTGTAAATTTATCTTAAAAAAATAAATTATCATTTGATTCTCTAACTGCAGTAATATACTCATTCATTCTTCTTTGTATACTAGCAAGCATAATCAAATTTGGAAAACTAGTGTCTGCTTCTGCCTCTTTCATAACTCCAGGAATTTCCACTTCAGTGTCTGCAATTCCTTTCGCTTGTTCAAATGTTTCCAGCAAACATTTCAGCCATTTCCTTTGAACTTGTTTCATCTCAAACACATCATCAATATGCTGCAATTCAGTTTCAGCATAACCTTATTCTTTTTCTTTGACAATCTTCAGTAACTTTCCATCACCTTCTTGATTGATTCTGGAAATCAATTCAACCTCTTCAAAATATGTATCCTCATCCTTTATCAGAATAGAATTCTGATTCTCCATTACTGTGGCAGTTTTAAAAGTCTGTCTCACAGCCTTCTCTTGGCTAATCAGACAAATCAACTTCTCCTTGTCATCAACAGTAACAAGTTCCTTCATAACGGTCTCATCTTCGTTCAAGACAACTCCAAAAGATGGATTGTCTTCTGCAACACCTATAAACATAGTCAAATTGTCAATTTCAAAATTACAAGACCCAATGGTCTCATTTGGTGATCCAGTCACCAAATCTTCTTCTTGCAGTTCTCAGTCTCTTTCAAGACTCAGAAAATCTTCTTTTTTTTTCTTCTCAGCTTCCAAGGTTCTCACCATTGTGTCAATCAACATAATAGAATGATGATCCTCCACTATGTTTTCAGTTAACATAGTTTCCTTCTCATTAAATTCTCTAACATTTTCCAATTGTTGTCCTTATTTGCCTGCATAATTAACACATGAATTATTAGTATTAAAAATACAAGATCTCAATGTATCTTCCTCCTCTGACAGCATATCAGTATGTTTTTCTGAGTTTCCTTCTAATTCCTTTGTTAGCACATCAGTATGCTGATTTACATTCTCCATGAGACTATCAACTAGTCTCTCCTTATTTCCGTCATCTGTTTCATGAATATTTCCCCGCATTGGTTCACAATAATGAAATTCTTTCTCTGCAATTTCACTCTGACTGTCATTAATGAAAATTTTCCTGCCTTACTTCTTCATCAATTTATCCTGTGTATAGATCCTCTGCTTTTCCAATTCTCTTCTCTGAAGATCTAATTTTCTATATAATTCAACAATTTCAATTGGAGTAGAACTCGGAAATTTCACATGACTTTCCATACCTTCACTTGTTCTTGACCAATCATCAGATGGCCCTTCTTCCTTCTCTATTTCAATATTCTGCTGAATATTCTCATGAGACCCCTATGCTTCCTTCTATTTCTGAGATCTTGCTATCTCAACATCTTTCTGAATAGAATTCAGATTCATCTCCATCTCTTTAACAAACACTAAATCTTGTTTATCATCCTGTGATATACCTGCATTCATACACAACTCATTAGTTTTAAAAACACAAGAATTTTCAGTCTCATTTGCTTCTTCAAGCAGTTCTCCTTGAACATATTTGCATGTGGAATCCTCAACTTCCATCTTTGACTCAAAAAATATGAGTTCCACTTTCCATAAGGTAATTTCCCTTTGCCTCCACTTCATTTGTAATGGTTTCAATATGCGTTTGAGCCAGGTAAATCTATTTTTTTTATCCGTTTGAGGCATACATTTTATAAAAAGGGTCCTGAAACTATTTTTTGTTTTAGTTCCTCCATCTCCTCAACAAAATGCTAAAATCACTTCTTAATCCCTAAGGATACTCTTTCTTCCACAAATAATTAAACAAACTCTAATTTAGGATTTATAGTTAATTCCTAAATCTCTCAATCTCTATGCATTCCTAATTCTCTCATGTTCTCCAATATTCAAGAACATTTACAAATTCCTCACAATATTTAATTCATTATCATTAAAAATCATTCAAATCATTACATAAAAAGCCAACTCATAAAACCCCTAAGTCTATTAAAATACATGGAATTTTCTTGAGCCTAATGCCCTTGCATCAACTTCCTTATGAAGATGTTCATGCTAACAGTAGAAGGGAAGTCAAGGGAATGGTATGAGAGTCTAAGACCTGGTAGCTTGTTTTCCTTAAAGGATATCCACAAGTCATTTTATGGGCATTATAAATAAAATTCCCCATCTTTATCATTAGCTGAAAATTGTTGTGATCAATCTCAGCATATCCTACAGTACCTTATAGATAGTGATGAAGATTAAGAAATTTGCATCCTCAAGATCTCTTAGCAACAGTCCATGATTTTCATTCTCAAGATAACTATCATGACAACCTATAGGAGTTAGTTGAGGAAGAAACCAATCAAGAAATAAAAGAAAACCCACATGATCTCTTGAGGGAACAAGCGATGATTCACCATGTCTTCTAGGTGAGGCTCAAGAAAACATTCAGCCTCAAAATTAACCTTCACAAGAGAAAGAGAACTGTTGTAATTCTATCCAAAGAAAGAGACAAATGCCTCCTCTTTTGACTAAAGAGGTAGTAAATCAGATGATAAAAATGCAGCCAGCCTCTAAACCTTCATGTGAACAAAACATTTATGTTAATTCTCCTACTAATCCCGTCTACCATAACTCAGAAAGTGAACTTGTAGATCAATTCAAAAAAAAAAAACTGATAATCCAATATGTTTGATTGGTGACATTACTTATATTTATGACTTTCCAAAGTTTGATCAATCTAATGATGATATTATTCGAACAAAAACTAACCTTGCAGGGCCATCAGCAGTTGGTTTGTGGCAGAAATATCTATTTCATCAACTTGGAAACAATAGTCAGCCAATACATACCATCTATGACACTGATGAGGAAAGCCTTGAAAGTTTATAAGTAAGGGAGGAATATCTGACTCTTTTCTCTACTTCATTTCAATCCATCAAAAATAATTTTCATGTAATTGGAAATCAACAGTATTTTAGTTTTGATGTTGAGATTGAAGAGGATGATGAACATTCCTGAGAAAGTTTTCAATGAGAAGCCTTTTCCTGAAATGGTTGAGGAAATCATTTCGGGTATGGAATCCTCCTTAGCTCCAGATTTACAGCCACCAAGTTCCATTGAATTAAAAATTTCAGATGAAGGCTTAGAAATTGATAATCACATGAGAGTTGTTGCACTACCTTATCGGGAAGATTTATTGTAAAAGAGTGCTTCTGCTCATCAATATGATGGCCTTCACATAGAATTAAGCCCACTCTATCAAAGCATATCAGGTTTTTTAGAGGAAAACATTGCAATATATGATGAGTTTGACAGTGCAAATGATCATGAGGAAGAGGTGGAGTTTCTTTCCCAAAAGAGTCCCAAGTTCAGCCAAGTGGAGGAAGAAGTAGTCTTGGATCAAGCTTATTTCCCAAATCCTCTAATCCAGGTATTATTTCAAGATCCCTTTGTTATTTTCTTAGAGATAGTTGAAGAGGGAGTAAAATATGTCAAGAGCAGTTTGATGCAAGGTTTAAAGAAAATTTTAGGCACTAGTGTTCAAACGCAAGTGAGGTGGGAGTGGCCTTTTGATTTTTTCAAAAACCTCAAAGAGCAGAACCAAGATCCCTCATGGAATCATCTGCTTGATTCATTGTATTGGAAAAGAGAGTTCACCAGCTAAATGTATATCATGTATAGGTTATATTAGGATAGATAGGCATGAAAATAAGCTCAACACTATGAACATCTTTCTATTTTTTAGTTTTAGAATACTAATATTGAAAACACAAAAAACAAAGAAAAGATGATAAAGAGGGTAGATGAAAAGAAAAGGTACAACCCCATACCCAAAAAAGAGTTTTTCTGAAAGTGAGCAAGTCTGAATGCCACTACTTGTTTGGAAAGAGGAGTCTTATTCAATCATCTAGCCTAATCATGGCTGAACATGTTTTTAATTTATGTTGATAGGTTAGTAAAAGAAGACGTTTCAAACCATTTAAGCTTGAATTTTCAGTAGGATAGATAAGGAAGAAAATATGTTGGTTCTAAATGCTCAAATATGAACCAAAGAGAAAGAGAGGGATTCCTAACAATTTCTAACTCACAACCCTCATGCTTTCTAGTTTTTGATTATGCAAAATAATGTCTATGTGTAGCTTGTTCAAATGCCAAAAACCATGGCAAATAAGATTCCTTAATCCTGGTTCAAATCACGCTTTCAATTTCATGTCAGTATATTAAAGAATGAAGTCTGTCAAATAGCTTAATATTGACAGATAGATAGCCTAGGTAGAGAATAAAGGAGTTCATTAGCATAATATGAACTCTTGGAAGTAATAAGGTTACAAGTAGATAATTTTATTTGCTTTCAAAAGAAAAAAAAAAGAATGTCAGTGGTTTGCTAGTCCAAGTGCACCCACAAGAAGAAAAATTATAGGAAAAGGTATGATGGGTAGGTATAGATGAGTTTGAATCAAAAATATCTTTCAGATTTTGAGATCACAACTTCAAGAGAAACATCGGCGAATGAAAAATGAAAAATTTTCCCAATGGATGAGACACTAGTCTTCATAAACTTAGAGATTTGACGTCTGATGTTCTATACACCTCATAAAAGGATCTGCCCTCACAAAGTGCAGCCATTGTTAGTCATCAGTAAGTTTTGCTATTTATAGATGACTAAATACTTATCCTAGATTTATAAAAACAAGATTCATGAATATTGTGAGTTTTAAATATCTCACTGCCTTCATTATCCTTAAAACAAAGTTTTCATTGTTTTAATACTCTGTCATTCCCTGATTAGACTACCACTCCTAAAATACCCCTCATGGGCTCATGCCACTCATATTCATCCTATTTTCTACCCATAACCTTAGTACTTTTTTTTCCCTTTTCCTCACCCCTCCACTTTCAACCTAGGATTGCGAGACAACCTGCTCCTACTCATGTGCACCAGGTGCCTCTAGTATTGATGATCTTAAGACTATCTCTGTAGGCTCCTTAGATAAATCAAGTACATTTGATTGTAGATCTTGAATTCATTAATTTGTCAAAAAAATCTGTTTTTTGCACTTGAAGACCCTAATCCAAGTTTTAAGTCAAGGACCAAGTCAAAACCACCTTCCACTAGGTCATTAGGGTTTCATAGGTTGTGTTATCACACCTAAAATTTTCAAAATATCATGATTGAAAATTAGTCATAATACTCCTTCAAATTGCTTAGGTGGCAAGATATCATAAAATGATGAATTTTATGGTGTATTTAAGTTTTTAAAACTTTGGATAAGACTTTAGAAATGATTACAAGTCACATCGGAGGAGTGTGTTCTCAGTAAACACTTTGACATGAGTCCGAAATTTTTTCATTTTTCAAAAAACTGTCTGAGTCCGCAGCAAATACAACACAAAAATAACCAAATTCGCTACGGAAACACCTAGTAGTTCCGTAGCAGAAATGACACTTGTCAAATGAAACGTGCTACGAAATTTCGGCTAGTCTTTAACGGTTTAAAGAGTAATGATGAATGGTTAAGTGTTTGAGAATTTCAAGCACCTGGTGCTATACTTAAGCCATAATTTAAAACTTATACGCTTTCTCATATTAGTCATCATTTGTCTTATGTCCTCTCATTCCACTTTTGGAATTTTCCTCTCATAATTTTCGCTTTGTTTTTCTGCACTTATCATTTTCTACCAAAGCAGCTCTCTATCAAGAAGATCCCTAGTAGAAAACCTTGTTGTATATCATTTTATCTCCATTTTAGCTGCTCTTTGTCATCAAGTATTTTCTCCCAAACAGGTGTAAAGTTATAAGGAAGGCCATCACTACGTCATACAGGAAATGGCTACAGCTACTCCGAAGAAGGCTTATAAAGGAGGTTTTCCATTCCGATATGAACCTACAACTACAAATTTGGTTTTAGAAGATCAATGTTTCACCGAGTTATTTACAAAAGTAGGGTGCATTGAATTCTTTCAGAAATTACAAGGGCATCATCAACAGGTATCATGAGACTTTGTGGCTAATTTTAGAGGTACATTTACAAAGGTAGGCTGTCTTCATATCCCAATTTCACTTGATAGTATCTCTAAAGCAACAGGGATCCCAAGAACCAGAGAGGAATGGTTTAAAGCTACCAAATTTGACTTGAAAATTTGTGATGATTACTTAAAGCCGGAGCATGCAGGGATTAAAATTACTGAAGGAATCCCTAGAACCTATCTTATAGATGAATTTTCCAAGTTTCTAACAGTCATACAAAAATATTTTACATGTGAAGGTCGTTTTCAGATAATTTATATGTATCATTTCAAATTATTTATTCATTTCACAGGAAATAAATTGATAGATATTCCATTCTATCTCTTTAGAAGTCTCGAGAAAATGACAGACAAGTTGCAAGGAAAACCTGAAAGGAATGAAACTTCCATTTTCCACCATGGGTTGATGAAATTTCTAGTTTTGGAGGAATTAAACAAACTAAACAGGGACTGGGCATCATTCTGTTCATGAATGGATATGAGCTTGATGTCTTATCTCCAAGGAAAGCCTTCAAGCTTAAAAATTCTTCTTCCAAGCAAGAAATGGATGTCAATACTACTGCAGAATTATAAGGAACTCAACATGAAGTTTCAAAGGTTTCAAAGAAAGACTTGGTAAAGAAAAATGATTTAGTCCAAGATACATCATCACCTCCAGCAACTAGAAATATAAAGAGAACTAACAAACATGTTATAGACAGCAAGATCAAATCTGAATCTAAGAGATCCAAAGGAATGTTGAAGAAGATGTTAAAGGAAAAGGCAGAATTGAAGACATCCTATAGGCCATTGACATTACATAAAATCCTATGGTGAAAGCAGCTAAAGATAAAACATCTAAAGCCAAAGGTAAGGGATTCATAGTCAAGAAATTAGATTTCTTTTCAGATGATTTGGCCTTTCTTTTCAAACCCCGAAAACCTCTCACTAGGTCACAAATATCAGAAACCATTACTATTGGTAATAGTAAAAAGAGGGAAGATAAAGGTAAGGAAGTAATGGAAAAAGAAGTTATTGTTATATCACCCAGTGAGACAGAGGCTATCAAGGATAATAAGATAGACAAATATAAAAGTAAGCATCAAAGAAAACTTCAGACAGATTCTTCTAAAAGACAGAGCAAAGAAAAAGAAGAAACAATCAAACAAAGAGAAGGAAAAGAGTAGACTGAAAATGAGATTTTGGAAGAAAAATTGAAAGCTGTCAAAGATGAATTGTCTAAGACAATGAAAAATCTAGAAGGATATAAGAAAGATAGAGAGATGATAGATGAGGTAGAGAAGAAAGTAAATGAACAAGTTACTCATTTTGAGACTTCCATTGCAAAAGCTAGAAATCTGTTGAAGAGGACACAACCTTTACACATCATAGTGTCACATACAAGAAAGAGGAACTTATGTTTACAATCAGAGAAGAGAAGCCTTCAAAAACAAGTGAAAGAGTTAAAAGAAGAGATGGAGCTGTTGAAGACAAAATCAAAGAAAGGAAACTTGGAAAGAAGAATCATGAACAAAGCTGTTTGAAACTGCTGATAGATAAGGAGGTAAAAATTATATCATCATATTTTTTGTCTTATAAACTACATGTAGGCATGTTCATATACTTTCTGAAGCTCAGATCTATGTTTTGTCAAATTTCCAAAGTGTTAGTCAATTCCTCAGCAAGTGTCAGGCTTGAAGCCCAATTTTTTCTGCGGAATTTCTGAAGGTTTATTTCTGTTTTTGAGAGACATAAACTGATGGGAGTGAGCAGTTTTGAAGGTCATGTTTAATTTTCTTTTATCATTGAACATATTCCAATGGTTAAAAATAGTAGATGAATTTCACATATCAAATTTTAGTGTGCGCTACGAAAATAGGTTGTTTTCGTAGCTCAAAACAGAGTTTGAAAATAAGGACGTTTTTCATGATAAATGATGAACATGGGGAGAAAGGTTAAGAATGTTTAAATATATCCATCATTAGGGTGACAACGAGTATCAGATTTTTCAAGTGGATATTTTCAGTTAAAGTAGTTTGAATGATGCTAGTTTACATATGCCAGATGATCAAATTAACTTCTCTTAAATGAGGAGAAGAATTACTTCCCGAAGGCAATAATGTTATAAATGTTTTTTCAATGGCCAGCATGGTAAAACTATTGGATTCCTTTCGAGGAAGACTTGGATTAGTTTAGTTTAAATGTAATAAATAAGTGTTTAAGTCGTAGTAGGACTCTTAGTTTTATTTCGAAAATGTGTTAGTCCTAGTTTCTAGAATCTAGTTTATGGTTGGATTTAAGTGTCAGTTAAAGGTTAAATGGTATAGCCACTTGGAAGATTAATTGTAAAGGCTAAAAGCCTATAAATAGTGTAGAGTTCGATGTACATAAGGTTGGAAAATGTTTTATGAAAATTCTAATTTTGTAATTGTTTTAGGGAGACTGATATATACATAAGCAGATTAACTTTTCTGGACCTGAGATTCTTAGTGTACTTCAGTGAGTTTTATTTCTTATCTTCAATATGTTTTTACATCCAAGTATTAATGCTTATTACTCAGAATTCATGGAGAACATGCTTTGACTTCCTTTAAGTGTTGAACTATGGTCAATTGGGTTCTTGGGTCCTATTTGTATATGGTTTTCTTCAATGTTTTAATACTTATTACTCAAAATTCATGGTCATTCATGGTCTGACTTCCTTTAAGTGCTAAGATTTGATGAATATATTTTTACTTTCCTTTTCAATACCTTGAACAACATGCTCTAACTTCCTTTGAACCTCAAGTTATTGAGACTTTTCTAAATGTATTACTATTTCATTAAAGTATATACAAGCCTCAGTTTTATAAGAAGTTTATTTGTTATATTTATCCCTATCACTGACTCCATAGCTCAATGGTAGATTGTCTTCATCTTTCAACCAATAAACCTAAAAAATCATAAACCATAGAGTTAGCCATCTATCTACATCTTTAATCAATATCTTTAACCCTTGAGAGAGCCCTCTCAGGTTGAGGAGGCTAAGCCTCAGCTAAAATATTAGTTTGAAATAGTTATACTGAAGTGGTTTGATCAACAGCCTATCAGGTCCTATTTTGGTGATAACAGGTTGTAGGGTTATCCTTGATTTTTTGAGCTCTGTTTTTCCTACACAAGAAGCTGAATCAAATGTGCAAGAAGGTCAGCACCTTTTTTTCCAAAATAGATCAGAAAATATCGAAGGAAGACCACCATATGAAGTTCAAGTTCTGCAAAAGGCAGTTGTTCATTTTTACATTTCTATAGGAGTGTCAAGGTGACTATCAGCAGAAAAATTGGTAAGGTAAGAGGTCTTCTCCTAATTACAGATATGAACAAGCAAAGGAAGAGGAAGCAACTTATTTTTAAGAAAAATCAAGGTTCCTAAGACTGATTGGGCCAGCAGTGTGCCAAGCAAGTAACCAATGTAGCAAAACACATGGAGGAGGCGCACCAAGTGAACGAAACATGCAAGAATATTTTTTAGAAATTATGAATGAAAGAGGGAAAAACGTGAGGTGAACTGGAGATAAATGAATGAACTTGAAACGACTATAGAGAACTTAGAAGACAAAACTAATAATTCTTCTCAAACAGCCCAGAAACCTAAGGTTTTGGAAAGATAGTCGAGGGAGATGAAATGAAGATTATAGGCCTCCATGATGACAACAGAAAGAAGGTTTAAAGAGACTACTGTAGGTGACTTCCAGATTTTGCCAAGGTAAAGTGTCTCACTTCCTCAAAAGGAAGAGAATGTAAAGAGTATCAGTAAAGGGAAGGTCAAGCTCCCATTTTTAGTCATTTACATTCAATGATCAAAGGAATAAAAACATAGGGTTAAGCTCCAAGATGGAAAGCCAAACTGATTATAAGGTTGCTATTGTGTGACTAAATATGTCAAAATCCAAGAACATTAGGAAGGGCTAAATGAGTATGTAATAGCACATGAAAATAAGAAAGTGGCCAATGAGGAGATAAAAAACATGATTGTGAAATCTATAATGATTTTGAAAGGTAAGTTTATCCTACCCAAGGATCAATGAAAAAGGGGAAAAACCATGTTTTTAAGTCACCCACACTCAAAAATGTCAAAAGGAGTAAAAACATCATTACAATTTCACCAATGCAAGCAAAAAGAGGTTTTGACAGTGCTAAGGTAAGGAAAGGTCCATCAATTTTTTTTTTTAAAAGCTTACCATTACTGAATGAGCTAAAAAGTTGTGTTAGATTTCCAAATAGCAGAGAAGGAAGTTTTTGGTTTTCTACTATGTCAAAATGAGTTGACTAGACCCTCAGGCTGAAGAAGGACCATTTTGTTTCTCCAGCAAGCTGCCACCAAGAGAAAAAAGAGCCACTTAAAAGTTTTCAAGTCTCCTTCACAGCAAAGGCCAAAAAGAATATTAGTAAAAGTGACAAAGGGACTAAAAACATTAGAAAGTGGGATTTTCTAAATTCAATCTATTTTCCTAAGACTATAAAGGGTGATTGTGTTTTTCACTTGGCTCATAATTCACTGGCAAAGGAATCAAAAGCCTTTAAGGAGAAAAATCTAAGTTTTCTCTGAAAATTTGAGTGAGTTTGCCTGGTGCTGCGTGTTTGTGCAGGCACTACACGTTCATGAGATTTTCCAATGTAAATTTACACTATGCTACGTGTTCACGGACACATGCTACGCATTTGTGCAGGTGCTACTTGTTGGGCCATAACAGCCCAACAAAACCAGGAAAGACATTCACCACTGCGCATTGGGGGGGCCCGACAAGAAAAAAGACATGCAGGTGCTGCACCTAGGAGGCCCAATAAGCAAAAAACGTGCACAATGATGTGCGTTGGGAGAGCCCAACATGCCTGAATGCATTCAGGCACTGCACCCAGGGAGCCCAACACCCAAGAACACATCCAGGTGATACGAGTTGGGTATAAGGGACCCAACTGTGCGTGCAGGTGCCGCGCCTTCACCAAAATCCGTCCATCCACCTGCAAATTGCTAAAAAATGATGAAAAGTATCTTCCAAGCTATATCCAAGGACCTACAAAGACATTGAAAGTTTATAGGTGGATATTTTTCCTTATCCTCCAGTGAATTTCATGATTTTATGATTAAGGGAATTAACCAAACCCTAATGACTATAAACCCTAAGTCTTCATGACAAAAACCCTGTTCGAACCTCCAAGAAATAATTTATTAGTCAAGAAGGGTGTGAAGTAGGGTACCTATAGTGAGTTCAAATAACCATTCATTAATCCCCAAGGAGCTCAGTCATATACCTACACCTTCCTTTCACTCACTTTTAGAAGCAGCCTTTCACCCTCCTTCCAAATCAGTCCTCATTTCAGGTTTCAAAAACAGGGCTAAGATTTGTTTAAAGGTACCATAAATCAAAATTTCAGGAGAAGGAGGGATTTTTAGTAGTGAAGGAAGTCAAGTGCCTATGAGGCAGAAGCACAAAGGTGGGAAAGTTAATATTTTTGAACCTCAAGACACTTTGGAGCTTAAATCCTCTCCTATGATCATCACAAGCTTTCAATATTTAGGGTGTTTCTAGTATTGTTTTAAGGTCCAACAAGTGCAAAGTCACCCTGAGCTCACTAGGTTGTTTATCCTTAACCTACACAATAAAAAAGTAAATCTTGTAGGGTTAGACTTTGAGCTATCATTGGATGCCATTGCCCATGCTACAGGCATACCCAATGTTGGTGAAAAGTGGTTCAAACGAGAAAAACTAGACATAAGCTACTATGAGCCATTTCTCAAACCTAGGTACAAAGAAGGCTGCAAATCCATTTTCCCCTTTTCACACCTGCTGGAGAAGTATGAACCCTTAATGAGGGTCATCATGAAATATTTTACATGTGAGGGGAGATAATATAGGCTCTACTTCTACCATATCAGATTACTCATGCATTTTACTAGGGTTAAAATTCTTTATTTACCCTACCACCTATATAGGAGTATCGACAATATGTCTTCTGTTATCCAAAGGAGGAATTATTTCCAGCAAATGCAGAGTTTTTTCCACCACTCCTTGATAAATATGGTTGCACTATAGTTGGAGCAAAAGAGCATACCATGGGAAGTGTTGATTACTCATGAGGTCTTCACAAACCCACAACCCCATCATCTTCCAAATTTACCCTCATCATCTCATCCTCCTCCCTCTACTCCTCCATCACCTCTTACTGATCATGCCTAATCATCTACACATGTATCCTCTTCTCGATAAAACCTCCCTTCGTTACCTTCTCCCAATGCATCAACCAAAGAAGAAAGTTACCATGATGAGCAATCAAATACTAATGAAGGAGAGAGCAAATATGAATTAAGCATTGGTGAAGAAGATGATAGTAAAGAGGAAGGAAATGAAGAAGTAGGTGGGAGTGATGTTAGCATGAAAGAAACAAATGATAATAAGGGAAATACTGATGTTGAAAATGTAGAGGCAGAAGACAGCATGGAAAAAAAATAAGGAAGTGGTAGTGAACAAGCAAATGACAAAGAAACAAATGATAATGATAATGTTGAGGATGAAGAGGTAGAGGTAATAAATGAAGCAGAAAACATGGAGGAAAATATTTTTGAAATGTTGTCATTGATGGAAAAGGAGCATAAAGGATCAGCACCTGAATCAACAATAAGGCAAAGTAGAATACAACAAACAGAGGCAATAGAGAACTGCATAGGCTGCATGATGCAAGGAAGAGGGCCGTGGAGTTGAAGACCTGGCTGAGATAGTAAGTTTGTAAGTTATTTCACTGTGTAATGAAGAAATGTTTCAGTCTTGTATGTGCAATCGACGTATGTTTGAGAAATGGACCCGCCTCTAGATTGAAGTCCGTGAGGATGTGCACATATAGCATAGTTCAAAGCTCTGTATTAATCGATGTTGGATTTTTATGGAAGTCGCACCCATAATTTGTGGACAATCGAATCTCGAACATGCTCAATTCTCGTGGGAATAGACTAACAGAAATCGATGTTAGTTTGGCTATTGAATATAAATCGAACCTTGCGTCTGTATGAAATCTGTAAGGGTGACTATAATACAGTGGAGCTGATTTGATTTCTTCTGTGCTTAATTTGCAAGTTGGGTCTGGTATGAACTAAACCGATGGAAATCGATTGGAATCGATTTCCCATTCTCAACGTTTAGTCCGCATAATGAAAAAGCTGTGTATTTTTGGAATAGGTAGAGGCACGAAGCTATGTGTTGACTAAAGAGAGGTTCACTGAAGGGCGAAAGCGGAGTATTTGGCGTTAAAACCTTAAGACAGAACCTGGAGTAAGGAGAGTGGAACCACGAAGGAGTGAACAGTGACAGTGGGTTTGCGAAACCAACCCCACTCATATCGCACCGCCTTTGTAAGGTAAGTTGTATTTCCAATTCGAATGCGATCAATTCCATTGGCTAACATGTGGCCTTAAGAGATTTGGAGATACTGCTCTCATCGCGTGCCATCGCACATTAACTGTTGACTGTGGACTCCATGCGAAATCGACGTATGTCATCCAATCTAGAGGCCGGGCCATCGAACAGTGGTCACACGTCAATTAGCATGGAAGATAACTCAAGGTACAGGCAATTACAATTCGCTATTGTATGCGTGGGACCCATGAATCACCCGCGATATGAATTTCCATGTTAATGTTATAAACCATGGTTGGGTGCTATAGGCGCTACATGTTAATATCAAAGGAAAACTATGCATATTATGGGCCTGAGTATTAATGGAAATTCGAGGATTATACATATGGGGGAATATATATATATATATATATATGTATGTATGTATGTATGTATGTATGTATGTATGTATGTATGGTGTTATATATATTATGTGACAAGTCGAACCTTACAGGAATTAAACTGAGTATGGGGTACACATTAAAATAGCTGGGTCCTCGAATATTAAAATCATATTAAGAGGTGGCTCTTCAAAAAATGAAATGAAGATTTTATAAAAGTACCTTAGGTATATAAAAGAATGACTTCCTTCACATAACCAAAGTTTTCGCTGTAAATTCAATAAAAATGTTATTTTTATCAGCGTTAAGCCGGATTTATTAAATCATGTGTAAATCAAAATGGATAGAAAGAGTAGGACCCTCATGAATCGCGACTGGAGAAATGCATACCCGCTAGGAACGATGCCGTTAATAACAGTCTCTATGGATATGCAGATCCCAGTGGGCTTATAAACTCGAATTGATATGTCTAGAGTTCTCATAACAAGTAAGAACTGGCATCAGAATCGGAGCATCGGAACAACCAATGCATACATCGATGAATCGGTGAATCAATCGAACATCGAGCAACTCACAACTATAGGGAATCGTCACAAAAGCAATACGGATTAATCTCAATTGGAAGAATTCAAGGGATGATACAACGCATCGGAGAATAATGCAAACTCGGCAAGTGGGCCTGAAAGGGCATTTTATATATTAAAATGATTCATTATTGTTACATTTCCAAGAGGTATCGGAGTTAAATAACATGGCAGTTTGTATGATAGAACTCTATATAATTATGCCGAGAGTTGAAATTGCGTTATATATAAAAAGAGCTTGGGAGGTAATTCTAAAGTCGAAGATTTGTTGTGGCATCTCATAGCAAGTGAGTTGAGGACACAATATGTGTTAAAGCTTCAGGCCCGATGTGTGAAAGCCGTGAACACATATTGAACGATTCAATGATTGATTAATCATGGGGTTACGGTTCTAAGGTTCAAATATCAAAATAATAATGCCGAGAATGAACATTAATTTCTTGAAATAATAGAAGGAGAGAACCTTGCATAGAGGGAATATATTGGGTTTATAACCATGGCGATATTAAAGCCTCCACATTTAGTTATTTAAACTGCCAGTAAAGGAAACCAAAGCATTGGAGTTTGCCCAGATTTAAAGTCAGCAGTTATATATATTGTAACGCAGCTATATGTATACATCAGACACACAATCACGGTGAAAAGGAATATGCACAAGAATGAATTTTATAGGTGTAGAAGCATAGAAAAGTGGAAAATATGCAGAAGATAGTGAACAGAAGAAGGCAGAATAGTTACCTTATAGCAGCAGAAAAGACAAAGCCAGAAAAGCCAAAAGCCAGAAAATGGGATAAGTAAAATCGTCTTTATGTAACTGAAAATGTGAATGTAAATGTTGTAATTGATTTTATATTGTTTTTGATGCATTGGAAAGTCTCTGGTAGGAAAACAAAACTCCCACTGTAATATTGAAATTAATGCATATTGTTATATTTTTTCTGAATGAGCGGGTAAAAGAAATGAGAAGGAAGAAGGCAAAGAGGCATGGATGTCCATTTAAAATTCCTTGAGGAATGCTAACAGTCATAAGAGAATTTCTATAAATAATATCACATTGATATGCATAGAGAGGTTATAGAGTGAGTGAAGAGAATGCAGAAATGAAGCAGTGAGGTAGAGAAGAAAGAGGAGCTGAGGAGAGAAGAAGGAGGAGCTGAGCAGAGAAGAAGGAGAAGCTGATAGAGAATCTGAGAAGATGTAGAGATGATACAGGGTAGATATGAGAATTGATGAACAACAGAGCAGATGGTATAGAACAGAGCTGATATCCAAGGTAAATCAGAAAGTTTTTTTCTTTTGAAAGAGTTAGGAAGTTGGAGATTCCCTATCAAGTTGTAGCTTGATAGATGTTAGTTGTAGCTGACTAAGGTTGGAGTCTCCCGTAGGTTGGTGCCTGCAGAAAATAGATGGGAGTTGGTGCTTCCATATCAAGTTGTAGCTTGATACATGTCAGTTGTAGCTGACTAAGGTTAGAGCCTCCTGTAGGTTGGTGCCTGCAGAAAATTGATGGGAGTTGGAGCTTCCTTGCAAGTTGTAGCTTGCAGAATTGAGGTAGGAGCCTCCTGTAGGTTGATGCCTACAGAAAATCAGTGGTGAGAGGGAGTTGGAGCTTGTCTTTGCATCACAGCAATAATAAGATGTGGTTTTCCCCCTTTATGGGTTTCCACTTATATCTGGTGTCTCTGTGCATGATGTTTATGTGTTGATATGGTTTATCTCATCCGCTTAATACTTGCTGCTCTCATATTAAGTCTATTTTTACATTATATTAATACTTTCTGCTCACATTCTAAGATTAATCACACATTAAGTTGAACATGAAATGAAGGTAGGAATAAGTTTTAATGAAAATTTTTTAAAATTCCATGAGTGTGTTAAATTGATTCACCCCCCCCAGTTTAACTAAGATTTCAACAAAATAAAGATGATAACAATGAATAAAATGAAGAGGCTAAAGACAGGGTAGGCACAAATGAAGCAAGCATCATTAAGGGAAAGGATAGCAAGGAAAATGACAGTAGTGACACCAAGGATCAAAATATCAAAGAAGACAATCATGACAGACTTGACAGTCATGAAAAAAGTGAAGAAAATGAAGAATTTGATGAGAGCAGTAAAGAGCACAACCTTGAGATTCCTAGCAGTAATGATGAACAAGGTGAAGGAAGTACAAAGGATAGTGAAGAAATCAGTGAAGAGGCCAACAATGAGGTTGATGTTGAAGACTATGAGGTAAGCAACAGTCAAGGTAATGAAAAGGAAGACATGGAAACAAATTATGGAAACCTTTATCAAGACACCAAAATGATCACAATCAAACATCTTCCATTGATATATCAAATAGGAAAGAGGAATGTGTTTGTTGCCTCTAAAAGGCAAGGGACCATGACATCAACCTCAACTAGGAAGCTTGACAAAGGCAAAAAAAAGATCAAAGAAGAAGAAGTTCAACATGAGATTGAGAAAGCATTTGAAATCATTCATATTGATAGTGACGAGGAAAATGAAGCAAGGATCTCAGACTTGCTCCTCCAGAACAAAAATTACCAAATTGAAGACCTCCAAGAAAATCTAGATAGGGCCAAGAGTGTGAATAATGTCCTTGATATGGAGAACATACAACTAGGGGCACAAAATGCCATTTATGAGGCTAGAGAAATCAAAGTCTGGAAAGAATCTCAAAGGGAATAGGTAAAGCTAGAGGAATTCATGGGCACCTATGAGGAAAGTGAAGATGAAGAAGGACAATCCGGAAGAAGACCAAGAACCATGGGTTTAAAGAATGCCTTGGCAATACAAAGAGAGCAAGAGTCCGCCTTGGCAGAGAAAATCCCTCTAAGTGACCTATTTGCCATGGAGATAGAATATGATTGGGAGCCTTGGATAGAAAGAGAAAACACACACTTGGAGGCCAAATTGGAAAAGGAAAATAGAGATCTTGACCTCCAAAGGAAGATGACCAAGCACTATGCATTACAAAATCAAATTGCAAGGGAAAAGCTCAAAGGAGCCCTTACCGAAATAAAATCACTCAAGGATGCAAAAGACCAAGAAAACCTTGGAATTTTTGCTCAATCTTCTCTACAGACCTCTCAAACACGATAAGGAAGATGTCTACCAATTTTGGGATCTTTTTGAGAATTTTTAGTTTTCTGCTAATTTTAAGGGCTGAAGGAGCAACACCCTTGGCGCTACGCTTTCATCTCAGACATCCTCAGGAGGAAAAAATCACATTTTTTGAATCCTTGGCTCAAGTACAACATGCTCACAAAATTTGAGAGCATTTGGAGCATTTTTGGTCCATCAAAAGACTAAACAACACCTCATTTTTCACCTTTCTACCTCATTTTCATGACTGGCGCTACGCCTAGAGCAGCCTTTGGAGATTCCGTTTTTGGACAGGTAAATGGAGCCCAATTAGAAAGCCAAGGGCCATTTTGGAAAGTAGACTTGACAGTATTTCCAACGAGCCATCATGGAGAAACTTCCGACATCGAGAAGGTCATCAAAACTTGGCTGCGAGTAGACTCAAATTTCGTGTATTTTGTTGACTTTCACGTCCTTTAACGTGCAAAAGTCAACAAAAGACACTCATTTATGGAAAAATGATATTTTAGTGTTTTTTGGAGAAAATCACTCCAAATTTAGGCGCTAAGAGTTAATTTTTCATATATTTCATGAGATATTTTGTGTCTTGGGCCTTGCATTGTCTCTTAGACATAAATGACATTTATGGGTGTTTTTGACATTTTCAAACCCTAGTTAGGGTTTTTTCCCTCCTTTGCTATATAAAAATAGCATGAGGACCTTATTGTAAAATGTTGTCATTTGATGACTCTTGGGATAAATACATAGTTTTTTTGGAGATTGAAGAGAAATTGGTGTTGTGGAATTTGTGGATGGCTTGTTTCGTTTGATGATGGAGAAGGCTTACTTGCAGGATCCCTGAGCATGGTTAATGGTGATATGATTCTATTCAGTTCTTGTTCTCTTCTGTATCATTTTGTTACATCCTTCTATATTGCAGTAGGACAAAGTTAGACTAAGAAATGTTTTTCAAAGGCACCTTAGCTCTGTTTGTTCTTTACTACCTTTATGTTTTCCTCTGCTAGGTCAGTTTAGAGAATTCTTAGTTTCTCTGTAGACCCACCCAAGCTTGTTTATCTTATGAATGATTCAATAAAGTAGATATCAATGATGTTTTATGGTTAGCCCTGCTTGTTTTGATGTCACTAAAACATTGTTCTTGAGATCTTTCTTAGGAGTATCACTAATTAGGCTTTGCCAAAGAGGCTATGTTTCGATCATACCCTTTGTCGATTCTTGAAAGGTTTATTTGGAGGTATTTATGGCTATGATAAATGATGTTTAAGAGTTCCCTCTTCTTTGATATGTGTGATATGTCTATCTTAAATTTTTTCTAACCTTGAAGATGAAATCACTAGAAGTTAAATAATTTTCTTGCCTTCTATATTTCATTGGATTGTTTGTCTTAAATGATTATTCACTTGAGTTTAATCAAAAAGTTATTGGTTTGCCTTGTCTTATGATTACTTCTTTATGATAAATAGTGTTTAAGGCCCTTCTTGTTAAAGTATTTGAAAAAGGATTCTTAACTGCCCTTTAGCCTACTTCGTTCACAAATTTGATGTTCATTTCATCTCACACAAATCTTGAAGATCCATTTGACCATGTTAGATTTTCCCTGTGATGCATCGTGATTCATTGTTGAACTTTAAAATACTTTTTATTGACTCCATAGCCCAATGACTTGAATATTTGCTCACTCCATCTATTCTACTTTATCTCATAAGTAATAGGATGCAGAGTGTTGTCCTTGATGGCAACCCACTGAATGAAGATGAAGACATGTGACAGTTGACATGTGTTGTCCTTGATGGCAATACACTTGATGAAGTTATGCTTGATAGAATATGTCTTGATAAACCTGTTAAATGATGTATATCTGATATAGCTACAGTGAGTACAAAAGGTAATGAAGAAAGGAATTCAGTATGTGCTAGATCTATGATGAAAAGAGTATGTCTCAAGGCATACGCGTATTTTTCTAGGATAAGTCGCGTATGCACGTGGAAAACAACGTGACAAGTCGCGTATGGGAAAAAGCGCTCATAAAGTGCAAAACCAGGGGTAACCACCATGGTATTGACCCATTGTATTGAGTAATGATTCGTCTATGTGACCCCGTCCAGGAATACCATCGGAAGTAATGTGGTTTTGGCTCATGGTATTGAAAAAGGGTAAACCTATATAAGGAGAAGAAATTCATTGTGCAAATCCTGAGTGTGGGTGCAAGATGTTTGAGCTTGAATGAATACTTCTCTCTGAAGTATATCTGAATGGAAAGGGTTACAGTTGAATGATAGATCTGAATGCATGATCCACCAATAATGAAGAAGGGCATCTAGATCTGAAATATACTTGTATTTGCTAGATATTTTTATGGAATGATTAGATCTGAGATGAGGCGAACATCTGTCTGAAGTAAAGGGTAAAATCTGTGTGATGTGTCTGTTTTGAAGAATTGCAATGACCTAAATGTCTGAAGAACCATATGCTAGTTTTCCGCAGAAGAAGCATGTATATACGTGGATTCGCTGAAGATAAAGCGCGTATGCGCAGTGAAATTAGCTCTGTAATATGTACAGAAGTATACGCGGGTTTGTATGGTAGAAGGCGCGTATATACGCGGGATCAGTGAAAGGAAAGCGCGTATGAAAACTAGGGTTTGCTGAAGCATGGGGTATGAAATGTCTGATCTGTTCTGCTGTGTTACTGCTATCTGTATTCTACAGTTCTGAGTTGTCTGTATCAGTTTGGTTGTATGCTTGAACTTAAATGTGTGGTAATATGACGAAACAAGGCCTACAAGTTGTACTCTATTTGAGTTGTTGGATCCAGTGTGAAAATTGATGAAACGTGGTCCAGAGAGGTGATGAGGGTTGTAGCCTTCAGTCAGGGGGTTGTAGCTCCCTTCTAGGAGAGGCTGGTAAACGAAATCAGGGGGTCGTAGCTCCCTTCCAGGAGAGGCTGGTAAACGAGAGCAGGGGGTCATAGCTCCCTTCCAGGAGTGGCTGGTAAACGAGTGCAGGTGGGTGCCTGCGTGCTGGTAGGAGGCTGCGCCAACACATATGTTGTAAGATGTTTTCTCTATAATAAAATATTGAAGGCTGAGCAACTGCAGCGGTGGTTTTCTCCTTACTTGGGTTTCCACCTAAAATCCTGGTGTTCATGTGTGATGGTTTATTCTGTTTTTACTGCACATGTTTATTGTTTATTGAACATCTAATGAATGAATGATTGAATGATATAAGTGAAGAATTAATGGCATAATTAGATCTCTTCATACGCGAGTTTTATAAAGGATATCCGCATGTATACGCTAGTTGGCTTCAGCAAAGTAGCGTATGGGTTTTAGAGAGTGAAAAAGTAAAAAGATTGATAAAGTCATAAATACTGATTCACCCCCCTCTCAGTATTTTTCCCAACATTATCATCTACCCAACCAAAACAAATAAACAAACCCTAAACTTAATAAATAGCCTAAAATCAAACACTAAAAGTAAACAAGTTCACATGATTTGCAAAGAATAGAGAGAAGCCTCTCTGAGTCCAAAAAGGCGAGGTATGAAGACTCCAAAGACTGGTTTGATGTTACCCCTATTTATTTTTTCTCACAAATCTAACAAATTACGGGGACCTAACAACAGTGATATTCATTCATGATCAACTCCTTCAAATCCATTCAATTTGGAATATATCTTTTACTTAAAGGTTAACAACTAATCTTTTCTAACTCCGTAGTCAAAAGGTTTTTCTTTATTTCTGGCCTCCTGCATTTGCTACCATAAAAATTAGTATTCAAGATCCTTCTGGGCTTCCTCTTTTACTTGATCTAGACATTTATATTCAATTTGGTTATAGGAAAGTTCATAAACATAATGCAGTTTTCTTCTTAAAGCATCTGCCACATGGTTTTCTTTACCCTTTATATGTTGAATATCACTGTCAAATTCACTTAGGAAAGCATTCCATCTTGCGTGATGAGAATTTATATCATCTTGATTAAAGTAGATGGTTAGGCTATTATGGTCAATCTTTAACACAAACCTCTTTCCCATTAAGTAGTTCCTCCACACCCAGAGTGCATGCACTTCCGCTATTAGCTCCAGGTCATAGGCTGAATATATTTGTTCATGATATTTTAAATTTCTAGATTCATAGGCAACCACTTTTCCTTCTTGCGATAAAATTGCCCCAACCCCTTATTTATAGGCATTTTTACAAACCTCAAACTCTTTGTTGGGGCCAGCTACCCTCAACACTAGGGCAGTGGTCAACAGAAGTTTTAATCTTTCAAAACTGATCTACCATTCATTAGTCCACTTAAATACTTTTCCCTTCCTCTATAAGGAGGTGATTGAGAAATAAATTTTGGAGAACCCCTCAATGAATCATCGATAACACCCAGCCAATCCCATAAAGGTTTGGATATATGCTACATTTTACGACATTTTCCATTCCATAATCATCTTAATTTTCTCTAGATCAACCACTATTCCCTCAGTTGAAATAACATGGCCTAGATACTGGATTTAATCCTTGAAGAAATCACATTTGTTGAACTTGGCGTACAGTTCATGTTTTATTTACATAGCCAACACTATTCTTAAGTTCTCCTTGTGCTCTTCCTGATTCTTTGAATAAATTAAAATATTGTCAATAAATATCACCAATCAATTGTCCAAGAAGGGGTGAAATATACCGTGCATCAACCTCATAAATGTTGCTCGTGGATTAGTTAGACCGAAGGGTAGTACCACAAAATCGTAATGCACTTATTTGGTGCAAAAAGTAGTCTTGTAGATATCCTCATCCTTTATCTGGATCTGGTGATACCCAGAACTTAAGTCTATTTTTGAAAATACTCTGGCCCCCTTCACCTGATCAAACAGGTCATCAATCCGAGGTACAAGATATTTATTTTTTACTATCAGTTTATTGAGCTATCTATAATCCATGCACATTCGCATGGTTCCATCCTTCTTCTTTACAAACAACACTGGTTCTCCCCAAGGGGACACACTTGATTGAATGTAACCTTTTTCCAATAGCTCCTGCAATTGCATTTTTAATTCAGTTATCTCCGGAGTACTCATTCGCTATGGAGCCCTTGAAACTGGTGATGCTGCTAGCATTAACTCAATGATGAAATCAATATCTCTTCTTAGAGGTAATCTTAATACATCTTCATGAAATACATCCATGAAGTCTTTTAGCACTGGTATGTTCTCCATCATAGGAGTCTTCACCTTGGAATTGGCATAACCCATTTGGATGGTATAAATCTGACATCCCTTCCTCATACATTTATTAATTATGGATGTTGTAATAAGACGCATCTGTAGTGGTTTCTTGATTCCATGAATCTCTTTGCGAGTTTCATCTTGCATCCTATAATATATGATATTTTCTTTAAAATCCACCAATGTCCAATTTTTCTCTGGCTAATCCATGCCTAGCAGTACATCATAGGACCCTAATGACAGTATGTTTAGGTCCACGTTTAACTACTGGTTTCCGATTTCCAATGTACAGTTTCGATTTTTGGCACTTACCATTCTTTTTGCACTTGTGGCTAGTTGTACCAGCGAAGGATTTTTTAATTTCCGACTTTTTAATTTACATATTTCTACTATTTTGGGGTTTACGTAACTTAAACTTGCAGTTGGGTCAATCAAAATAGAAACAGGTTGCAAGATTATCTTACCTTCCAACTCTATCATCGCTGATTGATAATTTGCCTAACGATATTCCAAAGTTGTGTTGATTCTAGATATATTTCAGGCTAGATCTCCCACTACAGAAAATTATTGCATATTAACAATTGTTTCACTTCTCCCTCGATGTGGGAAATTTTTGTAGTAATGAGCCTCGTCACACCCCCAACACTAAAGACGTGGTTTTGGGGCTTGTCCTTGTGCAAGTTTGTTGAAAGTATCTGTAGGCCTCTCTTCTGCATGCCATCGGGTTCATTAGTGATTTCTTCCAAACTGTTTGCTCACTGCATTTCGTGCAGAATTCTTAAAGTTGCTATTCCTAGCACTTTTAAAATTTGAAGTGTTTTTCTGTCCTTTCTTGGCTACCAACATTTTCCTAATTCTCCTTTTTCCTTGGGCTGCTGATAACACATTCTTTCCTTCTGAATTTCTTCATCCATGGTCCTTTGATTAACGAATTCAATTCTTTCCTTCATGTGGGTTGGAAAACTACTTAAGAACCGTTGAACCTTAGCCTTTTCATCCCTTAGATAAGGAATGAATCTTAATAGGGAAGTGAACTTGGTTATGTACTCAGCCATTGTCATTTTACCCAAATTCAAATCATGGAATTCTCTAGATTTTTCATCATAGAAATGTTCTGTTAAGTATTTGTCTTTAAGTTATTGCTAGAAAGAATCCCATGTCACATCTTGTTCTTCAATGCTTCAAACATTCTTTACTTCCTCCCACCATAGGGTGGACTTTTCTCTTAACTGATAGATGGCCAATCTGGCTTTACTGTTACTGTTGTACTCATATATTTGGAAGTATTTGTTCATATTAATCAGCCAAGATTCTGCCACCTCTTCGAATTCTCCATCAAACCTAGGTGGTTTTATCTTCCAGAACTCACCTTGTAGTTCCACCTTTTTTTTTATTAATTTCCTACTGATCCGATACGTTACCAGACTCAGCCTCATTGCAGTATCTATTCTTGTTGCTTCGCTGTGAATGACTTCTATCCATTCTGTCAGTGGTTTGGTCCTTGTCTTGTCATTCGTTTTCTTCTTCCATGTCGTATCGGGACTGGGTTGTAACACCCCCTGATTCTATTTTTTAGAAAGGATCTTAAGTATCCTTTCTTGCTCTTACATTTGGCGTTCATTGTCACTTCTCATTCGGACCATTTCTTCCAGCAATTTCTGCACAATACTTAGCAGTATACTAGTCTAGTGTTGTTGCCCCTCCAGTAGTCTACTAGTCTTCTGCTGTTGATACACGCTCAATTGAATCCACATTTCAAGATTCATTTCTGGTTGGGGTTGGCGTGTAGGTTCCCCAATATTTCGAGGTGTTTTTTGTGTTGGTCCCCTTCTCAAATTGTATTCCGCAACACTATTTATTTTATGTGCATAAGTATACACACAATTTATCATGTTAGGTGACCCCTAGGGTCCCAACATGCGAACGCTGCTATAATACCACTTGTAACATTTATCACAACATTTTTTATTTTTTTTTTACTTTGTTTATTCTAGCTTTCGAATATCTCTGAGCATATCTATATATATATATATATATATATATAAACCGGAACTATGGTCCATCATACATAAGCATGTTGTATTTCAATTTAATTTATTAAACACACATTTATATATCATACCATAAAACTATGGATAAACATTATTAAACAAAGATTGCACTTAAAACTATGTAGAGGTTCTAAAGTGACTCATTTGGATAGCTGTGCACTTAAGTTTTGTACCAATAATTTATGGTTTATGGGACAAGTTATAATGGAAATCACATTTACCAGTTAATAATACACCTTTGATCATCGGGAATATATTCTAGAATTTACTCCTACAGTTCTTTCCCTTTAGGGTTTATACCCTCATCGCATGAGGCCACGTGCCTGGTCATCCTCTGTTCAATCTGGCATCTTGGGATCCATGGTGGAGGGTTAGTGAAAAAGGACTAGGGTGTTTCCTTTGCAACCCTAACTATTTTTCCCTCATTCGTTTTCATTTCTTTGTTGAGAGCCTTATCTGCAATTCCGCAGCGGCATGGAGGTTCCGTCGGGTAAACAACCTGCTTCCATTCAAAACAATTCCTTCTTCCATTATTTGGTAAGCGACACTTCTTCCTTTCATCATCGTCTTGTTGTTTTCTACCCAATGTTGGATTGTTTCGCATTGGGTTTAATATCTATGTTTATATTGCCTTCTCGTTTAGTTTACACTATCCTCAGAATGATAACATGTATTTTTACAGAGGTTTGGAGCTTCAGCCAATGCTAAGGTACTCCAACTAATTTCTAGGTAGCTTCTCCTCCGTCGCTACATGTATATGTTGTATTGGTTTCCGTTTTCATTAAACGCGTTTGGCACACACTGAGCCTATGACTTGCATCGTTTTAGCACAAGTTTAACCTTCACCTTTTTTCTCACAGTTGTTTTGATCCAAGCTTGCGAATGCAGTCCTCGTTAGGTTTGCAACCTGGTCCATACCTTGATTTCTTATTTTCATAACTGTGCTCCATATATGTTAAAGGCTAACTCATTCTTTTGTTATTGTATTTGGTGCAAGTATACTTCCTAACCCCAAAGGCCAAGGTTACACAACATTTTCTTATTCGATGCCCTCGATGCCTTTCAACGAGGCTACCTGATACCCTTTCCTTACCCCTTTCAGGCATTTTGTTTCCTTTCTTCTGCTTTGGTGGCCGAGAGCTCAGGGATAAGCCTAACTGTGCTCACCAAGTCTCAACTAAGTCAATGTGGTCATCGAGCCCTCTATCTTGTTGCACTTTGGATAAGTTTCTACTTATTTAGCTTTCTAGGAATCATTGGTCATCTCAAAGTGTAGTTTAATTGATCTCCAACTCGAATCTCTATTAATAATTTGTCCTATATGCACAAAGATACTTGATTTAAATGTTTAATGGGACTTCCTTGTTGATTTACCATTCTCTACAATTGTATAAATTTTTGGTTTTCTTATTGCATGCTTTATCACATAGGTCAAGTTATAGTTTTCCCCTTTTTGGTCTCATGTTTACCTTACGGGGTTTAGTAGCGTGTTTCTTTGAGCTTAATGAATCTTACGAGTTGATGATATGATTTCTTTGTTCAATTAATTTCATTATATGAATATAAATATTACTTTCGTGCCTTTTGAGCTACACAGTACAATATCATTCCCTAACTGTAAACTATATTCACTGTATGTTACTTGTTTTAATGCAGTCTATATTTCTGATGTAATAATATTTTCTATAATTTACTATGCATGCTACTCTCAAAATTTTCTTGCTAAGCATATTGTAAAAATTGAATTTTGTTTTAAAAAATAATTCTTCCTCCATATTCCAGTAACAACAGATTCTGTCTATTTCTTTACAGTTTTAGAATGATGTCCAGGCCATCTTAGCTTTTGTCCGTGTATAGCCCAGATATGGAGGAACCATCATTTTTTGGATCTATGGTTTCCACCCTGGGCCCTGAACTAACAGTTCACTGTAAGTTATAACTTCAGTTTTAAAACAAAAGCTTTCTCCAACCCAATAGTTCAAAACTTGTTATTTCAATCTTTTCTCGCATTTTCTAACAGTTTTAGAATTTATCTATAGCGTATTTTTCAATATGCTTCCACATATCCATACACATGGGTAAGTTCAAGAATAAGCCATATTTCCCAAATGTAATACACACATAGGTCCCATACAAGATAAAAACAATTTACAATTATTCTTCCTTAATTGCAATATACATTTCCAAATCTTGAAACAAATTGGTCCAAATCTTTCTTCTTTTAAAACTGTCTATCTATTACTTCTACAATAAATAAATATGTTTACTTATCTCATTTTCAAGTTTGCTGATGATGTCCTCCCAACCTTAAGAGAGGCGATTACGTCCTCTTCTTCCCCCATGCTCCACATCTGAGAAGTATAGGTTGACAGAGATTTCTAAAGAGACCTCAAGACCCCAAGTCTAGTCTATTTTCGAGAAATCTTCAGGAATGTTGAGTGTTTCCACTAGTCTCTACCAGCTCAAGAAATTATTCACTCTCTTCCTTTTTACTTCCTTAGTTACTGAACATAAACCCTTTTCCTCAGTGGGATGTACCTTTATCCTCATAGGAAAATGTAACTCTCCAAAACTGTTCAACTACTTCTCAGTTCTTGGAATACTTTTACCATCAGTCTTTTTCCTTTTATGGAACCACTTTTCCATAACTAATTTTATTTCCAATATAGCAAAATTGATCCTTGGTCATCAAATAATCTTTCTCAAAGAAAATAAAATGTTTTAGATTCTTCAAAACAAATAAAATGACATAACAACTAGTTAACACTTAAGCCAGTTGTCACAACTTTTATCGTATTCCCTATATATAATATTTTCACTATTACTTATTCTTTTTAAATCTCCGTACATATATCATTCTCATTTTTATTTTACTTATATTAATAGCTAAATTATTTCTAAATTTTTTTCTTGTGTCTTTTCCTTTCAATTTATATATGTTAGTAGCTAAATTATTTTAAATTTTTTTTTTGTTTTTTCTTAAATTTTATATATTTTATATATTCATTTTCAATTTATTTATCTTAATAGGTAAATTATTATTAGAATATTCTAATGATCTTTCTTTAGATAACTTATCCTTTTATAAATTTTCGTATATATGTGATTCTCATTTTTATTTTATTTATATTATTCACTCAAATATTATTAAAATATTTTACTGTTTTTTTCTTAAATTTCTATAATCTTTTTATTTTTATTTTTATTTTCATTTTATAAATTTTAATAAAAATATTATTATTAATATATTCTCCTTATCTTTTTTAATTTATGCAGCTATCTTTTTCATTTTATATATTATAAAATAATTTAATCAGTAAAATATTATTAAAATACTGGAAATAATTTCCTTTACCGTTTGAAAATTACATTTCATATTTAAAAAAATTTCAGGCAAAACTCGTTACCGAGATTAGGTATCTTCTATTCGCTACATCATCATCACTCAGTCAAATTCAAATACGTTTTATCCACTCATGACAATATTTAAACTATTCAAAACAAATTTCATGTATTCACATCTAATGAAGGATTGGTATTAGGAATTTTATCATCACAAAGATGTGTTAGGATATATGCGGTTGAGGTTAATTTGGCTAGATAGGGGTGTTATTTTGGAGCCTTGGCTCTACAAATTTATTATCTTTTTCGTTATCTCATTGATAATTTAATTTTGCAATTAAATAAGTTGATTTTGTTACTGAAAACGCTATTGTTGCTAGAAAATGCTACATCCATTGCTTGAGAGAGACAAGGTGTCATATATTACATTCGAAAGAAAAGTATGGTTGTAGATAGATAGATAGATCAAATCACTATAATAGCTATGAAATCCAAAATGAGAAGGGAATGGATCTCGTGAATGACAATGAAAGATTAATAAAGAAGAAGAGAATCAATCATTTATAATAGTTAAAGAAGTTTGGAAAAGAAAGGCATTGATTCAATATGACAGTTGTAGAACCCAAGTTTAATATCAATTGATAAGTAATGGAAAAATAGAATAGTTGAAAAATAATAATAGTTGATTTTAATGGATTTTAGATTCATTATGTATAGGATATTCATGTTGATATTTTGGACTTGCAACACAAATTCCATTTTATGATGAGAAAGGAAGAAAAAAAATTAATTGGAACATAATCAAATGAAACTTCTTATAAGAAAGATAAGAACATAAAATATGAATGTATTTTTTTTGTAATAAATGAAAGCCATTAATATCAATTTACCCTACCATGCAACCCCATCAAATAACCACAAAATTCATTGACCCATGAGGTCTAGAGAAGTTGTTTTGTGTGGTTTTTAGTCTCAGCCAAGTCTTAGATTCAAACCTCATGGGGAGGGATGGAAGCCACTTTGGGGGAATTAAAACTATTAGTCCAAGCTCAACCTCACTTGGCCCTAGCCTTGGCTCAGTCTAGTTACAAGGAAAAAAAAATCCATAACAAAATTTATTATTCCATTCAAAAATATTTTTATCCTATTTCTTATATATAATTCTTTTCTCAATTAAGATATAAAATAAGAACATAATATTTCAGAATATCTCAATTATTATTAAAACATTTTTCTTGTTTGTCTTAAAATTCTATATATATTTTATATTCATTTTCATTTTACCTATTTTAATGACTAGATTATTATTAAAATATTCTACTTGTCCCTCTTTAAATTACTGGCTTTTTTTGAAAATTTGTGTACATGTCATTCTCATTTTTAGTTTATTGATATTAATAACTAAATCATTATTAAAATGTTATTCTTGTTTTTCTTGAAATTTTATACATATTTTATATTCATTTTCATTTTATCTATGTTAATGATTAAATTATTATTAAAATATTTTACTTGTCCTTCTTTGTTTCTTTCTCAAAATTAGGTACATATGTCATTCTCATTTTTAGTTTGTTTCTATTGATAGCTAAATTATTATTAAGATATTTTAGTAGTTTTTTTTTTAAATTTCTATACATATTTTATTCTCTTTTCATTTTATCTATATTAACGAATAAATTATTATTAAAATATTCTTCTTATATATTATTTATTGAAAAGCTTTCCTTTTGAGTTTGAAAATTATATATCATACATATTTTTTTTTCATACCTAAATCTACAAGGAAAAACAACAATAAAATAATTTGTTATTCCATTGTCAAATATTTTTATCCTATTCCTTATATATGATATTTTCACTATATCTTATTTAATATCTAAATTATTATTAAGATATATTACTTATTTTTTTAAAATCTTAGTATATATATCAATCTATTTTTATTTTACTTATATTACTAACTAAATTATTATTAAGGTTTTTTTCTTGTATCTTTTCCTTTTAATTTATATATGTTAATAACTAAACTACTATTAAAATATTTTTATTTTTCTTAAATTTCTATATATATTTTATATTCATTTTCAATTTATTAATGTTAATGACTAAATTACTATTAAAATATTCTAGTTGTCTTTCTTTATATTACTTATCTTTTTATAAATTTCCATACATATATAATTTCCATTTTTATTTTATCTATATAATTCACTAAAATATTATTAAAATATTTTATTTTTTAAAATTTCTATAACTTTTTATTTTTATTTTCATATTTTAATAAGAAAATTAATATTAAAATATTCTCGTTATCTTTCTTTTAATTTCTGTAGCTATCTTTTTTATTTTATATATTATAACTAATTTAATCATTAAATTATTATTAAAATACTTTAGTTGAAATAATTTCCTTCACAGTTTGAAAATTACATTTCATATTTAACTTTTTTCCATATAAAACTCGTTACCGAGATTACGTATCTTCCATTCGCTACATCATCATCACTCAGTCAAATTTAGATACGTTTTCTCCACTAATGACAATATTTAGTTTTTTAACTTTAGAGATAAAGGTTAAGGGGTGTCCATATCCGAATTAATGTGAGAGTTCCGACTTGATAATAAGATTGGTAAATTTTAGCCTTACGGGGTAGGTAAGTTGGTAATTGAAATGCAGTGAAGTTCGTTTGTAAGGCGAGCTTTGTAATGAGTTCAAATCTCTCCGAACTAAAACGGAGCGTGTGGAGAGAGGCGGACACATGTTCCCAGTGGTTATAGTGGTAGTGGTTAGAATCCACCCCATGTAACACGAGTCACGAGGCTGCCCCAGTTGCCGATTTCACTGTAAAAAAAATAAAATAATAAGATTTGTAAATTTTATCTTTACCCTTTTATTTTAAATTTTAATAAATCATAAATTTTTGTATTTATTATTTTTTAATAAATAATAAATACAAAAATAACTAATCTTTTAAATCTTAAAATAAATAATTTTTTTTTTGTATTTATTATTAAATCTTAATAATAAATAAATTTCGTGCTACGAAATTTTTGCTAGTCTTTAATGGTTTAAAGAGTAATGATGAATGGTTAAGTGTTTGAGAATTTCAAGGACTTGGTGCTAGACTTAAGCCATAATTTAAAAGTTATACACTTTCTCATATCAGTCATCATTTGTCTTACGTCCTCTCATTCAACTTTTGGAATTTTCCTCTCATATTTTTCGCTTTGTTTTTCTGCACTCATCATTTTCTACCAAAGCAACTCTCTATCAAGAAGATCCCCAATAGAAAACCTTGTGTATAGAGTAATGATGAATGGTTAAGTGTTTGAGAATTTCAAGGACCTGGTGCTAGACTTAAGCCATAATTTAAAAGTTATACACTTTCTCATATCAGTCATCATTTGTCTTACCTCCTCTCATTCAACTTTTGGAATTTTCCTCTCATAATTTTCGCTTTGTTTTTCTGCACTCATCATTTTCTACCAAAGCAGCTCTCTATCAAGAAGATCCCCAATAGAAAACCTTGTGTATATCAATTTATCTCCTTGTGTATATCAGTTTATCTCCATTTTAGCTGCTCTCTTTCATCAAGTATTTTCTCCCAAACAGGTGTAAAGTTATAAGGAAGGCCATCACTACGTCATACAGGAAATGGCTACAGCTACTCCCAAGAAGCTTTATAAAGGAGGTTTTCCATTCCGATATGAACCTACAACTACAAATTTGGTTTTAGAAGATCAAAGTTTCACCGAGTTATTTACAAAAGTAGGGTTCATTGAATTCTTTCAGAAATTACAAGGGCATCATCAACAGGTATCATGAGACTTTGTGGCTACTTTTAGAGGTACATTTACAAAGGTAGGTTGTCTTCGTATCCCAATTTCACCTGATAGTATCTCTAAAGCAACAGGGATCCCAAGAACCGGAGAGGAATGGTTTAAAGCTACCAAATTTGACTTGAAAATTTGTGATGATTACTTAAAGCCAAAGCATGCAGGGATTAAAATGACTGAAGGAATCCCTAGAACCTGTCTTATAGATGAATTTTCCAAGTTTCTAACAGTCATAAAAAAATATTTTACATGTGAAGGTTGTTTTCAGACAATTTATATGTATCATTTCAAATTATTGATTCATTTCACAGGGAAGAAATTGATAGATATTCCATTCCATCTCTTTAGAACTCTCGAGAAAATGGCAGACAAGTTGCAAGGAAAACCTGAAAGGAATGAAACTTCCATTTTCCACCATGGGTTGATGAAATTGCTAGTTTTGGAGGAATTAAAAAAACTAAATAGAGACTAGGCATCATTCCTCCTCATGAATGGATATGAGCTTGATGTCTTATCTCCAAGGAAAGCCTTCAAGCTTAAAAATTCTTCTTCCAAGCAAGAAATGGATGTCAATATTGCTGCAGAATTATAAGGAACTCAACATCAAGTTTCAAAGGTTTCAGAGAAAGACTTGGTAGAGAAAAATGATTTAGTCCAAGATACATCATCACCTCCAACAACTAGAACTATAAAGAGAACTAACAAACATGTTACAAACAACAAGATGAAATTTGAAGCTAAGAGATCCAAAGGAAATGCTGAAGAAGATGTTAAAGGCAAAGGCAAACTTGAAGACATCCTATAGGCCATTGACATTGCATCAAATCCTATGGTGAAAGTAGCTGAAGATAAAACATATAAAGCCAAAGGTAAGGGATTCATAGTCAAGAAATTAGATTTCTTTTCAGATGATTCAACCTTTCTTTTCAAACCCTGAAAACCTCTCACTAGGTCACAAATATCAGAAACCATTACTATTGGTAATAGTAAAAAGAGGGAAGATAAAGGTAAGGAAGTAATGGAAAAAGAAGTTATTGTTATATCACCCAGTGAGACAGAGGCTATCAAGGATAAGAATATAGACAAATCTAAAAGTAAGCGTCAAAGAAAACTTGAGATAGATTCTTCTAAAAGACAGAGCAAAGAAAAAGAAGAAATAGTCAAACAAAGAGAAGGAAAAGAGAAGACTGAAAAGGAGATTTTGGAAGAAAAATTGAAAGCTGTCAAAGATGAATTGTCTGAGACAAAGAAAAATTTGGAAGGATATAAGAAATATAGAGAGATGATAGATGAGGTAGAGAAGAAAGTATATGAACAAGTTACTCATTTTGAGACTTCCATTGCAAAAGCTAGAAATCTGTTGAAGAGGACACAACCTTTACACATCATAGTGTCAGATACAAGAAAGAGGAACTTATGTTTACAGGAAAAGAAGAGAAGCCTTCAAAAACAAGTGAAAGAGTTAAAAGAAGAGATGGAGCTGTTGAAGACAAAATCAAAGAAAGGAAACTTGGAAAGAAGAATCATGAAAAAAGCTATTTGAAACTGCTGATAGATAAGGAGGTAACAATTAGATCATCATATTTTTTGTCTTATAAAATACATGTAGGCATGTTCATATACTTTCTGAAGCTCATATCTATGTTTTGTCAAATTTCCAAAGTGTTAGGAAATTCCTCAGCAAGTGTCAGGCTTGAAGCCTAATTTTTTCTGCAGAATTTCTGAAGGTTTATTTTTGTTTTTGAGAGACATAAACTGATGGGAGTGAGTAGTTTTGAAGGTCATGTTTAATTTTATTTTATTATTGAAAATCTTCCAATGGTTATAAATAGCAGATGAATTTCACATATCAACTTTAGTGTGCGCTACGAAAATAGGCTATTTTCGTAGCTCAAAACAGATTTTGAAAATAAGGACAGTTTTCATGATAAATGATTAACAGGGGGGGAAGTTTAAGCATGTTTAAAGCTATCCATCATTAGGGTGACAACGAGTATCATATTTTCCAAGTGGATATTTTCAGTTAAAGTAGATTGAATGATGCTAGTTTACATATGCCAGGTGATCAAATTAACTTCTCTTAAATGAGGAGCAGAATTACTTCACGAAGGCAATCATGTTATAAATGTTTTTTCAATGGCCAGCATAGTAAAAATATTGGATTCCTTTCGAGGAAGACTTGGATTAGTTTAGTTTAAATGTAATAAATAAGTGTTTAAGTCCTAGTAGGACTCTTAGTTTTATTTCAAAAATGTGTCAGTCCTATTTTCTAGAATCTAGTTTATTGTTGGATTTAAGTGTTAGTTAAAGGTTAAATTGTCTAGCCACTTGGCAGACTAATTGTAAAGGCTAAAAGCCTATAAATAGTGTAGAGTTCGATGTACATAAAGTTGGAAATTTTTTTATGAAAAGTCTACTTTGTAATTGCTTTAGGAAGACTGATATATACATAAGCAGATTAACTTTTCTGGACCTCAGATTCTTAGTGTACTTCAGTGAGTTTTATTTCTTATCTTCAATATGTTTTTACTTCCATAGTATTAATTCTTATTACTCAGAATTCATGGAGAACATGCTCTGAATTCCTTTAAGTGTTGAACTATGGTGAATTGTGTTCTTGGGTCCTATTTGTAGATGGTTTTCTTCAATGTTTTAATACTTATTACTCAGAATTCATGGTCATTCATGCTCTGACTTCCTTTAAGTGTTAAGATTTGATGAATCTATTTTTACTTTCCTTTTCAATACCTTGAACAACATGCTCTAACTTCCTTTGAACCTCAAGTTATTGAGACTTTTCTAAATTTATTACTCTTTCATTGAAGTATATACAAGCCTCAGTTTTATAAGAAGAGTTATTTGTTATCTTTATCCCTATCACTAACTCCATAGCTCAATGGTAGTTTGTCTTCATCTTTCAACCAATAAACCTACAAAATCATAAACCATAGAGTTAGCCATCTATCTACATCTTTAATCAATATCATTAACCCTTGAGAGAGCCCTCTTAGGTTGAGGAGGCTAAGCCTCAGCTAAAATATTGGTTTGAAATAGTTACATTGAAGTGGTCTAATCAACAGCCTATCAGGTCCTATTTTGGTGATAATAGGGTGTAGGGTTATCCTCGATTTTTTGAGATCTTTTTTTCCAACGCAAGAAGTTGAATCAAATGTGCAAGAAGGTCAGCACCTGTTTTTCCAAAATAGATCAGAAAATATCCAAGGAAGACCACCTTATCAAGTTCAAGTTCTGCAAAAGGCAGTTGTTCATTTTTACATTTATACAGGAGTGTCAAGGTGACTATCGACAGAAAAATTGGTAAGGTAAGAGGTCTGCTCCTCATTACAGATATGTACAAGCAAAGGAAGAGGAAGTAGCTTATTTTTAAGAAAAATCAGGGTTCCTAAGACTGATTGGGCTAGCAATGTTCCATGCAAGGAGCCAATGTAGCAAAACACATGGAGGAGGCACACCAAGTGAACGAAACATGGAAGTATATTTTTTAGAAATTATGAATGAAAGAGGGAAAAAGGTGAGGTGAACTGGACATAAACGAATGAACTTGAAAGGGGTATAGAGAACTTAGATGACAACACTAATAATTATTCTCAAATAGCCCAGAAACCTAAGGTTTTGGAAAGATAATCAAGGGAGATGAAATGAAGATGATAGGCCTCCATGATGACAGCATAAAGAAGGTTTAAAGAGACTGTTGTAGGTGACTTCCAGAGTTTGCCAAGGTAAAGTGTCTCACTTCCTGAAAAGGAAGAGAATGTAAAGAGTATCAGTAAAATGAAGGTCAAGCTCCCATTTTCAGTCATTTACATTCAATGATCAAAGGAATACAAACATAGGGTTAAGCTCCAAGATGGAAAGCCAAACTGATTATAAGGTTGCTATTGTGTGACTAAATATGTTGAAATCCAAGAACATTAGGAAGGGCTAAATGAGTATGTCATGGCACATGAAAATCAGAAGTGGCCAATGAGAAGATAGAAAACATGATTGTGAAATATATAGTGATTTTAAAAGGTAAGTTTATCCTACCCAAGGATCAATGAAAAAGGGGAAAAACCATGTTTTTAGGTCACCCACACTCAAAAATGTCAAAAGGAGTAAAAACATCATTAAAATTTCACCAATGCAAGAAAAAAGAGGTTTTGACAGTGCTAAGGTTAGGAAAGGTCTATCAAAATTGTTTTAAAAAGCTTACCATTACTGGATGAGCTAAAAATTTGTGTTAGATTTCCAAATAGCAAAGAAGGCAGTTTTTGGTTTTCTACTATGTCAAAATGAGTTGACTAGACCCTCAGGCTGAAGAAGGACCATTTCGTTTCTCCAGCAAGCTGCCACCAAGAGAAAAAGAGCCACTTAAAAGTTTTCAAGTCTCCTGCACAACAAGGGCCAAAAAGAATATTAGTAAAAGTGACAAAGGGACTAAAAACATTAGAAAGTGGGATTTTCTAAATTCAATCTATTTTCCTAAGACTATAAAGGGTCATTGTGTTTTTCACTTGACTTATAATTCACTAGAAAAGGAATCAAAATACTTCAAGGAGAAAAATCTAAGTTTTCTGTGAAAATTTGAGTGAGTTTGCCTGGCGCTACGTGTTCGTGCAAGCACTACTTGTTCATGAGATTTTCCAATGTAAATGTACACTATGATGTGTGTTCACGGACACGTGCTGTGCATTCAGGGACACGTGCTACGCATTCGTGTAGGTGCTACATGTTCGTCCAGAACAGCCCAACAGACTTTGGAAAGACATTCACCACTGCGCATTGGGGAGGCCCAACAAGCAAAAAGACATGCAGGTGCTGCACCTAGGAGTCCCAATAAGCATAAAACGTGCACAATGCTATGCATTGGGAGATCCCAACATTCCTGAATGCATTCAAGCATTGCACCCAGGGAGCCCAAAACCCAAGAACACATGCAGGCGATACGAGTCGGGTAGAAGGGACCCGACTGTGTGTGCAGGTGCCGCGACTTCACCAAAAGCCCTTCATCCACCTGCAAATTGCTAAAAAATGATGAAAAGTCTCTTCCAAGCTACATCCAAGGACCTACAAAGACATTGAAATTTTCTAGGTGGATATTTTTCCTTATACTCTAGTGAATTTCATGATTTTATGATTAAGGGAATTGACCAAACCCTAATGACTATAAACCCTAAGTCTTCATGACAAAAACCTTGTTCGAACCTCCAAGCAAGAATTTATTAGTCAAGAAGGGTGTGAAATAGGGTAACTACAGTGAGTTCAAGTTAACCATTCATTAAGCCTCAACGAGATCAGTCATACACCTACACCTTCCTTTCACTCACTTGCAGAAGCAACCTTTCACCCTCCTTCCAAATCAGTCCTCATATCAGGTTTCACAAACAGGGCTAGGATTTGTTTAAAGGTAGCATAAATCAAAATTTCAGGAGAAGGAGGGAGTGTTAGCAGTGAAGGAAGTCAAGTTCCTATGAGGCAGAAGCACAAACGTGGGAAAGTTAATAGGTTTTAACCCCAAGACACTTTGGAGCTTAAATCCTCTCCTATGATCATCACATGCTTTCAAAATTTAGGGTGTTTCTAGTATTGTTTTAAGGTCCAACAAGTGCGAATTCACCCCGATCTCACTAGGTTGTTTATCCTAAACCTACACAATAAAAAAGTAAATCTTATAGGGTTAGACTTTGAGCTATCATCGGATGCCATTGCCCATGCTACAGGCATACCCAATGTTGGTGAAAAGTGGATCAAAAGAGAAAAATTAGACATAAGCTACTATGAGCCATTTCTCAAACCTAGGTACAAAGAAGGCTACAAATCCATTTTACCTTTTTCACACCTGCTGGAGAGGTATGAACCCTTAATGAGGGTCATCATGAAATATTTTACATGTGAGGGGAGATAATATAGGCTCTACTTCTACCATATCAGATTACTCATGCATTTTTCTAGGGTTAAAATGCTTTATTTACCCTACCACCTATATAGGAGTATCGACAAGATGTCTTCTGTTATCTAAAGGAGGAAATATTGCCAGAAAATACAGAGTTTTTTCCACCAATCCTTGATCAATATGGTTGCGGTATAGTTGGAGCAAAAGAGCATACCATGGGAAGTGTTGATTACTCATGAGGTCTTCACAAACCCACAACCCCATCATCATCCAAATTTACCTTCATCATCTCATCCTCCTCCCTCTACTCGTCCATCACCTCCTACTAATCATGCCTTATCATCTACACATGTATCCTCTTCTTGATAAAACCTCCCTTCCTCACCTTCTCCCAATGCATCAACCAAAGAATAAAGTTACCATGATGAGCAATCAAATACTAGTGAAGGAGAGAGAAAACATGAATTAAGCATTGGTGAAGAAGAGGATAGTAAAGAGGAAGAAAATGAAGAAGTAGGTGGGAGTGATGTTAGCATGAAAGAAACAAATGATAATAAGGGAAATAATGATGTTGAAAATGAAGAGGCAGAAGATAGTATGGACAAAAAATAAGGAAGTGGCAGTGAACAAGAAAATGACAAAGAAATAGATGATAATGATAATGTTGAGGATGAAGAGGTAGAGGTAATAAATGAAGCAGAAAACATGGAGGAAAATATTTTGGAAATTTTGTCATTGATGGCAAAGGAGCATAAAGGAGTAGCACTTGAATCAACAATAAGGCAAAGTAGAATACAGGGAACAGAGGCAGTAGAGAACTGCATAGGCTACATGATGCAAGGAAGAAGGCCATGGAGTTGAAGACCTGGTTGAGATAGTAAGTTTGTAAGTTATTTCACTGTTTAATGAAGAAATCTTTCAGTCTTGTATGTGCAATTGTCAATTTATTTTCCTGTGTGAGCGGGCTTGAACCTCACAAGCAAGAGTATAAGGATGTGTATGACTGGAACTTAATCCTGCATGAATAGGCATTGAGGCTCAATAGGAGATTATGAAACCTATGTGTGATAACCCTATGTTAAAACTTAATATGAGATTTGTGTGTTTAATTTCCATGAGGATGTGCACATATAGCACAGGTCGAAGCTCTGTATTAATCGATGTTGGATTTTTATGGAAGTCGAACCCATAATTTGTGGACAATCGAATCTCGAACATGCTCAATTCTCGTGGGAATAGACTAACAGAAATCGATGTTAGTTTGGCTATTGAATATAAATCGAACCTTGCGTCTGTATGAACTCTGTAAGGGCGACTATAATACAGTGGATCTAATTTGATTTCTTCTGTGCTTAATTTGCAAGTTGGGTCTAGGTTGAACTAAACCGATGGAAATCGATTGGAATCGATTTCCCATTCTCAACGTTTAGTCCGCATAATGAACGATTTGTGTATTGTTGGAATAGGTAGAGGCACGAAGCTATGTGTTGACTAAAGCGACATTCACTGAAGGGAAAAAGAAGAGTATTTGGTGTTAAAACCTTAAGATGGAACCTGGAGTAAGGGGAGCAGAACCACAAAGGAGTGAACAGTGACAATGGGTTTGCGAAACCAACCCCACTCATATCGCATCACCTTTTTAAGGTAAGATTTATTTCCAATTCAAATGCGATCAATGCCATCGACTGACATGTGGCCTTAAGAGATTTGGAGATACTGCCCTCATCGCGTGCCATCGCACGTTAACTGTCGACTGTGGACTCCATGTGAAATCGACGTATGCCATCCGATCTGGAGGTGGGTCCATCGAACGGTGGTCACACGTCAATTAGCACAGAAGATAACTCAAGGTACGGGCGATTACAGTTCACTATTGTATGTGTGGGACCCGTGAATCACCCGTGATATAAATTTCCATGTTAATGTTATAAACCATGGTTGGGTGCTATAGGTGCTACATGTTAATATCAAAGGAAAACTGTGCATATTATGGGCCTGAGTATTAATGGAAATTCGAGGATTATACATATGGGGGAATATATATATATATATATATATATATGGTGTTATATATATTATGTGACAAGTCGAACCTTACAGAAATTAAACTGAGTATGGGGTACACATTAAAATACCTGGGTCCTCGAATATTAAAATCATATTAAGAGGTCGGCGCTTGAACAATGGTAAGTTTATAAAGCGGTGGGTATATAAAGAAATGACTTCCGCACATAACCAAAGCTGCCGAAATTCAATAAAATGTTATTTTATCAAAGGTTAAGCCTGAATTTATTCCATATGTGTAAATAAAATGGACAGAAGAGTGGGACCCTCTTGAATCACATCAGAGAAATTCATACCAGCAGAACATGTTAATAATTTTCGTGATGGAAATTGCAGACCCGATGGGCTTATAAACCATGAATGATATATGTTTGAGTTCCTGCATAATAGTGAATCATCAGAATAGGAGCATCGGAACATTGGAGAATCATAAATCAATGAACAGTGAATCATCGGAGCATTGGAACTCACAACTAAAAGTCACGATTGCGATTAATCTCAATTGGAAGAATTCAAGGGATGATACAACACATCGGAGAATAATGAAAAATCAGCAAGTGGGCCTGAAAGGGAATTTTATATATTAAAATGATTCATTATTGTTACATTGCCAAGAGGTATCGGAGTTAAATAACATGGCAGTTTGTATGTTAAAACTCTGTATAATTATGCCGAGAGTTGAAATTGCGTTATATATAAAAAGCGCTTGGGAGATAATTCTAAAGTCGAAGATTTGTTGTGGCATCTCATAGCAAGTGAGTTGAGGACACAATATGTGTTAAAGCTTCAGGCCCGATGTGTGAAAGCTGTGAACACATATTGAACGATTCAATGATTGATTAACCATTAGGTTACGGTTTCTAAGGTTCGAATATCAAAATAATAATGCCGAGAATGAGCATTAATTTATTGAAATAATAGAAGGAGAGAACCTTGCATAGAAGGAATATATTGGGTTTATAACCATGGTGATATTAAAGCCTCCGCATTCAGTTATTTAAACTGCCAGTAAAGGAAACCAAAGCATTGGAGTTTGCCCAGATTTAAAGTCAACAGTTATATATATTGTAATGTAGCTATATATATACAGCAGACACACAATCACGGTGAAAATGAATATGCACAAGAATGAATTTGATAGGTGTAGGAGCATAGAAAAGTGGAAAATATGCAGAATACAGTGAGCAAAAGAAGGCAGAATAGTTACCTTACATCAACAGAAAAGAAAAAGCCAGCAAAGCCAAAAGCCAGAAAATGGGATAAGTAAAATCATCTTTATGTAACTGAAAATGTGAATGTAAATGTTGTAATTGATTTTATATTGTTTGTGATGCATTGGAAAGTCTCCAGTAGGAAAACAAAACTCCCACTATAATATTGAAATTAATGCATATTGTTATATTTTTTCTGAATGAGTGGGTAAAAGAAATGAGAAGGAAGAAGGCAAAGACGCATGGATGTCCATTTCAAATTCCTTGAGGAATGGTAACAGTCATAAGATAATTTCTATAAATAATATCACATTGATATGCATAGAGAGGTTGGAGAGTGAGTGAAGAGAATGCAGAAATGAAGCAGTGAGGCAGAGAAGAAAGAGGAGCTGAGCAGAGAAGAAGGAGGAGCTGAGCATAGAAGAAGGAGAAGCTGATAGAGAATTTGAGAAGATGTAGACATGATACAGGGCAGATATGAGAATTGATGAACAATAGAGCAGATGGTACAGAAAAGAGCTGATATCCAAGGTAAATCAACAAGTGTTTTTATTTTGAAAGAGTAAGGAAGTTGGAGCTTCCCTATCAAGTTGTAGCTTGATAGATGTTAGTTTTAGTTGACTGAGGTTGGAGTCTCCTATAGGTTGGTGCCTGCAGAAAATAGATTGGAGTTGGTGCTTCCATATCAAGTTGTAGCTTGATAGATGTCAGTTGGAGCCTCCTGTAGGTTGGTGCCTGCAGAAAATTGATGGGAGTTGGAGCTTCCTTGCAAGTTGTATCTTGCATAATTGAGGTAGGAGCCTCCTGTAGGTTGATGCCTACAGAAAATCAGTGGTGAGAGGGAGTTGGAGCTTGCCTTTGCATCACAGCAATAATAAGATGTGGTTTTCCCCCTTTATGGGTTTCCACTTATATCTGGTGTCTCTGTGCATGATGTTTATGTGTTGATATGGTTTATCTCATCTGCTTAATACTTGATGCTCTGATATTAAGTCTGTTGTTACATTATATTAATACTTTCTACTCACATTCTAAGATTACTCACACATTAAGTTGAACATGAAATGAAGGTAGGAATAAGTTTTAATGAAAATTTTTTAAAAGTCCATGAGTGTGTTAAACTGATTCACCCCCCCCCCCCTCAGTTTAACTAAGAGTTCAAAAAAATAAATATGATAACTGTAGAAATTTGCTGAATAATGATTAATTATCCGCCGAGACTATCCTGATCACATATCAATTCGAATTCATATGCAACACATAATCTCTTCCACTCAGATCATCACACATGCGGAAATAAAACAAGCGATAGCACATCAATTCATCATACACATTAAAACATTATGTATGGGAAAAGCTTATAGCTGAAAAAACCGCAGCTATTGTGTATATTATAATGGAGAAAACATGTAACAAACTCAGTACAATACTCCTCACAAGTACTCAGTACTATCTCATAAAGTTACACACAAACTAGCTTGGTTTTGAACAAGTCACAGGTTCAAAACTCATCCACTAATTGCCTTGCCTCTATTGCGCAATCATGGCCTGTCTAAATAGAGATCCAAGGTTCGAATCTCCTTGGCTTGACAGCGCAATCATCATGGGCAATTCCTCCAAGTGTGGTGCAAATCTCATGCAAAACTGATGTCGCCACTGATAGCTAACTCCACCCTTTCATCTACCTCTTTCACTGGTCTCCACTGAACTGTCCATGCACTGTAGTGAACTGATGTGTTCCTGAGTTGAATAATGAGTTACTAATTAATGAATTAAATAATATTTAATTCACTCCACTCATTACTAGTTGATTAGCTAGTTAAACTAATCTCAACCAGTTCAACTAAGTTAAACCGAACACAACTCCACCAACTGTCTCATCAACTCCACCAAACTTCTGCCACTGAAGTCCTAACTGAAGTCAACCATGAATGAGCTCACCAAACACTTAGGAATAACATAATTCCTCTGTCAGATGCATGAGCCACTTCCAAGGCTCGAACTGAAGTGCTCCAAGAGAGGAAACTGAAGTTTAGAGTCCAAATATTATTAAGGGTAAATAATATTTGACTTCCCTATTTTTAGGATAGGTAGTCTAAAAATAGACTTCGACCTATAGGTCCAAAAATAGAGGTCCATTTATTTTTACCAACATGACCAATACTCCAAGAATAACATATTGCAATCCCCGGACCATGCTCCATATGTCTAAAAATAGACATAGTCTAAAAATAGACTTTGCGCCAGAATTTGCCTGCGAGCCCACTTAGTGAAGGCGACTTCATTTCACTAAGTTCCATCATCTTGCTGCATTTTCAACACTCCCTCTCAGCAAGATATGGATTATCTGCAACCCCTATCCTGCCTCTGTGGAATTCGAACTTGCTCTTGGTGAGCGCCTTCGTCAGGATGTCGGCATCCTAATCCTCCGTGGGAACATATGAAAGCATCATGATTCTCCGCTGAACACAATCTCTAATATGATGGTACCTGATGTCGATGTGTTTGGACCTATCATGAAATACTGGATTAGCCGAGAGTTTAATGCAACTCTGGTTATCACAGTAAATCACTGTAGGCTCCAAATGAAACCCGAACAATCCAACGAGGATCTTCCTCATCCAAATAGCCTCGCATGCAGCCAAGCTAGCTGCCATGTACTCGGCCTCTGCTGAACTGAGTGCCACGGATCTCTGCTTCCTGCTGTACCAGGAAACTGCTGTCGACCCAATGCTGAAAACTCCTCTAGATGTGCTCTTTCGGTCCGTTGGACTCCCTGCCCAATCTGCATCAGTGAAGCCAGAAAGCTTCGCTCCATCCTCCTGTCTGTACCATAGACCATATCCCGATGTGCCTCTGATATAGCGCAATACATGCTTGCATGCCTTCCAAAAGAGCTTGGTAGGCTTAACCATAGCTTGCGAAAGCTGGTTAACTGCATAGCATATATCGGGTCGTGTATTGACCAGATACATAAGCGACCCCACCAACCGTCGATAGACAGTGGCATCCACTACCTCCGCTGAAGTAGCATCCTCCTTCCTCCAACCACCAGGAAGAGGAGTGTCAACAGGCTTGCAGCCTTGCATGTTGAACCTCTCCAGAATCTCCCGGGCATACTTGCCCTGAGAAACAAACAGTCCTCCGCTGCGCTGCCAAATCTCCAATCCCAGAAAATAATGAAGGATGCCCAAGTCCTTCATCTCGAACTCTCATGCAAGATCCTCCTTGCATGAAAGTATCAACTGCTCATCGCCAGTCAAAATTAGATCATCTACATACAGTACGATGATCAACAGCTTCCCCTCCACCACAATCTGGTACAGGTTTGGATCCGCCTCACTCTTGGAGAATCCAAGCCCTGTGAAGTAGCTGTCTATCCGAGTGTACCAAGCACGAGGTGCTTGCTTCAGCCCGTACAGTGCTCTCTTGAGTCGGCACACATGCGACTCACTGCTGAAGATCTCAAAACCTTCAGGCTGCTTTATGTACACCTCCTCCTCAATAACTCCATTGAGGAATGCAGTCTTCACATCCATTTGATGAATGTGCCACCCCATCTGCGCTGAGAGAGAAAGGATCATCCGTATGGAAGAGTACCTTGTGACAGGTGCAAAGGTCTCCTCATAGTCAATCCCCTCGATCTATGAAAAGCCACGGGCGACAAATCTCGCCTTGTACTTCTCCACACTCCCGTCACCGCCCGCTTCACTTTGTTATGATCCATCACAACCCATCACCGATTCCCTCCTGGCCTTGGGAAAATCTCCCATGACCGCTTCGACGCATCGAATCATATTCTTCGATCATGGCATCAACCCATGTTCCTCCACACGTCGCTCTCAAAGAGGATGGTTCGTCACGACACATCGCACCACAAGAGCCATGTAGATCCTGTACCGATCCGTGATCGCCTCGTTCCTCATACATGTCGTAGGTGGTCCTACAACCTTCTCTGCATCTCGAGCCAGTCGCTCAGCTTCTGTAGTGCGCATGCTCCCTCTGATGGTTGGCGCTGCATGGGTGGTTTCTTCCACCTCCTGAACTTCCTCTTGTGGCTGATCCACATCCGGAAGCTCCTCCTTAGGAACTAACAGCTCCTCATCTGCATGCAAGTGTAGCTCCCTCTCAAGCGAACACTGCATGGCTTTCTCCTCTTGAAACTTGATATCCCGTCGCACAACAGTCTTTCGACTGTCTGACAAATACACTCGATAGTTGTGAGGTGTATCAGTGTACCCCACAAATATTCCAACCTCTGCGGTTGGATCCAGCTTCTTTCTGGCATCCTTTGTCACATGCATGTAGACAGGAGAACCAAAAATCCGCAAATGGGAAATGTCAGGCCTCTTGCCGAAATAAGCCTCCTCCGGTGTACTCATGCCAAGAACCTTGTGAGGAAAACAGTTCTGCACATACACTGCTGTATTGCATGCCTCAGCCCACAAGTGAAGGGGTAGGCCGTGATCATGCAACATCGCCCATGCAACACCCACGATTGTTCTGTTCTTCCGCTCAGCCACCCTGTTCTGCTGTGGGTTATGGGGTGTGATGAGATCTCTCTGAATCCCTTCTGTGCTGCAGAACTCCTTGAATTCAGCCGAGATGAATTCACCACCATTGTCGCTCCTTAGAGCAATCACTTTCTTCCCTGACTCCTTCTCAACCAGTGCTTTAAACTCACAGAACTTCGCGAATGTATCGCTCTTCTTTTGCATGAAGAAGATCCAACACTTTCGAGAGAAATCATCAACAAAGATCACGTAGTACTTGTGCTTTGCTGTCGAAGCAACTGAGAAAGGACCACACACATCTGTGTGAACTCTCTCAAGGATCATCGTGGTGTGACTATCCTTCTCGTGAAAGGTGGCTTTCACATACTTCCCCAAAGTACACCCCTTGCACTGATCTGACTGCGCAAGATTGCCCTTAGGAAGCCCAGTAGAAATATGCTGCAGGATCTTCAAAGCTCCATGGTGAAGGTGGCCCAATCTCCCGTGCCATAGTTCGCCCTCATCATCCTGGCTCACCACTTCTCCCGCCTTGCATTCCATTGCTGCGCAGCCATCTACTTGCAACTGATAAAGGTTCTTGGTTCGAACCCCTATCTTCCGGGTCTCTCCAGTAGTATTACTGCGCAGGAAGGCTTTTCCTTCGCTGAAGACCACATCATACCCCTTATCTTCCAACATCGCCACAGAGATCAAGTTCTTCTTCAATCTAGGTACATGCATGACATCCTTCAACACGAAGGGTTTACCAAACTCCCTCTGAAAGGATATGGTACCGATACCAGTCGCACTATATCTACCATCATCGCCCATCTCGATGTGCACACCCAGATCTTTGTCCTCCAGATCTGAGAACAAATCCCGATCTCCCGTCATATGAAATGACACACCGCTATCCAAGAACCACACCGATCCCATCACACTTGAAACCAAGCATGCGATCAGTGAAAATTCAAGCTCGAACTGTGAAGCCAAAGCTTCTCCATCTGCAGATCTTCCCGCTTGCTTTTTCTTCTTCTTCTTTGGACAATTGGTAGCATAATGTCCGTGATCATGGCAGTGAAAACACTTCACTTTCGCCATATCCTGCTTCTTGCCCTTTGCACCAGAATGAGAGGTTTTCTTACCCTTCCCTTTATTTTCTTTGGCCACCAAAGCGCAATTTTCTTCATCAGCTCTCTTTGATGAAGATCCATCTCGAGTAGTCCTCCTTATCTCCTCCTGCATGAGATCCACCCAAAGGCGCTCCCATCCCGGCAGCTTCTCCCGACCATTGACACTATCTTGATATGAGTGCCAAGCCTTCGGAAGACCAAGGAGAGCTAGGTCGACCATGTCCTCGTCTTCGACAGTCACCCCCACACTTCCCAGCTCATCTCTGCATTGAGTGAACTTCATGAGGTATTTGGCGATACTGTCGCCCTTCTCCATCTTGATGTTCCTGAGCTTATCTTTGAGCGCCAGCTTCCTTTGGTCGCTCTTACTCTGGAATAGATCCGTCAAAGCTTTCCACATTAAATATGGAGAAGCCTTTCCATGCAGGCTGGATACAATATGATCCTTGACGCCCTCCAACAGGATCCTTTGACATTTCGCCATCTTCTTTTGCCAGGCTTCGACTTCGAGCGGGATCGGTGGGATTTTGGACATCCGTATCTATGAACTCCTTCGGTCCAATTATCTCTTCCCCTATCCTCCCATGTGATCCTTCATGCAACATAATTCGACGCATACTAAGAGCATATTAAGTGTGGCTGATGAAAGACATTTTTCCCTTTTCGGCCTCAAAGAAACAGAATTTGCAAGAATTAAATTCACCTCAAGTTCACAAAGTTCAACCGCCCTTGATCTCAAAGAACAAATTATTTCTAGCACAGAGATCGACTGCAGGGGCATTTACTGGATGTATCACCTTTCAAAAGAAAGGATGGATCCAGAGGCTACCTGGCCCGCATGCAGACTCTGTCTACCGAAATAAGTTTGTAATCACTGTGATGATCAATCTTTGCTCTGATACCATGTATAAATTTTCTGAATAATGAAGATTTATCCATCGATATTATCCTGATCACATACTAATTCGAATTCCTGCAACATAATCTCTTCCACTCGAGATCATGTCACACATCCGGAAATATGTGATAGCATCAATTCATCATACACATTAACACAGTATGTATGGGGAAAGATTATAGCTGAAAACCCCGCAGCTATTGTGTATATTATAATGGAGAAAACATGTAACAAACTCAGTACAATACTCTTCACAAGTACTCAGTACTATCTCATAAAGTTACACACAAACTAGCTTGGTTTTGAACAAGTCACAGGTTCAAAACTCATCCACTAATTTCCTTGCCTCTATTGCGCAATCATGGCCTGTCTAAATAGAGATCCAAGGTTCGAATCTCCTTGGCTTGACAGCACAATCATCATGGGAAATTCCTCCAAGTGTGGTGCAAATCTCATGCACTACTGATGTCCCAACTGATAGCTAACTCAACCCTTTCATCTACCTCTTTCACTGGTCTCCACTAAACTGTCCATGCGCTATAGTGAACTGATTTGTTCTTGAGTTGAATAATGAGTTACTAATTAATGAATTAAATAATATTTAATTCACTCCACTTATTACTAGTTT
>CM076577.1:782266028-782461671 GCA_034641835.2 Pinus albicaulis
AGGAGGATGCTGCAGAGGTTGAGAGGCTCGTGACAGGAGAAGAAGCATAGAGCGACTGCGGGAAATCATGCATGACATCTCTGTGATTCCTAATCTTCTCTATTTCTGTTCCGTAAGACATCTGTATCAGAGTTGTAAGCTATCGCTGAAGATGCTATGTAATCATGAGCTTGGCCAAGAGATTAATATAATGAAAGGTTGTTGTCTCAATAAGAGGTTTACATGCATGTAATGTATTTATGCTGGTTTAAAATTTTATTTGCTTAATACTTGAATGCTTCTTAAGTGCTCTTGCGTACATGACTCTGTCTATATAATCAATGCATTGTCCATCATGAGCTGTGACTCTGTTCTTTGCCATTGATCTAATCCCCTTCTGCATGTGGTTGCAGCATGCCTCGGGTGAGACTCACTGCTCTCCGGAGTAGGGTGAAAATGCCGACGTGATCCTAGACTACATCGGACTCCTTTGTTGGCCACAACTCCTGAACCTGGGTCTTGTCCACGAGACCTGAATTCTCGCCAAAAAATGGTTCCGTTGCCGGGACCTGCATGTTCTGAGGGGAACTAGATCATGGTATAGAGGATTTTTGAAGGAGAGATACGGCGATGGTGGGATAATCATCTCGACCAATTCATTGCTCAGCAAGCAGAGCTCGCCAAGAAAAGGGAGGCAGCGATCAAGGAGCTCGTCCTTTTCTTTGATTTAGCCAGCGATACGTACGAAATATTCTGGTTAAAATTCCCCAACGATCTCTACAATTGGTTGCGAAGGTTACATATGAAGGTGCTTAGAGATGGCTTGCGGAAGATAAACCGTAGGTGGACACACGGGGATCTGGTAGCTCTGCATCAGTTGAGCACGGGGCTGACTCATGCAATGGATTTTTGGGTTGAAACCACGTTGGACGGCTATATTGTGGATTTTGCTGCAGAGTGCTACCAATCCTTTTCGAAATCTGAAGCTATTTTCCGTTCCGGGTTGAGAGGGAAGCTGCTCAAGGATATTCCGCTGTGGATTAAAGCCCTGATGGTGGATGAAGGGTTGATGGAATTCCACAAAGCAAGTATGGAAGCGTAAACCTCCGGTGCTGGGGGAAGGGGGAAGGGATAGGTGCTACGTAGAATGTGAAGCGGGAAGCGGGGAATGGATGTTGAGGCCGCACGCAAGTTGAGGGAGTGACGTGCACATCGGCGGGCGCAGATCGCCGATAGGTGGCGAAAAAGGGTGATGTGGGATTTAAACGATGGGAAGCGGCAAGGAAGAACCAGAAGGAGGCGCCTCAAAGGATATGAATTATGGATTTGGATACCCGGGAAGAAGACAGGATAGCGGTGGAAGTGCGGTGGGTGCATGGGAGCCCAGCGACGCGAGGAAGAGAGATGGTGACTAACGAAGACGATGAAAAGATGCAGCCCGAAGAGAGTTCCGATGACGAATGGTACGACGTGATGCAACGGATGTTTCAAGAGCAGACGACACTCACCTCTCTAGGCAGCCCTACTTCCCACATTCTGCATGGCCAGGATCCATACCTTCCCCTGGTACTGTATCAACCTTTAAGTAATATTTTCGTTCAGTTACAAGCATTGAGTCAGTCATACAGTAGTTCATCAGCGTCAGTAACGTCCGGTAATAGCAGCGTTACTAGTAGTGTTGTATTCCCTAGTGGAACCGTTACGCAACCAGGACCTGGAGGATTTATCCTGGTCAATACTCCGCAAGTACACATGGCTAGGTCTTTCACCCGGTATCCAGATTTCTCTGGCCGGGACAATGATGATGTAGAGAAACACTGGTATCTGTGCGAAGCCATCTGGAGGGCTCGGCAGACGCCAGATGCAAGTAAGTTAATAGAGTTCCAAACCACGCTCAGAGAGAGGGCTCTGCGATGGTTTATCAAGTGGTCCGAGGCTCATCCTAACCCCGTAATTGTGGACGTAAAGAAGGATTTTGTCCGCGAATTCAAGCTTCCCCAGACAGACTAGCAGGGCCTGTCCGAGCTGTGGGAAATTAAGCAAAAGGAAGGTGAGACCGCGTGGGAGTTGATGCAGCGATTCAAGGACGCGATTGGGAAACTCAGCTACCCAATCGATCCAAACCACCAAAGGGACTGGTTCATCAAGGCTCTGCTTCCCTTGACACAAACCCCTCTCACTCAGCAGAAGATTGATAATCTGCAGGATGCTTTGGAGCAGGCCATGAAGATTGAAGCCATGGCGAGCTACCCCCAGGAATACCGGGGGGGCCGGTCCCGCAAGATCCTTCTTTGATAGGGTTGCAACACCAGATCGCCAGCTTGAATGAAAAGCTCAAGGAGCTCCAGCCGGTGAGACCAGCGCGGCCGAATGTTTGGTGCACTCATTGCCTGGTCGAGGGCCACGTCGCAACCGAGTGTCCCCGGTTGCGTGGCGCAGGGGCAGGACCCTCGGTCGCGACAATCCAGGGGGGTCCACCACCTGGTGGTGGTGCGGCGATAAATCCGCAGGGGGTCTACCAGCCGCAACAGCCGTACGCGGGGTTCCCACCTCAACCGGGTTCCTCCACCATAGAGTACTGAGAGATTTGCCGGACGCTGGGGCATCCTCCTCGGATGTGCCCGATACTACAGAAGTACTCCACGGTCCCAAACAATGTGTACTGCGACTTTTGTGTTTCCATGACGCACAACACTGAGCAGTGTAGGGCGCTCGATGCTCTTGCGGATCGATTGGATCGTCCCTCCTACAGGGTGAACGAGGCCCCAAGGGGAAGAGGCGGCGGCATGCGGGGAGGCCGCATAGGCGGACGTGGTCCAGTGAAATGTTACAACTGTGACCAGGAGGGTCACGTGGCTCGAGAATGTCCCCTCCCGCGATGACCCTGGTGTTCCCAGTGCCGAGTGAATGCCCATGCCACAAAGGACTGTCCGGAGCTCATCAAGAAGTGGGAAGAACGGGCGAGGTAGAGAGGAGCGAATCTGATAAACTCAGAGCCGCGAGGGACCGCGACCCCAGACATTAGAACGTCGCGATCGTGACGAGGGGCAGGAAGAAAACTGGGGAGGATGCCCACGGGAAGGAGCTAGCACGAGTGGTTCGGCCGGCATCCCCGAAGATGTTAATCAGGCCCGAAGCCCAGAAGAAGTATTTCCAGGAGGCAGTTGAGGCGTTCACACAGCTGCGGGACGTGGCAGGTTTGGAGGAGCCCATGCTGCCAGAATCTGGGGCGCAGAACGTCACAGGTACTGTGATCGAGGACTGGCTCCAGCTATTCCTCAGGATTGTTGACAATGCTGCGCTGCGGCAGCAGCTCAAGCATGCTTTGGAAGGAGCACTACAGGGGCGCACAGGACTTAGAGATCTAGCGAACGCTGCCCCTCAATACGTGCAGTGCGTCAAGTGGAACAAGCAACGAATAGGTAAAGAATTCTAGCTTAACACGCAGGTTGCAGGATTCCAAATCAGCGATACCATGTTGGACTTGGGGTCCGACGTCAACATCCTGCCACGAAAGACGTGGGAGGCCCTTGGAAGGCCACGGCTGGCCTACTCGCCAATCCAACTCAGGATGGCGAACCAGTATTGTATTCTGCCAATCGGCCGGCTCGAGGGTGTCGAGGTCGACATTGCGGGGGTGAAGACATACACCGATTTTGAGGTTATTGATATCATGGGCGACAAGGATCCTTATCCTGCCTTACTCGGCATTGACTGGGATTTTGAGAATTACACCATCATCGACCTTAAAAAGGAGCTGATGATCTTTGAGGATGGGGAGGTACGGGTCACCCATCCCCTTGACCCGTATCAGGGCTCGCGATATACGGAAATAGTGGACAATCGGGAGGATGCTCAGATGATGGACCACCTTTATCAGATGACTGTAGGAAAGCGGGACGACTATATTAACCCGACCGTGACTGGCACTGTCAGTTGGCGGAGTGTGCAGAGCTCGGAGCTCGGATCCGAACTCGTGTGGGAAGACTGGCAGCAAGGGGGGTATGAGACCACCACGCGGAGATGTGCTACCATTGCCCAAGTCCGGTGGGTGGGGACTGAGATCCGCGGATATCCCACCCTGTCAAACATGCAAGCTGTCAATAATTTTATTACCAAGGTGGAATACATGGTCCCAGCTGAAAGCCGGATGCCACTTTTGGATGTGGCCTTGCAATCCACGTCGGCTCGGTGGTGGAAAAATCACCGCAACACTCTGTTGCGATGGGATTGCGTGGTGGATGCTCTGCGGGCACGCTTTAAAGAGGATGAAGGACCTCACAGTATGCTTAAGTATCACGGAACTTCCGACCCCCGACACCATTTGCGGGCCTGTGAGGAGCAATGGCGCAACACCAGGTACCCTGAGGAGCTGTGGATCCACAGGTTTATCCACTCCCTGGATACAATCCCCCAGGCCTGGTACCTGGAGGAAGATCGGAAACGGGGAACCCACTCTTGGCAGGACGTCACGGACAAGTTCGTTCGGTGCTTCTTGTTCGAAGGGGAGACGACGCAGGAGTCTCGGGCCCTACAGGCAATCAAGGAGGTCTTGTTTTTCCGCCATCTCGAGCCCGACGGGGGCCCGATTGTGTCACGACCTAAGGCCAGGCGCGAGTTGGTTTGCCAACGGGTTGACGGCGATCCGGATGATGATAGTCGGGAGGACCTCGGGCATCTCTATTTTGACGAAAAGGAAGGCGAGCGGAACATCAGTGAAGAGCCGATGACTGAAGGAGTCCATTTACAGCCACTAAAGACGAAGAAGCTGAACATTAGAACAGACGAGAAACCCAAGCTGGCAACGGTGGGAGATTACTGGGACGAGGAAACGACAAAAGAATTTTTTAGCCTCCTCCAGGAATACGAAGACTTGTTCCCGTCCTCGGTTGCAGACCTGAAGGGGATCAAGGGGGACCTTGGCGAAATGCGTATCGTGCTGAAACCAGAGGCCAGGCCGGTGAAGCACCGACCCTACCGGCTAAACCCACGTATCAAAGAAAAGGTCAAGATGGAGATCGAAAAGATGCTGGCTGCAGGTCTTATCTTTCCAGTAGAAGAAGCAGAGTGGGTGAGTCCCATTGTCATTCAGAACAAGAAGGACAAAGCGGAGATACGTGTCTGTGTAGACTACCAGAGTCTGAACAATGCCTGCATCCACGATCCGTTTCCCACTCCTTTCAGCGATGAAGTTCTAGATCATGTCGCGAGAAATGAAGCCTATTCCTTCACTGATGGGTTTTCGGGCTACCATCAGGTGCGCATTGCCGAAGAAGACAAAGAAAAGACGACATTCACCACTGAGTGGGGATCATTCGCATACCATGTTATGCTGTTTGGTTTGAAGAATGCACCGGCTGTGTTTTCCCGAATTGTAATTGCTGCTTTCCGGGAGTACATTCACAAGTTCCTGGAGATCTACATGGACGACTGGACCGTCTACAGCCTGTTGAAGAAACACGCCACCCTTTTGCGTATTATGTTTGACTGGTGTCGTCAGCTGCAGATTTCCTTGAACTTGAAGAAATGTATTTTTGCAGTTCCATTCGGCACACTCTTAGGCCACGTGGTGTGCAAGCAAGGGGTCTGTGTCGATCCCGCCAAGGTCGCGGTCATAGTTCACATGGAAGGCCCCAAAACCGTGAAGCAGTTGCGGGCACTGCTCTGGCACACAGAATATTACAGGCGGTTTATCCGCAACTATGCAAAGATTACGGCCCCTTTGGAGAAACTTTTGTGGAAGTCAGAAGCATTCCAGTGGACGGAGGAGTGTAGGAAGGCCCTTAACACCTTGAAGGAGAAGTTGGCGACGATGCCCATACTTGTTCATCCCGACTGGGATAAGCAGTTCCACGTGCATATTGATGCTTCCAGTATTGCACTCGGAGCCGTCTTGGCGCAACCAAGAGAGACAACCCTCGACCATCCGGTCTATTTCGCTAGCCGCAAGCTATCGAATGCGGAGAAGAATTACACCACGACCGAGAGGGATGCGCTGGCGATGGTGTACTCCCTCTAGAAGTTCCGCCACTATCTTCTGGGTGGAAAATTCAAATTCTTTACAGACCACTCCGCATTGAAGTATTTGGTGAATAAACCTGTTTTGGAAGGACGGATCTGTCGCTGGCTTCTACTCTTCCAGGAATTCACGTTCGAGGTGATTGTCAAGCCCGGCAGGCTGAATGTCGGTCCCGATCATTTATCTCGGTTGGAGACGGGAGAGACGAAGGCTCGTTGGACGATCAGCTGCCGGATGCCGACCTCTTCCGAGTCGAAGCAGTACCGGATTACTTGGCTGACATTGCCACTTATCTGACCACGAGACAATGCCCTCAGGATTACACCCCGCTCTAGAAACGCCACCTAGTTGTCCGGGCGGCCGACTACCAATTGATCGCGGGGCAGCTATACAAACTGGGCCTCGATGAGGTGTTGCGCAGATGCATCCTTGACCACGAACGGGAGGCGGTAATGTGGGAATGTCACAGCGGTATTGCGGGAGGGCATGTGGGTGCGAAACCCACCGCAAGAAAGGTGCTGCAAGCTGGCCTGTGGTGGCTGACAGTACATGGTGACTGTAAGGCCTACGTGAAGCGATGTGATGTTTGCCAGCGGACGGGAAGGCCCTCTCACCGAGACGAGCTTCCGCTACACCCAATGCATGTGTTGCGGCCGTTCGAAAAGTGGGTTGTCGATTTTGTAGGTCCCATCGCCCGGGTCGCCAGACACTCCAAGGCCCGGTACATCATTACCGCCACGGATTACCTCACCCGGTGGGCTGAGGCAGCGGCGGTACGCGACTGCTCGGCAGAGACAGCTGCTCGGTTCATTTTTGAACACATCATCAGCCGATTTGGCTGCCCACGAAGCTTAACCAGCGATCAGGGTACGCATTTCATTAATGCCACGGTCAAGTCACTACTGGACACATTTATGATTCAACATCATAAAAGCAGCCCATACCACCCGCAGGCCAATGGTACTGTGGAAGCATTTAACAAAATTCTTGAAAAAGGCTTGACTAAGATTTGCAATGCTCAGCGCGACGATTGGGATGAGCATATACCAGCGGCATTGTGGGCCTACCAGACCACGGTGAAACACTTGACCAATCAGACGCCATTCCAGTTGGTGTATGGCCGGGAAGCTGTGATTCCCGCCGAGTTCACTATACCCAGTCTTTTAATCACCACGTCTCTTCAGTTCTCGGAAGAGGAGTCACTTCAGGAATGCCTCCAGGAGCTACAGGAGCTAGATGAGGCCCAATTTCTGGCGGAATTCCACAAGAAGGTTCAGAAGGCCAGGCAAAAAGCATGGCATGACCACCACATCAAGAACAAAACCTTCTAAGTTGGCGGAAAAGTTCTCTTATATGATAGCTGGTTCCAGAAATTTCCAGGCAAGCTGCAGATGCACTGGCTGGGACCCCACTTTGTCATCGAGATTCGCGACACAGGAGCCATTCGGTTGGCACAGCTGGATGGTATAGTCCTCCCTGGGTGGGCGAATGGCACATGCCTGAAACCCTACCAGGAGTAAGTACCTTTCACTTCTCATCAATAACTCTCGCACCCGAGAGCACCGGTAGCGTAGCTTAGTCGAATAACTCTCCCACAACCGAGATGAGCATAGGGAGTCTTTTCCATTCATAGGTAGTATGTCAATAACCACTTAGTTGCGGGGGCCGCACCGCAACCGACTGTGGTCGGGGTGGCGCCTGTCCAGCGTGTCATCCTTGTAGGATCCGTACCAGTCTCCGTATCCGTCGAGCTCAGTCCACCCACGCAATTGTGTCAGTCCGTAGGATCATCTAGATTTGCATCATTAATTACCATAATTGGCAGTAACCTTACCATAATCATTTTCCATCATCCGCAGTCTCCTCAGCCATCGCGTCCGCCCATTTCCCCATGCCACCGTCAGCAACTGTCAGATTACACACAGGCATGCGATCGATCGCACGATTATCGCAGGCAAGAAGGCCAGCATGAATTAATTATAATTATGAGGGTCTCATAAACTCCGCTTGTGCCAGGTGATGACATTACTTGCATGGAGACCAACAACATGAGATTGCTGGACCAGTTCGACTTGGCAATTGCAGCGACACCAGAGCTATTGAAGCCTCAAAACGCACAGCACCAAGACAGAAGCTCCAGGAGAATTCTCCAGGTTTACCAGCGCCGTGCCAAAATGCCAAAGGCTCTCCTATCCATTGCTGAACTAGCGCTGGACAATCGGATCCACAGAACAGAGTCGCTGGTTGGAAAATACGACAGTGCAGTGTTGATAGATGCCAACCTGTCCGACCCAGTCGAATTCCCCTCCCTCCATTGGCAGACATATATGGAGCATCACTACATACCAGGCGGTACCTTAGCCAACCGAGTGCGACCAGAGTACAGGGGCCTCCAGCAATTGTCCCTGATGAGTTTAAGAACTCTCCCTGTCTTTGGGACTACAGGACCGGCCCTGCAATGCACCCGGTTCCTCCTCAGCCGAATTCAGAATGGGTCCTTATGGCTAAAAAAGGAGATCCCCATCCACGCTGAAGACATTCATCACCTCACAGGGTTGTCCCTGAATGGCGCAGATGTCTCCGCTGCCGGTCAGACATCTTCTAAGCGTGCATGAAATATGGGTGATGCGGACCTCTATGCCAAATATGGCACTCGCCGGGGGGGGAAAGGCGCCAAAATTGATCTGATTAACAAGTCAGAGATTCGGTTCACTTGCTATCTCATTGCTAGCAAGACGATGCGGCATTATACCAAAGGCGAATGCACCTTGGATACCATCTCCATTGCGGAGCACTGTGTCCAAGGCACCAGGCTGAATTGGTGTTATTTTGTGCTCAAAGAACTGTTCGCGGCATGCGAAGAAAATTATAAGCGCACCACTAGTTTCATCTATGGTTACCTGATTGTAGCTTTTTCCATGTGGAAATGGCACACTCCTCATATCCGGATGCCGGCAGAAACTACCACGAGCTAGCCCCTCACGATGAAATTCACCCCGTGGCAGGTGTCCTCTAACCCCAGCACTAAACAGGTGAATGCAGAAGCGTTTCGGTCTTAGTATGGGCTAATGATAGATGTGGTGGCTAGCCAGCAACAGGTGCCGAGGAACCTGTTGGACGATTATAGCGAGCAGGTATGGTTCGGGGTAAGCCACAGGCACACTTACCTCTGCCCCACTTGTGTGCTAGAAGCCACCTTCCACATGACGTCGCTCAAATTCCAGCTGGACGACGCTACCTTCCACCGCGAGGTCTGTTCGTGGCCGAGGGTCATAAAGCACATCTGCGACGGGATCCCCAGATACAACTTTGAGTGGATGCTGCCAGTGCAACGGTCTGCCGGGACGGGTGTGGCAGGGCAATCACAGGCCGTGGCGGAACCTTCTCCGGATGCGGCTGGGTCCTCACAGGCCGTTGCGGGACCTTCTCAGAATGCAGCTGGGCCCTCACAGGAACTCCCCTAACCACTGGTCCCCGTCATCCAACACTTCAGTTCTCAGTAACAAAATTTCAACGTGGCAGCCCAAGTTATTTCAAGCGGTGCCCCTTTGTTTCCTTTATTTTCTGAATTCCAGCTCAGTCGTTCTCTTTGTCCGTCCCATACTCGCCCTCTCACTTCTCCCATCCCTGCCAAATTATTCATTTCTACCAGCCCCATCATCACCCCAATGGGCAAAACGGGCCCGGGACCTGATCAATTAGATCCCCCTCCAACCAAGCGGGCCCGCACCACCGTCACTGATCCGGTGGTGGACCTTACTGATGACGATCCACCACCCACTCCATTCATAGGGACATTAGTTCCAGAGGAACCCCTTATCGACCCATCAAAATTCATCAATATTCACCTCCCCCATACCTCCACCACACCGTCCACCGCTCCCTCCACCGTCCATCCACCTGCCACTTCATCTGTTCCGTCAAAATCATTTGCCACTGTATCTGACCCTCTTATCCAGGAACTCTTTGGAGGAGACCACGGGGCTGAAGTCACCTCCAGTACTTCGGCCGTAGTACCACCAGTCGACCCCGTGGCCACACCCCAGGGTTCTTTCTCTACTATATTTACCCGGCTGGCCAACGTTGGGGCTGACTCGGTCGAGGCTCTGCCTGAGCATGCTGACCCTACCCCCACAAGCCAGACCACTCAGCAAGAACGGCCAGATTCCGACATGGGCACCTCAATGCAGCAACAGACACCGGTGTCCCCTCCTGAGAATTCCAACAGATCAGTGGCCAGTGGGCAACCTTGGTAGAAGCGCATGCCGGAGCAGGGCGCTTCCGGCACTGCCAATGTAGAAACATGGGGTACAACCCAGTTGTACCTATTCATTCAGAGGGTGGCCCTGTAGGTTGAACAACTTCATTCGGAGCTGCAGTAGAGGTGCGATGAGCAGCACCACCAGATCATGGCGCTTACTGAACAGCGCGACCAACTGACCAAGGAGAAGGCCTACCTACAGGAGCAGATCATCGTTGTCACTCAGGCATTCTCAGACCTATGGCCTGCTATAAGGGCTCACCATGCCCCATTTCCTACCAATATAGTGGATGACACTGTAGCCGTCCAGGCTTACCACATTCGGTCTGCCTTCATTGGTCTACGCAGGGAGAATCAGGAACTTCAAACGGCATTAGCCGCACGGCCCGCGCTCCCCTACCCACAGATTGTATACTCTGAACAGGTGGTCGCCAAGCAGACCCAGGCAGCTCACATGCAGGTGACCCTTCACTCCACAGCGCGCGAGGCTTACGACCTCCTGCAGAGTCTGCAGGAGTGTTCACTCACCCTCATGGTCAAAACGAAGCCCATCTCCGCCCAGCTGCAACAGATTTCCAGGGAAATTCAGGAGACTGCAGATCCTGCGCGGTTAGATCAACTATATGTCCAGGCAGACGAGCTTGAGGTTCAACTGCACCAGATCGAGGCCAACTCAGCAATGGCCAAGCAGATAATTCAGGAAATCCATCAGCCCATTCAAGCCAGTGCCAAATCAATCAAACAGCTAGCTACGGAGGCCGAGATCCAGCTTACCACGATGTTCGGGGCTGTCCTGGCGAAGATAGAGGAGGCCACTGCCACTAGGATCACTGAGGAAGCAAACTCGCTCATGCAGGGATGGCAGCAATTTGTGTCAGACTTCACTGGGCTCAGAGCTATAGCGCTCAGCAGGGTCCTGGAGTTGGGGCCCTTGTTTGAACAACCGCCTGGAGGCGCGCATCAAGAATAGGCACAAGACAAAGGCACACAGGCCAAACAGGGCACGGGATCCAGCGGGGCAATGGAGGTGGAAAATTTCATTTGTGATTGACTCGGGGATGAGTCAAAGAACTATGATCGGGGCCTGTTGGGGCCCTTTTTTTTGAAATCTTGGTTAGAACATTTTGAATTTTGAATAAAGGATGACCTTTGGAGTTGTGGCATGAAGACACATGGCAATCGCAACTGCGTCGCAACTACCAGGAGTCGCGGAGATATCAAGGTGGCACGGAAGCATGAGATAGATGCAAAAAGAACACACACAAGTACAGATCAAGAAAACATACATCAGAAGATAGAAATTGGACCACACAGATAACAAGAGAGAAGCTGGAAGCAGTAGAAGAAAGACACAAGGAGGAACTGATAGTCGTGATAGCGAGTGAATAAATAACAGTCACCTGGCTGAAAGAAGGAGGAAATACTGTAGAGGTTGCGAGGCTCGTGACAGGAGAAGAAGCACAGAGCGACTGCAGGAAATCATGCATGACATTTCTGTGGTTCCTAATCTTCTCTATTCTACCTTTCTGTTCCGTAATTCATCTGTATCAGAGTTGTAAGCTATCGCTGAGAATGCTATGTAATCATGAGCTTGGCCAAGAGATTAATATAATGAAAGGTTGCTGTCTCAATGTGAGGTTTACATGCATGTAATGTGTTTATGCGGGTTTAAAATCTTATTTGCTTAATACCTGAATGCTTCTTACCTGCTCTTGCATACATGACTCTGTCTATGCAATCGATTCATTGTCCATAATGAGTTGTGGCTCTGTCCCTTGCCATTGATCTAATCCCCTTCTGCATGTGGTTGTGGCATGCCTCGGGTGAGACTCTCTGCTCTCCGGAGTAGGGTGAAAATGTCGGCGTGATCCTAGACTACATCGGACTCCTTTGTTGGCCACAACTCCTGAACCTGGGTCTTGTCCGCGAGACCTGACTTCTCACCCGATCGTGAGTTTCAAACACCTTGGAATAATTGTCCAAGACTTGTTGGAGATTTGCAAAAATAGATGATTTTGATGTTGGAACTTCTGGTGAGCATAATTGTGCAATTACGCCTCATTGTTATTTCTTTAGAAGCTTTGTCATGAAATTAGAGTTTATTATCTTTCCTAGCTTCCCTTCCATACCTCGTAATTTGACTTCCTTTCCTTCTGAAAAAAATTTCAAGAAAAGTTCTTGAAAATTAAAAGCTATCGTCCCCAAAGATTGCAACCATTGTACTCCTAGTACAACATCAACACCTCCCATAGGAATGGAAAGCATTGGAATATTCAATACATATTACCCCATGGTTAGCTTGATATTATGGCATTTTCCAGAGCAATTTATAGTTCCTCCATTTGCAACCATCACTTGACATTCTGGTGCTGGGTATAGGAAAAAAATTAATTCCTTGGCTACCTTACAATGAATAAAATTATGGGTGCTACCTGAATCAATCAACACTATTACCTTTTTCTTCTTGATATGTCCTTCTATCTTGAGAGTTTGAGGAGTAGTAATTCCTGCCAATGCATTACACGATATGGTCGGACTCATTTCTTCCTCTTCTTGGGTTGGTTCCTGGTGTATATCCTCTTCTTGTTCATTTTCTTCTTCCTCTTCACAATCTATGTAAAGTAATTTCTTCTCAGCACACTTATGACCTTTAGTGTATTTGCTATCACAACTGTAGCAAAGCCCTTTTGCTCTTTTTTCTTCCAATTGTTGTGGTGTCAACCTTGTAGGTTGTGGAAATCTTGGCGTAGCAACACTTCCTTCTTTATAGAATTGAGTGGTAGGCTTCCTTGTCGCCATAATTTTACATTCAACTTTTCTTGCCAACCTGAATGCCTTCTCCAATGAATCAGGTTCCAGAACGCGAACTTCATGTTGAATGTTATCCTTTAAAGTGCCTATGAAAATATCAATCCTGTGTTCCTCTGGAATATCAGTTACCCTTATATTCAATTTTTGGAAGTCCTCAATGTGCTGCCCCACTAAACCCTTTTGTTTGAGATTTATCAATTGGTTAAAGAAGGTGTTGCTCTTTGTATCCTCATAATGTGCTATTATTTCCTCCGTAAAAATTGACGAAGTGGAAATTTTTTTACTGGAGCAAAGCCATCGATACCATATAAATGTATTTTGTTCTAAATGTAAAGTTGCAATGTGTACCTTTTGTGTGTTTTGCATGTTATGGAGATTAAAATATTGTTCCATCTGTAGTATCCATGTTACATGATCCTTTCCATCAAAATTCCTCATATCCATTTTTGGAATATGGTGGTTCTTCCCGCCAACATTAGAGTTTATGAAATCACGATTAACATTTATTTTTTTCTCATCATGAGTTTCTTCTACTATCTTTTCACCATTAGGAAAAATTTCTTGTATCAACTTTGTCAAACCTTCCATGTCTGCTTTTAGATCATTCCTCATGTTTTCCATGTTGTCTTTCATGTCATCCATCTTAGCTTCCATGCCATCCATCTTATCTTCCACGCATTTCTTCAAATCATCCATCTTCGCTTCCACGCCTTTCTTCAAAACTTCCATTTAATTTTTTGTTGCTCTTTGCGAGAGCGAAATTTTCTGCACTTGCTCTTGTAATTTTGATAGATCATGTTGCAATTCTTCATCTTCATGAGTCATAGTAGAGCCTTATGAAGGCTTAATGGGTATTGAATTATTTTTACGGGGCATTTTTTAGAACCCAATACTAATATGTATTCTACAGTATGCCCTTGGAATCAATTCAAATTGATTCTTCAAACAAGACTTATGCAATTCTGAAAAAAAATACACACCTTTTTCTTGCTTTTGAGGAGCTCTATATTGAAATTGGACTATATCTTTGATTGCAGCTCTTCAATATTTGAAATTCAAAAAAAAATATCCCTATGAATTCTCTTTCGAATGCCATAGGTCTGACCTGATTTGGATTCTCCAAGACAAAGCTATGTCCAATCTCCCACAATGACCTAATTATGGACTGGTTCAGTAGATTGAACTTGTACGACTTGCCATGTGTCACTGTTTCATCCTTCGGCTCTAAAATTGATAGCCAAGAAACTAAAGTCCGTGTACTTGCGACAACGTTTTACAACACTCCAATCCGATTCTCAGAGAGAGAGTTACGAATCTTTTCCCATGATCACCTCTTTGAGATGAAATTCAGGAGCATGCAAAAGGACTACCTTCCACAGATCATATCTATGAAAATATTGCAAACAAAGCTCTAAAATGTTTTGAGGATTTACCTCAGGATTTCGGCTTCGCAGCCTAAAAATTTCAGATTCTGAACCTTCGTAGAAAAAAAATTATAGCGAAAATGCCACGATGACCTGTTTAGAGCAACGAAACCCTAGAATCCAAAGCTCTGATACCAAATGTTGTGTAAACAACTCCAAAAATAGAAGAAAAGAGATATCAATGCCTTAGAAATAACCCCTTCAAGGGGAAAATTTCCAATACATTACATAAATGAACAATTCTTGGATGATACAATTTACAAAACCTCCTTTCTATATATAGGAGTCCATGGGGCCATAATGTAATCCTAGTGGGCCACAATGTAATCCTAGCCAACCTAAAAATAATAATTTAAGGGCACAATAATAATAGTATGGGGGTTACAAGGGTACAATAATAACAATAAGGGGGTTACGCTAACAACAATAAGGGACTATACTAGTAATATAGGGACCTAACAGGTTGAGGAACATATTGCTGAAATGGTTAATTAACAGGTTGAGGATGATATGGAGGGGCATAATGCTAAGAAGAAGGTGTGGTGCATGATGGAGGAGTGGAGGAATAACAAGGTTGCAGGGGTGCATTCTTGTTTGCATGGTACTAATAATAAGGTTCACCTTTCATTCCCTATTCATATGGTTGAGGCCCTTGGTCCTTATTTTATTTATGAAGCAGAGTTGCTCAGGTCCTCCTTCCACAACTTGATATAAAAATTTGAGGTCACGTAAGGAAGGAAATCTATCGGTTGCATGGTTCTCTTCACAGGTTGAGAAAACCTCTATGAAATTCAATGGAAATTCATTCTGAGGATGTTTTCTAATGCATCTAGGGAAAAATATAGCTAAGGCTCTGTTTGCGTCCTCTTGTTTCCTCTTGATCTGAACTGTGTCCATTTGTAAAGAAAAGGTGTGCATAATCTCACTTTTAAAATCCTCCAACATGTTTTCAATCTCATGCTTAATGGAGGTTGAAGAGCATTAGGGGAATTTTGAGTTCTAAGATCGGCCTCTTAAGAAAAATTTCCAACCAAAATAAAATTTATAAGAACCAATAACATTCAAGATGACGATGTCAACTGTGGGGGATGCTTCACAACTTTTGGAGTAAAAAAGTAAAAAAAATAAAAAATAGTAAAATTACTTTCTCAACTCATATTTTTAACTTCTCTCCCTGTATTTTTACTAAAATTTCAAGTGGGAGTACTCGTTGGATGCTAAATTTAATTCATCATCCAAGGAGTACCCATGATGCATACTTTTAATGGACCCTTCTACACGAAAAATGAGAAATACATGAAAAAAAGTTATTGCAATCAAGTTTTTCATGTATTTCTCATGTTTCATGTAGTAGGGTCCATCAAAAGTATGCAGCCTGGGTACTCCTTGGATGAGGAAACAAATTCTACATCAAATGAGTCTTTCTGCTCGCAATTTGAGTAAACCCATAGGGAGATAAGTTGAAAATATGAGTTGAAAAAATAGTTCTTTCTACTTTCCCTCTAAATTTTGATGATGTAAGCTAATATTATTTTATTATTTCAATTATTATTCTATAATTTCCTTAGGAATCCCATTTTAGACTTCAAAATTCCCATAATGGGAAGGGGTAATAGTTAGGCTCTTACTAGCTCTACCTTTTTTCCTGGCTGCCCTAGAGTGGTTTATGAATACAATCTTGATTTCGTCATAAAGCAGCTGATAAATATCTCATCTAGACAAAATATTAAGGGTTTCTATCACTTATTCCCTGATTCATCGTAGCAGAACTAGCTTGAGTTATCCAGGATCAATGGTGTAGTTGGCCCTTTTGTAGTTCAGTTGGAATCACTCCTCATAATCTTCTAGCGATTCATCAGGCCCTAGGGTCATCCTAAAGATTTCTTCCTTGGTTTCCTTGGACCTACAGTTGTCTCTATACTTGTTGTTGAAGGACTCTTGCATTTGAGCCAAGGCGGTGATGTTTCTCCCAAGCATACCCATGAACCAAAACAAGGTTGCATCCTTGAGGGTATAGGGGAACAATTTTAACTCTTGCTCATCTGAGGCAGAGTCATAAGTCCTACATACAACATCAAACTCAAACATGAAAGTGTCTAGGTCCTCACAAGTTAAGTCATGGAAGTTTGGAAGGGTTGATGTTCTTTATTTTAGTATCTACATTGGTTTTTCTGATGGGAAAAACTCCTTGGGTCCTATTTTTAGCAATAGCTTGAATAAGTGAAAGAGGTTCTTCTAGTGAAGAAAGTTCCTCTTCTTCCCTAATAGGTTCTTCAAATTTTTCACGTTTCTCACCTAGAGGGCGTTCTATCTCACAATCAATGAATAAGAGTGAAGGGTGATTGTGTAGGGATGTGGGGGATTTTGGTAGAAACTTTTGTTGGTTGTCCCTACTCCTATGAGGCATGAAAGTAATTTTTTTTTGCGTTTTTAAATATTTTGAAATTAAATGAAAAACATAAATCATACAATAATGCTTAAGGAGAAACAAACATCTACTTATAAACCTCCCTGACTATGGAGCCAAAACGTGGTGAGCCCTGGTATTTCACCAACAATGTTGCAACTCCTAGAGGCTACTCATATTTACTTATCAACCCAGGGTTCATAAAAAAATGGAGGTGACAATGCTATATGCATAGAAAATGAGCTCTACTCATTCCTTCCTCATCTTAGTTATACTATGAAGTGTTGGAAATTATTGCTATTCTGAAGGAGAAAGTCTATCACACTTCTAATTGAAAATCAATACTAAAATTAAACCATGAACACTACCTTTTTTACAAGAAAATAAGCTATACTATATTGTACTCATTCATCTACTTTATGTCTACTTTTGCAATGGAAAAGACTAGCACTTATTGTAATTACAAGAAGGGAAACTAGACTAGATTTCATTCATTCTCTAGGCTGCATAATTGACCTATAGAAAGGGACCTAATATAATTTCACACGGACACTGCATCTATGATAAATTAACTTCTATATACTGCATGCTAACTATTGTGCTAATTATGTATTCTATTATGGACTAATCACACTCAATTTACTCTTTTCTGTAGCAAGAGAAGATGGAGTTTAGGTTACCTAGGGGTGTCCTTGAACCAATAATTCAGAGCTAGGGGTACACTAAGGTTCACACTAAGTTCAGGGGAGGTGGAGGAGTGATCATGAGTGAAGGAGGTGGCTCCCAACAATGCTACAAGACCCTTGTTTTTGCTATAGGAAAGATGCCGAGAGGGATTTAAGGCTAGGAATGGTGGAATGGAGGTCAAGAAAGGTGAGGGAAACATGTATCCATGTGAATCAGGGATGATGGACTAATCACACTCAATTTAATCTTGTTTGTAGCAAGAAAAGAAGGATTTTGGATGACCTAGGGGTGTCCTTGAACAAATAATTTAGATTTAGGGGTACACTAAGGTTCACACTATGTTCAGGTGAGGTGGAGGAGTGATTTTGGAGTGAAGGAGGTGGCTCCCAACATTGCTACAAGAAGTCCTGTAATGCTACAAGAAATTGGCTGAGATGGATTTGAGGCTAGGAATGGTGGAATGGAGGTCAAGAAAGGTGAGGGAAAGGTATATCTATGTGAATGGGGGATGATGGAATAATCACACTCAATTTACTCTTTTTTGTAGCAAGAGAAGAAGGAGTTTGGATGACATAGGGGTTTCCTTGAACCAATAATTCAGAGCTAGGGGTACACTAAGGTTCACACTAATTTTAGGTGAGTTGGAGGAGTGATTCTGGAGTGAATTATGTGGCTCCCAACACTGCTACAGGACCCCTATATTTGGTACAAAAAGCCCTGTAGTGCTACACGAAAGAGGCCGAGAGGGATTTGAGGCTAGGAATGGAGGAATGGAGGTAAAGAAAGGTGGGGGAAAGGTAGATCTATGTGAATTGGGGATGATGGACTAATCAAACTCAATTTACTCTTTTCTACAACAAGAGAAGGAGTTTGGGTGACCTAGGGGTGTCCTCGAACCAATAGTTGAGAGCTAGCAGTACACTAAGGTTCACACTAAGTTTAGGTGAGTTGGAGGAGTGATTATAGAGTGAAGGTGGTGGCTCCCAAAGCTACTACATGACCCCTATTTTTGCTATAGGAAGTGTTGTAATGCTACATGAAAGAGGCTGAGAGTTATTTGAGGCTAGTAATGGTGGAATGGAGGTCAAGAAAGGTGAGGTAAAGGTATATCTATGTGAATGGGGGATGATGGATTAATCAAACTCAATTTGCTCTTTTCTGTAGCAAGAGAAAAAGGAGTCTGGGTGACCTAGGGGTGTCCTTGAACAAATAATTCAGAGCTAGGGGTACACTAAGGTTCACACTAAGTTCAGATGAGGTGGAGGAGTGATTCTGGAGTGAATGAGGTGGCTTCGAAAACTGCTAAAAGAACCCTATTTTTGCTACAAGAAGTCCTGTAATGCAAGAGAAAAGAGGCCGAGAGGGATTTGAGTCTAGGAATGGTGGAATGGAGGTTAATAAAGGTGAGGGAAAGGTAGATCTATGTGAATGGGGGATGATGGACTAATAAAATTCAATTTACTCTTTTCTGTAGCAAGAGAAGAAGGATATTGTGTGACCTATGGGTGTCTTTGAACCAATAATTTAGAGCTATGGGTACACTAAGGTTCACAGTAAGTTCAGGTGAGGTAGAGGAGTGATTCTGGAGTGAAGGAGGTGGCTCCCAACACTGCTACAAGACACATTTGTTTTCTACAGGAAGTTCTATAATGCTACAGGAAAGAGGTCGAGAGGTATTTGAGGCTAGGAATGGTGGAATGGAGGTCAAGAAAGGTGAGGGAAAGGTAGATATATGTAAATGCAGGATGAAAAACTCCACCCTTGGAAGGCTTGTCTTGCACCAAGAAGGCTTCTCTGGTTCATTGTGAAGATGGTCTTCAAAACAGTGTTGTGGGTAGTAGAATGGAATGAAACTTAAGTAGGTTTGAATTCAAAAGTGATAGTGCTGAGAAGGGGGTACTTATTTGATGATGTAGCCAAACCTACAACTAGTACATTCACTCATGCATTGATCATTAACAACTTATCATGTAAAATAGTGGAAAAGGTGAGTTGAATTTAACTTAAGCTACTCCTTCACCTAAATCATAAATCTAACCTCTAATCTACAACATATTCATGATAGAAAAAATGAACACTGTTCTATCTTTTCCAAAAAATCATAAACTGGATTTTTTTGGCCTGTGGTGGAAGACCTTCGTCCTCAAGATCCAATGGAAGAGGTGATAGAGTGAGACTGTCAACATAGTTTTAATGTTTCAGATGCTACTAAAATGCAATGACATCAACCAAAATACTTAAGCATAAAGGAAACACAGATGTACACAAGAGAGAATACAACTCATGGATTGGGCCCTAACCCACCAACTTCAGTCCTATGAAATAAACTTAGTGAGAAATAGAGAAACTGTTCATTCTTAGTTCATAACAAGTTTCTTACATAAAAATGACAGTCAATATATCTCTAATACAAAGTGAAGAGTTCTCTAGTCTCCTATGGAAATCGAATCATAATAAGCTCTTTCTGATCTTGTTCATATATACTAAAGGGAAGCTACCAACATCTCCCTAAAAAGTAGGCATTTGTCGCCTTGATCTTCAAGAGGTGTGGAGCTTGGATCCCTATTAACATTCACTTTCTTGGTTTCCTTTGACTTCAAATTTTTGGAGGAGAATATTAGGAGATATAGGGGTGATTGTGGAAATTAATAAGGTGGAAAACCAGGTGAGCCCTCGTATTGCACCAACAGTGATGCAACTCCTAGAGGCTACTCAACTTTACTTTATCAACCCGGGTTTCATACAAATTTCAAGGTGACAGTGATATATGCTCAACATACGACTTATACTCATTCCGTTCTCATCTAAGTTCTATAATGCGGTGCTAATACTAAGGTTACTTCTAGAAAATAAATTATGTCACACTTCTAAATGTAATCTAAGACTGGAAATAGATCATGGCCATTACTCTATCAACAGGGAAAGAAACTATTCTAGATCACACTGATTCATCTAGCAATTTGCAAGAAAGAGAAATTCACACTTACGCTAATGCAAGAAAGGAAATTACACAAAGTGGCGTTCATAAGCTAGATTTTTGAATTGAATTATAGAAAAGGAAACTAATCTAGAGCACACATACTAAATCAAATGACTAACTGAGTCCTATCTACTCATGCTTAACTACTGTGTTTAATGATGCATCTAATAATGATCTAATCACACTTTAAATGACTATGTTTTGCAGCAAAAGGAGGAGGCACTGAGGTAGTCAAAGAGGGTATTTGGACTAGAGGTTTAGAGCTGAAGGTTTATCGGTATCTTCGCTAGACTTATATGAGGTGAAAGAGTTATTTTGGGGTGAATGAGAGACTATTTGGAAATACTATAGGAAGCTACTACAAGATTTCCTGTAGTGCTACAGGATGTCTTAAAAAGCTACAGGAAACATGACGTGTGGATTTTGAGGCTAGGTATGGTGAGAAAAAGGTTAGGAGAGGTGGGGTGAAGGTGATATAGGTATATGAAGGGTAGACAACCCCAAGCTCATAACTCTTCACAAAACTTGTCTTGTACCTTCAAGGTGGCTCACAATGATGTGGTGGCGATTTCCAAAAAAGAAGGTTGTAGGTGACTTAGATGGAAGGTGGTTGATGAAGGGTGAAGAATAAAGTTGATGGTGCTAAATGGTTCCTCCTCTATTTTTCTATCCAAACCTGCAATAAAATTACATGTTCATGAATTTATCATTGACAAACTTATCATAAAAATGGTGGAAAAGATGAGTTAAATTTAAACAAACCTATTTATGCAACTGAAATAGAAATATACCTCTGCATCTACAACATGTTCATAATAAGAAAAGTAAAATAAATTTTCAAATAAATCATAAAATAAAAGACATTTTGGTCTGTGGTGGAAGATCTTCCTCCTCAAGCTCCAATGGAAGAGGTTAGAGAGGGAGGCTTAGCACATAGTTTTGAGGTTTTATATGCTACTCAACATAAAATTAAAGAGATTAACTACTGCAACATAAGAGAAAAGAAAATTACATAAGAGAGAATAAGTCCAATGGATTGGGCCCTAGCCCACAAGCTCGGCTCCCTGAAACCAACTAAGTGGAGAAGAAACCAAATACTCATTTTATTTCATAGCCAGTATTTTACATAACATATGAAAGTCATAAATGTCTAATACAAAAGCCAAGAGTGCTCTCTATATGTCCAAAAATCCAATCACAGTGAGCTCTTTATCTGGCCTATTTATGCTCAAGGGTAGCTACCTAAAACTCCCTAAAAAGTGGGTATTTGTTCCCTTGGAACTTGAGAGAAGTGGAGCTTGGCTCCCTTTGACATTTCACTTGCTTGGTTGTCTCTAATTTTGAGATGTTGGGGTAATCTAGAGGAGATATTTGTTACCTTTAAGAGTTAAGGAGATGGTCAACCCTCCTACAATGACTCGTTGTTGTCTACTTTGAGCCCTGGTTGTCAAATCTGCCTCAAAAGTGGCATTATTCCCCCGATTTTTCTGCATTTAAACCACAATAGGTCCCAAAGCATGAAAACCCTTAATACACCATTATCACTAAGAAAAACATGACAAAATGAAATTAAATTCAAGAAAGAGAGAATAATTAAGCTAAAAATGTGACAATTAGCCCCTTAGAATGTACCTAATGATGTTTCTCATCATCACCCCCCTAGAAAATTGTTGCTCATCCTTTGAGCAACTCAATCCTCTTTATTCATTTCTTTTGGTGCCATTGTGGTCTCTCTGACATCCCAACGTATCATGAAAGGAGTCCCCTGATAAGGGTATAACCCTTCATTATTTTTTGAATCCTCCATTATTTGTCCACTTCAGATTGATCTTTTCCTTCACTCAGTCCCAACAATAAAGGTGGAATAAGTGTTAATCCAGACCCTTTGATATTCATTGTTTTCATGGCCCTTTTGTACAACGGTTTTGGATGAGGTGGATCCAGTATGAAATATTATGAAATGTGGTCCGCAGAAGTGTTGATGGTTGGAGCCATCAGTAAGAGAGTCGAAGCTTCCTTCTAGTGGTAGATGGAAAATTTGATCAGGGGGTTAGAGTTACCTTATAGTGGGTGCTGGAGAATGAGAGAAGGTGGTAGCCTTCTACAGGTAGGTGCCTGCGTACTAATATGATTATGTGCTAGTAGAAGATTCTAAGAAGTTTTTGTTTATAATAAAAGAAGAAGACAATGACAATGACAACAATGGTTTTCTCCCACATTTTGTTTCGACCTAAAAATATTGGTGTTCATGTGTGTTGATGCGTTACTTATTTGTGATGGTTTATTTTGTTCTTACTTCTCATGGTTACTATTTAATTAATGTCTAATGAAGTACTGATGCACTTATTCAAGTTGAATAGATGATAAGTTAAATGAAAATTTAGTTCATTGGATATATAGTACTTTTCCTCATCATAGTTGTGTACATACATTGGGTTACTTCATTAAAGTAAATACATAAATTTTAATAAGAAAAATAAAAGTTGAAGTAAGTTTAAAATAATGATTCACCCCCCCGCTTAGTATTTTTCCTAGTAATTCTTCTTGTTGATTTTCATTGTTTTTGGGATTTGGGGGGATTTCATATTTAAATATCATATAATGTTTTGACCTGGCACCTTCCTACTATCTTGGTTGCAACTCTTTTTCCTAGATTTGATCTTTTGAGATTTGGGACAATTTTTGAAGGAATTCCCTACTTTGTAACAAGCTCTAGAGGGGAAAAAAATATGTTAATAATCTACTTTTTGCACCCATATATAATTTGGATTTCTCAGTTTGATTTAGGAAAGAAATACTTTACTAAAGTCCATTTTCACACAAATGTGAGCATATGTGGGTTTCAAGTACTATTTTATATCGTCACTACACCGATAAAATCTACCTAAATAATTTCCTATAGCTTTCAATGATGTATGATTCCACAGATGCAAAGGGAGATTATGAAGCCTTACCCAGACTAGAGCAGTAGAAATTGAAGCCGAAAAAAGGTTGAAAGAGGGGAACTAGGGTTTTGATAGACAACCTTACACTTCCCTAGAACCATAAACCAAAACTAGAGATCAACTCTTGATCTTCTTATTTATCAAATTGTGAGATAAAAATCCATCTAGCCAATGGATTGAGCTCATCTGAAATTAGCGGTTTCCAAAGAGAAAAAATTGAGTGAAGATATACCAAACATGGCCTTAAACCATTAAGTATGAATATCAATGCACACTATGAGAATACATTTGTGTCCTTGAATGCTTCAACCAACAAAGGAACCTAAAAATGAGGGGGCTTCATGAACTGGCCTACTTGAGAAAGAAATCTCAGTTTCAAATTTCACAACATCATGAGAAGATGGGTGAAACACAAATTTACATCAGCCCTCTAGGATTGATGAAGGAATGACACTCTTTTCAACATGTTCTAAAGAAAAGGGTGTATTTAATCTAGCTTCCATGAATGAAGATGATGGAGAAAAACACTTCGCAACAATATTTCCTATAGTAGAGGGAAAGAATGGGCTTGTCACCACGTAGAAGGGTGAGCTCATCCCCTTAACTGAGGATGTGATCTAAATTCCAACCACCAAGGAAGTAAATAATCAGGGAATGAGAAAAATATACAACGAAGTCACAAAGGAGTTTAAGTTTATGGTTTCCATGGATTCTAGAAAATCTATGACTACACTAGGGTCTTTGACATATAAAGATGAGTGAGATGATATTATAACAGAATATATGTCCCCCATCTGCAAATATCTAAGATAGAGGTATTAGAGGTGGCCAACAAGGGCCAAACCCTATCCACCACAATAGAGAGACCCCACTTTACCATTAACACATTATTTTTTCACTCCCCATATAATTTATGATATGTGATCTAAAGTATGTAACATTTTTAATTTTTGTTTTGTTTTGGGAATCATATGCATCTACCTTGGGCCCTACCCCCTCATAATTTTGGCCAGTTGAATTTAATTCTTCCAATGTTTGAAATTCTCATGACTCTCCATCACATAGGTTACATATCACTAAACAATGTTCAAGAAATGTGGCTAGCATGCCCATTGCCCATATCATTATTTTATTATTTTATAAATATGACACATGCTCCATTACCAATGCCAATTCAACACTAATTATTTAAGAAAATGTTGACTAATTAGGATGACTGGTATGTATCACTATGCTTACATATTTGACTTAAGCTTGTCAATATATTTATTTCCCATGCCACTTGACGTTGTGATCTTGTATTCTTAAAAAATGATCACTTTTCTTCAAAATGACCCACAATGCGTTTAGTGTAAAACAATTATTCAACTTGATTGAAATATGTATTTATTTGTATTTTTCAATGGATTCAAATTCCAAACTTTGGGGTAAGAGAGAAATTTTACCTTGGATATCTCTATTTCATGGAATTCATTTGAGCCATGAAAATTCTATATACTAAATGTGGTACAAAAATGGAGAAACATCCTTCGTTGCAAGTGGTTATCCAACTTACTTCTAGTGATCTTGGCTTGTCTCTCAAGAGATCCATTGCAGGAATATATAATATGGAAATATAGGTTTTTGATCCAATATAAGAAACACCCACTTATGTATGTATAGTGAATCTTACTTCTCTGTTGGTTTCTAAAAAATTCAGTATTAAGTGGTTGTGAAGGGACTTTTGATTTTTTTCTTTTAACTCTATGTGTGACAGGGATCACCATGTTTCTAGTGATATAAGGGTAGTTGATGTTCCCTTGCATTTTTGTTGAGTTAAAATGAACTTGGTTGATTGGAAACAAAGTGGTTTTTTTTTAAGAAAGCTAGTTTTAGGGTGGGCTTTATAAGTATGAGTAGCTACAAAACAATCGTAAGATAATGCATGGGCCAAGATGAAAACTAGTAAAATTGGATAGGTAGTTGTAAACCATCACAAACCAATGCATGAAGAAACATTATAGCTACCAAGAATGGATGGATGACCAAGAATGAAGTGGAAGTCATTCAATACAAATTAGCTATCTTCCTTGTGACAAATCGCATCAAGAGGTACAATGTGCATAGGGGGTCATGGTTTACAATGTAATCAAGCAAGCTACCAAGATACCCATGGAAGGGTAGTTTGTAATTACTTGATGAAATGGATATTATTTCAACCTTACGTGTAGGCAAGAATGGTTTGGAGAAGATCTATGTTCAATTATGGAGCGAGTTTATTCCTACATGTACAATTGTAGGATGAAGGTGAACTACATAAAGAACAATATTTCTATTATTTTCCTATAACGTTGAGATTCAACAAGATGATGGAGCTTAGTGAAAATCAGACGCCTTCACTGAGTGGGCTCGTAGGCTATTTTCAGGTGCAAGTCTATTTTTATACTATGTCTATTTTTAGACATGATGATCATATTTCAGAAGTTGCAGGATGCTATTTGTGGATGGTTGGTTAAGTTGGAAAAATAGATGAAATTATATTTTTAGAATATTGGGAAAATTATATTTATAGATCGTCGATCTAAAAATAGATGCATGTCGATTATTATTAGCCCTTAATAATAATCAGATAGTCAACATCAACTTATTCTCTTTGAGCACTTTATTTTAGTATACAGATTTGGCAAATCAGTGGGCTGAAGGAATTACACAATTCCTAGGGTTTACTAGTGGTTCATGCATGGAGGACTCAGTTAGAATAGAAGTGGAAAAGTTATGACAGAGTTGGAAGAGTAGTTCATGGAGTTGTTATTCAGTTTAACTCAGTTGTTGGAGTTAAAATCAGTTGAGCTAGTTGTATCTAGTCTAACTGAATGATACACTAGTGAGAGTGGAGTGAATTAATTAGTTAATTAATTCAAAAATAATAACTCATTAATCAACTGAACAAATACAACAGTTAACTACAGTGCATGTCAGTTCCAGTGGAGACCTAGTGGAGATGTAGGTGAAAGGGTGAGATGGACTATCTGTTGTGACTATAGTGATGCATTGATTGCACCAAACAAACATTGGAGTTGCCAATGAGGATTGTGCATTCAAGGAAAGTGTAATTTGAATTCATTCATAGCTATTCTTCGGTAGGGATTGTGCAGTGGAGGCAGGCTATCAGGAGGGCAAAAATCAGTGCATGGATTTGCAGATTTCTTCATGTTAGTGTGTGACGATTGATTGTACTGAGAGCTTGATGTACTAAGCTTTGTATGAGATTATTGCATGATCTCCATGATACATAATATATGATAGTTCGGGTTTTCAGCTTCAGGCTTTCTCGTTAAACAACTGTGTTATGTGCGAATGGTTTTTATTACTTCATGTGTTTGCAATTGAGTTTATAATTTCCGCAAAAGATTAGCAATGGAAGGATTCTGTATTTAGCAAGAAGATAAATATCGTTAGATTAGAAGAATCTGGATATATAATGCATATGTTATATAATTTCTACATGGTATCATAGCAGTGTTAATTCTTGAAGAATTGCTGAGTTTGTGCTGGAGGACAATTCAAATTTGCTGCAGAAAATTCTTGGTGCAACAGTTGAGTATACATTGAAATGTCTTTCAATGGGTTGCGATTAGAGTATTCCCTTGATGGTAGCTCCAATTACATAGCTTGGAAGGACATTATGGAGGCGTTGCTAGAAGATAATGGACTGAAGGAGTTCATCGATAGCGATGTTCCTAAGCCGGATTCTAGTGGTGTTGTAGGACTTGACGCATGGAAAAAGAAGGTAGCAAAGACAAGAAGAATTATGTTGGAAGGTGTGAAGCACCATATTATGTCTAGCCTTCATGGGAAAGCCACTCCATTTGCAATGTGGAAGGATTTGACAATTTTTTTCCAAAGCAAAAGTGACCAGAGGAAGTTGGCGCTTAAAGATAAGCTCAGAAAAATAAAAATGGAGAAGGACGAAACTATTCCAAAATATCTGACGAAGTTTGTCCACTGTAGGATGAATTGGGAAGTGTGGGGATTACTGTTGATGATGAAGACTTGGTGAGCTTGGCTCTCCTTGGGCTTTCGAAGAGTTGGCATAGCTATGAAGACTCTGTCAATGGACAGGAGAAACTGTCGGGATGGGAGCGAATTTGGTGGGATCTTGTGTAGGAGGAGATAAGGTGAAGTACCAAGGATGGATCTTCATCAAATAACGAAGATGAAGAGAATTGTGATTTGGCTGCCAAAGCAAGGAAAGGGAAGGGGAATAAATTTCCTTCAAAATCCGAAGCTAAAGGCAAGAAGCAGGATTTGTCCAAGGTTAAGTGTTTTCACTGTCACGAACATGGGCATTTCGCCACTAACTGCCCACATAAGAAGAAGAACAAGAAGGCTACTGGAGTTGCAGTGGGTGAGGCCTTAGCCTTTAAATTTGAACTTAATTTCTCTTTGATCGCATGCTTGGTTTCAATTGCAATGGGATCAGTGTGGTATCTTGATAGTGGCGCATCTTTCCATATCACGAGAGACAAGGAGTTGTTTAGTGATCTTGAGGAGAAGGACCTCCAAATGCATATAGAGATGGGCGACGATGGTTGATACAGTGCAACGACATTGGGACCATTACCTTTGATAGGGATTTAGGTAATCCATTTCTCTTGAAAGAAGTTATGCAGGTTCCAGGTTTGAAGAAGAACTTGGTCTCGGTCACAATGTTGGAAGACAAAGGTTATGACGTTGTTTTTACTGAGGGAAAAGCCTTCCTTCGACATAAAAAAATGGGCTAAACCAAGAATATAGGGATTTGAGTCAAGAATATCTACAAGCTAGAGGTATATGGCTGCACTACAATGGTGAGCAAAGCATAAGAAGTTGTGAGCCAGGATGAGGGCGAATTATGGCATAGGAGATTGGGCCATCTTCACCATGGCAATTTGAATATTTTGTAGTAGATTTCTACTGAACTTCCCAAGGGTACTCTTGCATAGTCATATCAGTGCAAGGGATGTACTATGGGTAAATTTGTGAAGACCACCTTTCATGAGAAGGAGAACCGTGCTTTGTTGATCCCGGAGAGAATTCACACAGACGTGTGTGGACCTTTCTCAATTGCTTCAAAAACAAAACATAGGTGTTATGATATATTTTTTGATGACTATTCTCGTAGATGCTGGATCTTCTTCATGCAGAAGAAGAGTGAAACATTCTCAAAGTTCTTTGAGTTTAAAGCTTTGGTGGAGAAGGATTTGGGGAAGCAAGTGAAAGCTCTATGGAGTGATAATGGTGGTGAATATATCTCAAATGAATTCAAAGACTTCTGTAGTGAAGAAGGAATTCGAAGAGAACTCATAGAACCTCATAACCCATAGCAGAATGGGGTCACAGAGAGGAAGAACAGAAAGATCGTGGGTGTTGCACGAGCTATGCAACATGACCAGGGCCTACTGACGCACTTGAAGCATGCAACACTGTTGTTTATGTGCAAAACTGTTGTCCTCATAGAGTACTTGGCATGAGTACACTTGAAGAAGCTTTTACTGGTAAGAAGCCTGATATTTCTAATTGAAATATTTTTGGCTCATCTATTTACATTCATGTGAAAAAGGATGCCAGGAAGAAGCTGGAGCCGACTGCAGAAGTTGGGATATTTGTGGGGTATAGAGAAACACCCCATAATTATCGTGTGTATTTTCCAAATAGCCGAATGACTGTGGTGTGATGGGATATAAAATTCAATGAGGTGAAAGCTATGAAGTTGTCGTTTGAGAGGGAGCCACACTTGCATGCAGAGGAGGAGCTACTTGTTGCCAAAGATGAGCCTCTAGATGTGGATCAACCACAAGAGGAGATTCATGGAGTGGATGAGTCCACTCATGTGGAACCAAACATAAGACAAGGCAGAATGCGTACCACAGAAGCTAAGAGACTAAAGCTTAATGCGGCACAGAATGTAGGAGTCCCTACATCACAGCGTAGATAGAGACAATCACTAGACTGATTTACTAGATATATGTCACTTATCAGCAAGTGTATCGTGACAGAGCCATCTTCTTTTGAAGAAGTAGTGCAGGAGCCCACATGGGTAGATGCCATGGTGGAGGAGTATTACTCCATTTTCATAAACAATGCTTGGGAGATTGTTCCAAGGCCAGTGGGTAAATCAGTTGTAGGATCAAGATGGATCTACAAAGCAAAGAAATATTTTTATGGGAGCGTCGAGAAGTATAAGGTGAGATTTGTTGCCTGGGGCTTCTCATAGATCGAAGGGATTAATTATGAAGAAACCTTTGCACCTGTCACATGGTATTATTCCATAAGGACCATCCTTGATCTCTCAGTGCAGATGGGTTGGCACATTTATCAGATGGATGTGAAGACTGCGTTCCTTAATGGGATCATTGAGGAAGAGGTGTACATTGAGCAGCCTAAAGGATTTGAGATATTCAGTAGCGAGTCACATATGTGTAGACTCAAAAGAGCATTGTATGGGCTGAAACAAGCACCTCGTGTGTGGTACACTCGGATCGACAGGTATTTCACAGGACTTAGCTTTACCAAGAGTGAGGTGGATGCAAACCTGTACCAAATTGTGGTGGAGGGTAAGCTTTTAATCATTGTTCTGTATGTTGATGATTTAATACTAATGGGTGATGAGAAGTTGATACAATCATGCAAGGTAGATCTTGCAAAGGAGTTTGAGATGAAGGATTTGGGACTCCTTCATTATTTCCTTATATTGTAAATATGGCAGCGGGATGGTGAACTGTTTGTGTCTCAAGGCAAGTATGCCCAGGAGATACTGGAGAAGTTTCACATGCAAGGTTGCAAGCCTATCAACACTCCTCTTCCAGGAAATTGGAGGAAAGAGGATGCTACATCAATGGAGGTAGTGGATGCCACTGTTTATAGACAATTGGTGGGTTTGCTCATGTATTTAGTTAATACAAGACCGGACATATGCTATGTGGTTAACCAGCTTTCACAAGTAATGGTTAAGCCTACCAAGCTCTTTTGGAAGGTAGGCAAGCATGTCCTGAGGTATCTTAGGGGCACATATGAGTATGGCTTAAGGTACAGACAGATGGATGAGGCGAAGTTGCATGGCTTCACTGATGAAGATTGGGCAGGCAACCCAACAGACAGGAAGAGCACATCAGGAGGGATTTTCAGTATCAGATCTACAACAATTTCTTGGTGCGACAGAAAAAAAATATCCATGGCACTCAGTTCAGTGGAAGCAGAATACATGGCAGCAAGTCAAGCTACATGTGAGGCTATCTGGATGAGGAAGATCCTGGTCGGTTTGTTCAGTTCACATTTAGATCCTGCAGTGATACATTGTGATAATAATAGTTGCATTAAACTCTCGATTAATCTTGTGTTTCATGATAGATCTAAACATATTGATATCCGGTATCATCATATCAGATATTGTGTGTAGTGGAAGATCATCTTGCTTCAGTAAATTCCTACGGAAGATCAGGATGTAGATATTCTGACGAAGGTGATCACCAGGAGAAAATTCGAATACCATAGAGGCAGGATCGGGGTGAGGGATAATCCCTATCTTGTTGAGAGGGAGTGTTGAGATTCAACAAGATGATGGAGCTTACTGAAAATCAGTCACCTTCACTCAGTGGGCCCGCAGGCTATTTTTAGGTGCAAGTCTATTTTTAGACATGGTGATCATATTTCAGAAGTTACAGGATGCTATTTGTGGATGGTTGGCCAAGTTGGAAAAATAGATGAAATTCTATTTTTGGAATATTGGGTGAATTCTATTTATAGATCATCGATCTAAAAATAGATGCATGTTGATTATTATTAGCCCTTAATAATAATAAGATAATAAACATCAACTTATTCTCTTGGAGCACTTTATTTCAGTATATAGATTTGGAAAACTAGTGGGCTAAAGAAATTACACAATTCCTAGGGTTTACTGGTTGTTCATGCGTGGAGGACTCAGTTAGAACTGAAGTGGAAAATTTATGACAGAGTTGGAAGAGTAGTTCATGGAGTTTTTATTCAGTTTAACTCAATTATTGGAGTTAAACTCAGTTGAGCTAGTTGTATCTAGTCTAACTGAATGATACACTAGTGAGAGTGGAGTGAATTAATTAGTTAATTAATTGACAAATAATAACTCATTAATCAACTGAAAAAATAAATCAATTAACTACAGTGCATGTCAGTTCCAGTGGAGACCCAGTGGAGAGGTAGGTGAAAGGGTGAGATGGACTATCTGTTGTGACTGTAGTGATGCATTGATTGCACCACACAAACATTGGAGTTGCCAATGAGGATTACGCATTCAAGGCAAGTGTAATTCGAATTCATTCAGAGCTATTCCTCAGCAGGGATTGTTTACGCAGTAGAGGCAGGTTATCAGGAAGGCAGAAATCAGTGCATGGATTTGTAGATTTCTTCATGTTAGTGTGTTAGTGTGTGACGATTGATTGTACTGAGAGCTTGATGTACTAATATTTGTATGACATTGTTACATGATCTCCATGATACATAATATATGATAGTTGGAGCTGTCAGCTTCAAGCTTTCCCATTAAACAACTGTGTTACATGTGATTGTTTTTTATTTCTTCACGTGTTTGCAATTGAGTTTATAATTTTCACAAAAGATTAACAATGGAAGCATTCTGTATTTAGCAAGAAGATAAATATTGTTAGATAAAGAGAATCTAGAATTATAATGCATATGTTATATAATTTCTACATATAAAGCACTCAACATCAAAAGCATACACACTCTTCTAAATCCATTGGAAAAATTATATTTATGTGGAAGTTTTTGTGTTATTATTATGGTTTTATAAATATGTATGTTGAAATAAATAAATTAATTAAAAAACATAGTTTGTTAAATTAATTAAGATCTATATATTATGTCTATGAATCAAGATACTCATCCTTATCTCATTGTGGGTTAGATTTCCATGCTCATGTGATTCGTGCAAGACATTCTTTGGAAGATTACATTTTTTCAAATAGAGTCATGTTAGACTCTCACTTTTAGGAATGTATTCATAATGTTCTCAATGTGCTCTCCCAAAAATATCTTCCTTCAAGACATTCTCTATTTTTTTTTGTTTGAGAGATATTCAACCCTTACTCAATGTAAGCTTCAAGGAAAAAAAAAGAAAAAAGTCAATTTTTACCAACAAATTGACATTATTGACAAACGAATTACAAAAAAAACTTTAAATATAAAAATTACATCAATAATATATTACAAAGAAAATGATCCAAAAATCTATCAATGCAAATATTTGTTAGCTTGATATTAACTCTTACATTATTGAAAAATTAATTACAAACAAAAATTAAAATGTAATACTTACATCAATAATAGATTACAAAGAAAATTATCTAAAAAACTATCAATGCAAATATTTGTTAGCTTGATAATAGCTCTTAAATTATTGACAGATTAGTTACAAACAAAAATTTAAATATAAAAATTACATCAATACTAGATTACAAAGAAAAAGATCTAAAATCCTATCAATGCAAATATTTGTTAGCTTAACATTAACTCTTACAAGTATCTATTTTACTTAGAAAAATTTACTAAATTGACTAGGGTATGTATAAACCACTGTTGTCCATTTGAAAAGACATAAGGAGGAAGAAGATTTTTGATTCTCTAGTTATGCCTAGAGAGAAATTCTTTCTCTACATCTCTAATAAAAATAATGTTAATAACATCTTTTTGCTACCAATAAAAATATTTGATTCTCATTATTTTATATATAAAAAATTAACTATTTTCAATATATATATATATATATATATATATATATATTACATAAATTACAAATAGATTTAAATTTGGTCAGTGTCATGGTTATATACATATTCCACTCACTAGGCATAACAGTATGACCATTTGCACTATTAATATTGAATATTAAATATTTTGAAATCAATAAGTCTCGCCCAAACACTCAAATATTAAATATATTGAAATCAATAACTCTCACCCAATCACTCAAATGTCAAGAAAAACTACAGATATAAAAATGGAAAGTAATGAACGAGGATTGAACTCTAATATAAAATAGTAATACTGATTTGATTTAAAAGATAAATACTGACAAGTTTTAAAAAATATAGTAAATTATAAAATAGTAACACTGATTACAATGATGTATAATGAAGGTTAATTATAAAATCGGTTTAATTAATAGTAATTGAAAGATTGGTTAAATCTGAATTTGAACACAACGGTCCAAAAAAAAGCAATTAGAATATCATAAATTATAAAATAATAATACAGATTTAAAATATATTATAATAAAGATTAATTAAAAGATTGGTTTAACTAATGGTATAATGAAGGGTAATTAAAAGATTGGTTAAATCTAAATTTAAACACAACGGTCCAAAAGATCAAGCATAAAAGTCAGGATTACCCTAGTCATTATTTACTCAAGCGCATGATGTATGAAGATTGAGAGGGATCGCTGGTTGTGATGAATGAAGAGAGTAAATTCAGGAACGAGGAAGAGGTGATCGAAATTTTTGCAGTCTGAAAACAGCAGGCCGCCATCCAGTGGATTATTCATGGACAGGGTAATTTTATGTTCTCTTTAATTTGTTTGTCTATATGTTTTGTTTAATTAATTCTCACATAAAAATTTGTTTCTCTGTTTATTCAACTGGTTAACAAGGGAAAGGCAGTAGGCAATTTGAGTAATTTGTGTCTGTTGAATTAATTTTATAGAGACATTTGTGTAATCTCACAAATTGTTTTCCCTGTTCAATCTACAGGTTAAGCGTGGGTGTTCTTTCTCTCTCAAGCACTTCTATGTAAAGTCGCGTGTCTTATGGAGCGCTCCATAAAGTAGTGTGTCGTGGTGTTGCATGCATCAATGTCCTGTGTAGTGTTGTGTTATGTCTACATGTGTAGCGTGTTTGTGTTTGTTTTGTGTGTCTGTGGATTGAGAGAGAAAGTCATGGCTGAGGAGAATATGCCAACTGGATCAACAAATCAAGAAATAATGCTTCGAGAGTGAGTTGGTATTTTCTTGAATTATTTTAAATTTATTCTCGACCTTTTTGTATAGTTCCTTTTCTAATGAGTTGGATTTTTATGTACAGGAGTTGGAGCAGTGTTTAGAGAGCTTTTGCAGCAAAGAATGGGGAGTTTCGAGCTCCTTTTCAACCACCAGTTTCGAGAGTTTCAATAGCAAATGAAATATTCCTAAGAAGCAAGGTTAGTATTATTTGTGAATGGCATTCCTTTTCTCATATTCATGCCTGGAGAATGAGTCTCTCAAACGGCCAAATGAAATATTCCTAAGAAGCAAGATTAGTATTATTTGTGAATGGCCTTCCTTTTCTCATTTCATGGAGAATTGGTCTCTCAAACTACCAGTTGAGCTGCTCTTTTTGTCATTTCATAGTTGCGTTGTTTTTTTACAGAATTGGTCTCTCCAAACCCTCAATTGAAATCGACCTTTTCTCAGTTCATAGCTGCCTTGTTTGTTACAGCACTAGTTGCATAACCAGATGAAGCCAGAGTTGTTTAAATAGTACCACTAATTTACTTAACACAAATTGTAGCTTCTCTTTGGGTAGCATAGTTCAGTTGAGAGGCACCGCCAATAACCTGACACATAAAAACCCTACAAAGCCAGATCTACACATCCTTTGTGTCGATTGTGCAATTCGGAAGCAACAAATCCCATAAATTCATGTCGCCCACTGCTACCGATCCAATTCCAGACGCATAGCTAGTTGCAGATCCAATTATATTTTAGAGGAAGCTTTCTGTTTAATACAACAATTCAATGAATTTTTTGATTTCTTAAGAAATCACTTGGAAGTTTATTTAGATGGCGTTTTCTGTCCTTTGAATACAATTCTTGTCAAAGAGTTTGGTTGTAGAAAGAAATTTTACTCAATAGAATTTCTGTGGTTGTAGCAAAAAAATTTACTAAATAGAATTGTTGATGGTTGTGATTGTTTGGGGAATTCCTGTGAATAGAATTTCTTGAAGTTTCAAGAGATGCCATCGACTCATGATGGAAGGGTTTTACATGGATGGTATCAACAGTTGTAATCATCAATGGTGCATTTAATTATGTTGAAGGTTATTATGAAAAGTTTGTATACTAACCATATTATTTCATTTAAATGTTGTATGTTGCAGGAAATTTATCAATATCAAAGTTGCTCGTGAGTAGAAGACATTATCTATATTTATGTTTTTTAATGTTGTAATTAGAAAAATATATATTTTGTTGTTTAGATGGGCCCATCAAAGAATGTATATGAACACAAACTATCATTAATAAAATGAGTAGGCATTTTTTTTTGTGGAGGGGAATTCATCCCCTCCAAAAGGCTCTTAGGAAGGTTAAATGATAACCCTCCTTTGAGTTGTGTTCCTTATGCTCATGGTTTTCATGATGTAACTCCAATATGCACAAACACAATTATATCATTTTATTATAATAAGAGTTTGTAGACATGTTTTAAACATATTCCCAACATAAATTATTTCACATAAAATATTTAACATTTTTTCAATATTTTAAACATCTTCCCCACATATACATAAAGGGAAAAACAACTCTTATTCACATAAATCATTTAACATTTTTACAATGATTTAAACATCTTCCCAACATGCACAGAAATAGCAAAATCACTCTTATTCACATAAATTATATAACAATTATAACCTAAATTTATTTATATTTTCAAATTTCTTTTTTTTGGGTTTTGATTTTGATTTTTTTAAGATTTTGTTTTGATTTTGATTTTCATTTTTTTTTATTTGTTTAATTATATATTTTTATTATAAATATGTTTTTTTTTTCCACAGAAAAAAATCGGTAACCTTTTATTTATAAAAATGAAAAGTTACACATAGCATATGCATTGAAGCATTTTCAGAAATTTCCCTTAGGGCTCATGTGCTTTGGCACACAATGCAAAGTAGGGAGGCTACCTTGCATTCAGAAAAAAAGAAAGAAAAAAGAAAGAGAAAAAGGAAGAGAGAAAGAGGACAAAAGCGGAAAAATCTAGATAGTAGGAAGAACGTCCCACAATCACGTTTTTCTCCCTTTCTTCTTCTCAACCTTGCGCCATTCTCCCTGGGATGGCTCACAAGTGGCAATGACAATCTGATTTTCGACATGTTGAGTTCCTGTGTCCTTGTCCGAGTCTGATGTTTCTGATGTATGGTGTCTTTTAACTCCTCCGCTGCCTGGGTCCATAACATTCCTGTCTGATTGTTTCGTCGGAAGGTATGGATCCATGAGAACAGTCATGTCCGCTGTTTGCACCTCAAGTTCCTGTGTAGGTTGTTTGCTTTCTGGTGGAGCTGGTTCCTCTTCTTCTTCTGACTCATCATCCTCTGAGTCAGGAGGGGGAAACTGCCAACCTTTCCTTTGCTTCCTGTTCGGTTTCTTTTTGTTGTTTGTTTTCTTAATCTCTGGACATGTATTTTGAAGATGTCCTGTCATCCTGCAATTCCTGCATCTGAATGCAGTATTCTCGTAATTAAGTGATTGCAACTAGTTTTGTTGCTTATAAATCAACATGATGTTCTCCGGTAAGCCTTTGCTTAAATCCACTTCTACACAGATCCGAGCAAAGGTGAAGATTCTATTTTCTAGCCTTTCTGTGTCTGTTTTAATATACCGTCCAAGGCTGTTTCCGATGCTCTCTAAAACCTGTTCGTTCCAGAAGTGAAGAGGCAGGTTGTGAAGTCTCACCCATACTGGTAATCTGGAAACTGTCATGGTGTTGGGGTCAAAATCTGGAAACCATGGGGTGATAAAAAGCCCCGTAGACCCCCAGAACCAAGGCTCCACTCTGATTATTATATCTCTTTCCTCCAAGGTTTGAAATTTAACAATAAAAAACCCCTTGGAACAGAGGTGTATTTCACATTGCAGAGACCATTGAGTGAAAATCCAGTGGAAAAGGTCCATGGGTTTAGGCCAGAAGCAATTGAAGCGGCATATTAGTGCTTGGGCTTCATATGTCTTTATATGCTCCTCTGTTGATGTACTATTCATTTTTAGTGCTGGGGTTTGTTCCTGCTGTTCTACTATGTAGGGGCTCGGTGTATTTCCAGCCTGTTCTGGAGGTGAGCCCGCCACTTTTTTCCCTTGGAGGATGTTTTTGTAGGAGGGGCCTCCGTTTGATTGCTGATGACTGATGGGCGTATTCCTTTTGTCTCCCCCTGCAGATCTTGGGTTTCTCTGAACCGCACCCCCTCGCAGACGCAGGTTTAGGTTAATGGTCATCTCTGGTTTAATGGAGTAGTCCTTTAAGAGCCTGCAGTCTTGGAGGGAGCAGTGCCCATTGACCAGATATTGGATCGGAACAGGATACCCCATCAATCCCCATATTTTATGCTTGAGTTGTAGGATAGAAAGGTCCTCGGTTACCAAGAGTATTTGAGATTTACCCACAGGAAGTCTAATAAAAATTTGAAAAGGAGAAGGGTACGGCAGGCTCTGGATCTTACCTATTGCTGGAGTAGGGAGCACTTCCTGCTTATGCCGATCCCTCCGCTCTGCCACTTCTTTCTTCGGATTCAGCATTAAGATCTACATTGCAGGCTTGGGTGCCTTTGCTCTTGCCGCACGCAAAAGAAAAAGGGGCGGACGAACCAAACAAAGATCCCTGTTGATATCAGTCAGGAGGCTTTTAAGGGGTGGAGATTATGGATTAGAGAACACCCTGCCTCCAAGCGCTCTGATCCACAGGGACCCTTGCGCTCCAAATCCATGTGCATTGGCCGGTCTCGTCCTTGGCGGCCAGATCTCTCTGCCTGTCATGGAAAAACCATGAAACAAAACTGTGGCGGAACGATGTAGAAGGGCTTTGTCAGTAGTTACTGCAGAGTTAAACAGATCCAGTCGCAAACCATTATTGGGTCTCAAATCACCTAAATCTAACCAATCAATCAGATCAAAAGCAGGCCAAGACCCTGTGTCTCGTGCTTGGTGTAGATCGCCCGCAAGGATCCTATGGCCGAAATTCAAAACTAACACAAAGGAAAAAGAATTCACAGTGATCATTTCTTCAGGATCTAATCTAAGCTGGGGAAAAAACCCAGTGCTCCTGACGATCAATATCGCGTTGTGGCTGTCCGCAAAGATACCCAGAGCGGCCGTATTGCCTCTTGTCCCTCTGTTGGGGATCTCTCTTATAAATATGTTATTAGGATTTTTATATTACATTTTTTTCTTCTTTTCATATTAATATATAGAAATATAATTTAATAATTTGTGAATTGGTTTTATTATTTATATAGAATAAATATATTATTGAATTCTTTCTTACATTTATATATATATATATATTTATGAATGTATTTAGGTTATAAGGTATGCTTTAGATTCTTTATTTTGTATGTATATGAATGTATTGTTTTGAGAATTGAAATAGTGTCTTTAATAGTCGCATTTCTATAGTTAGAATTTATTTGTTTAGTTTTTTATTTTGGTATATGCCAATGAATAGGATATCTACTTCTATGTGTGTTGTGTGTGAATGTATTATTGAGAGTGTTTGTTTGAATTACTTGTATGTACTTCTTTGAAGTGTTTTTTCTTCTATGTTTATGAATGTCTCATTTTGCATGCTTTTGAGTATTCCTTCTATGTATATGCTTGTACTGTTTGAGAATGACTTGGGTGTTAGAGTAGTCGTTTCATTGTTTGTATGTATATGCATTTATTTATTTTGAAGATTTTCTTGTATTATCTTGAATGTTTTTCAGTATTCGTTCATTATTTTCTTTGTGTGTGTATTTTTTGAGTATTCTTTTGTATGGATATTTTTTACTTGTATGTGTATGAATGTATTATTTGTTTTAGAATTATTTACTTGTAATTTGGGTGTGTGTATGAATGTATTCTTTGTTGCATTTGTATGTCTCTTGTTTACTTGTATTCTTTGTATGTGTATGAATATATTGTTTATGTGTATATGAATCTATTAATTGTTAAGTTTTGTATGTGCCTTGTTTACTTGTATTCTTTGTAAGTGTATGAATGTGTCATTTATGTGTGTATGAATCTATTCTTTGCTACATTTGTATGTGTCTTGTTTAATTACGCCGGAGGCGTTCTCCATTACTGGGCTTGGGTGAGCCAGCCAATGAGAAGGTGTTTTCGATGCGCATGGAACCAGTCAAATCTTGACATGTGTAACTGCTGGATTCGCCCTGTTGCGGTTTGTTTCTTCGTCATGGCGTCTACCGATGTCATGCTTGGTATTCCTAAAGAATTTTCTTGCCCAAAATAATAACCATGAGGTGAAATAATCACAACATTAAAAACCATAGGAATTCCTACTAGAAACATTTCCAAAGTCGATGACTTAGGTGTCTAAGTGATCTCTAAACAACGAATGAACCATATCCAAGACATGATATGCATCATCTCCCCATCCTTTTTCCAATCACATTTCCTGTAACCTACCCACAGCAAAGTCAAGTAACAATCAAACAAAGACATTGACATTTGTTTTTATCTTTTATATCTATAAAATTCGAATCTGATTTGTTTCATGAACATATTAATTTATATTTAAAGCCTTCCTGACATGAGAAAGTATCAATCAAATAGGGCATCAGAAAAATCGACCTCAATGACGTCCTCAAATAATTTCTACAATATCAATTTTTTCTTGTTGTGATATCTTGGGTAGAAAAAAGAACATATCTACAAAAGAAAAATGCATATACTGCTTATGGTCAAACTTTGTATATGGTGTATTCTTAAGCATTTTTTAAAGATGTTCCTCCGTCTTTACCAAAGTGAATTGTAGCTTGGTTAAATTATGTATCATTTCATTTAGCATCAATTTCTGCAAGATAAATGTCAAACATTATCCTTTCCCATTTCTCAACATGCTACATATGATAAATTGAAAGTCGCATAAAACCAAGAACAAACCCTTTTCTAACCAAAACAAACAAACAAACAATGTCTCTAATAAAACTTCATTATAATATTAGAAAATGAAAAGAGAGTAGAACATTTTTGTTGTTTGACTTTGCCTATTTTTGTTATGAAAGTGCTCGAGCTTCAAGAACCAACAAATGTGAGGGAAGTCATAAATGTGAAAAAAATTATGTTGACCTAATTTATAGACTTCTTCAAAATGATGTGAATGATGCCATTTTCGGATGTGGTAAATCTCATAATAAGAAATGGCATGTCTTCTAATAAATTACATTGCAATGACTACCATGGGCCTCCACGGGTTATAAGTCCTCAGTATGTTAATCTTGATGATGAAAGAGAGATAGCAACGATAAGAATGGGTGGTCCTAGTTTGTATGGTGGATATCTTCAAACAAAGGCCGTCATCTCAATGAACCTAGGTTTTGACATGGTAAACCTGGATCTGGTCTTCACCCAATTTCATTCCATCATACTTTGTCAAGACTCAAGAGGACATAATGGTCCTTCATCTTATAATAGAGTTTCTTTCGAGGTTATAAATAAAGCTTATCCAAATCAAATGGATTTTTGAGCTCCAAGAGATATGGATAATTTAAATGATAACAATTATATGTTTTTTTCCCAAGATTCAAATGTAGGGATACATTTTGTGGATTTTACTAATAAATAGAATGAGAGAAATAATCCATGAGGAGAATCTACTGGTCATTGTGATTAGGGAAATACTCAGAGATAATAAGACTATTAAGGTTCAAATCAAAGATGGTGTTCATTCTTTTAGCTCCTCAATTGTTGGTAATTTTTAAGGTAGGAATTTCAGTTCTTCAAGGGTGGGGTCCTTCAGCATAATTGCATCTACCTTGGTCATATCACCCAAAAGCAAAACATAATCAACAAAGAGTAAATATGTCAAGTTTAGGGAAAATCTTATTTGTATAGTTGTCAAGCTTATGGTTCTTTTTTACTGTGTTATAACTCTGTTGAGACCACCTACTCTACAGTAAAACATGGTAGAGGAGCCATTAGTCATAGCTACCCATGGTCTCTTATAGGCATGATAGAAGAATAGGTTGAGCCATTAATTAGAATTGCACATATTTTGAGGAAAGATAATTCATTGTCTAGTTAACCAATTGCACATTGAACCCTATATGGATGAGTAGCCCTAAATAAAGTCAGTTTTCTTTATAATATGCCTTGGAAATACAAACTAACATTGCTTGTAATTTTTTTTGTTTCATGTTATAAATTCCTTCTTGGGAAACTCCTATTCTATAATGGATTTGTTTTCGAGGAAGGATGCAAAATTGTTCTAATGACATCGAATCACTTACTGGATTTTGACCCTACATGACCAAGGAACTCAGGAGCCTTGGGCACATCAACAGTAGCATCCTCCAATGAAAATAGTACGGTCTCCAACATAGAAACATCAAAATGATATATATTTATAATTCATAATCGCAAATGACCATAGATTGTAGCAGTCCTTAAATAAATTCAAACTTTAATAAGAAAAAACACAAAATTTCACATTACCCTTCAATAAGTTGTCCTTGTTTTAGCAAGAAAGGCTCGGACTTACATAAATGTGTAAGTAGATTCCCCATAAGATCAATTTCAACATCTTTCCTGAAAAAAGAATCTAATGTCCAAAGCGAAACCATAGTTGAATGGAACAATGGTGCTTTAAGGTCATCTACACAAAAAGTTGCCTCCTTCAAATCTCTCACATTGGATGGTATGTCATACAAAATTAAGAAAAAGTCAGGGAAACTTGTCGACTTCTCTAAAAGACATAATGAAAATGCAAGGAAGCTTTGTAAAGGAAGGCACCTGTAATATTCTTTGATTTCCATTTCAACCTTTTTCCTAAGTTGAACCTCAATGAGTTGTGAACTCAAATTTCTTTTCGAAGAATGTTCTTATAGTTGAAATTCAGCATTTGCAATCTTCCCACCTCTGTCACATGATGAGTTAAAATTCTTAAACTCTCTTATGTCATTACCCAAAACATTTCGTTCCTAGACACATGATTTTGCAAATAAAGGCTTTTATGCAGCATAAGTCCTTGTCAAAATTTCATCTCTCATACCAACTGGCATCCAGTCAGAACTGCAACCTGAAATCGGACCTGCACCTATTCGTCTATTACTCAGGATGTGAATGGTGGAATATCTGTTAGACCACTCTTAGCATATGGCAAAGGCTAAACCATCCCTCTTATTCCCTTGCCAAGACCTCCCTTAGGACCAAGAGTCAGGTGGCCATCATCAGAAGCCCTGTGTGTTGAAGGGCTTGGCATAGACTGATTTTCAAATTGAGCCCTATCCACAATCCGAGCATCTTGACTGGCGAATCTACAGTCATGTGGTCCCATATGGGGTTATGGCCCTTTAATCCCACCCATATGTGGAAGTGAACCCGTATGTGCACCTACCATGTAAGGTGGCATCGCAGGTCCTCTCCCACCATGATCAAGTGGTGTCATAAGTCTCCGACCTGAATGTCCCATATTGGTACCTCGAGAGCGGCTTCCCTGTCCATGTAGTTCTTGCACAACATCCCGATGCACTTCCTCTATTTTCTTGGGGCCCTCAACTTTCTTCCTTTGTTTCCATCCATTCCTCCTCAGATCAATCAGAGCCTTCAACATGAACCTCAGGCTAGAGGGAAGCCCTGGGTTATTTGACATTTTTGTCATCCTATCGAAGTAAGCATCAATATGTTCCTTGGCCTTTGAATGGTCAATCATATGACCAATAGTGCTCATCAGTTTGCACAAAGCTTCAACATTTTCCTCCTCTGGATGCTGAAATTCACCAATTAATTTTTTGGTGTGTGCTTGCATAATTCTTTCAGTCAACATACTTTCTTTATAAAGCTCACCAATAAACCTTATATATCCTAGCATTTGTCATCGTGTTGCAGCCTTCTTCTCCCGTATTTCTTCTACTAAAAGGATTTTTTAACCATGCTCTTCTGCTTTCTCAACCTCAGCCTCTTCTCTTTCATCTTTTTCAAATTATTCCTGGCATTTGTTCAAAATAACTCGCTTTAAAACAACCTTCTCATTATCTTCATAAAATTTAGGTATTCCTGTAGCAAGCTAAAAATTGAATTTTGCATACATTTCACAAAAAGCCAGCTCCATCAAGGCTTTGTCAAATATTTGAATATTATACCATGAAGACATGATGTAGAGTCAATGTTCACTTCTTTGACATGTTCAAAAAGTTTCTCAAAGTTTTGGGGCGTTAATTTATTAAGGATGGATTTAATTTGTCTTTGTTTCAACCAATCCTCATCAGAAACCTTGCCCACTTCATATCGGTTCTCTGATATATGAACTATGGGCAGAGAAGGCTGTGGAGGAGGAATCAAACCCTTCTACAAACCAGAAACATGTTGCCACCTATCAGCATCTGAATTATTTCTCACTAGTCCAACTTGTGGAAGTGGTTCAAAATTAGAAATGTTAAGAATAAACAATCCAATCTAATGTCCAAAGCTTCCCAAAGATGAAGACATATCAGCAATGATCAATTCACTTACATATTTTGAATCTTGTAAAGGTTCCAAGGTTCCCCTAGAAATATCCCTTTCGGTGATCTCATCTACAGATGATGAAACCCCTGATATCCTTAACGAGGGAGTGTCCACAACATTAACCATGTTTCCTGATGACTTCTTTGGCAATAGTATCTTTTCACATTTTGTGGGATTGTTAAATGACCTAGAAGGATGGGTTGCAGAATCAAGCTTTGGCAGTGAAAAATGCAAAATTGTTTCTATATCTAGGTCAGAACTAGCCCCTCCATCAACAACTTTAACAGACTTCTGTAGGGTTGTCATTAAAGGAGTTGTTGAGGTAGATGATGAAGTCTGACTCAAAATTAACTCCTCCACCTGCCTGTGAGAACTGCTAAGTTTAGACTCCTTTGAAAACACCTCTCCTTTTTACTCCCTTTCCATATTTGAAGAGCTTCCTACCAATGCCACGTGTTGTTGCATTTGTTGCTTTTTAGGCTTGTGCTCAGATTTTGTCATCTTATTTGAAAATTAATTTGTTGAAAGATCTGCTTGTTTTTTAGTTATGTTTTTATGCTTTTCACTAGTATGATGAGAATCTAGACTCAAGTGCAGAGACTACAGAACAATTTGAAACCGTACCATTAGAGAGATCACATGTTGTCACAGTAGGCATGTTCACTAGTGACAGTTTAACTCCATCTGCTTTATCTATAGTCAATACTTCAGATGGAGGACTAACGGAAAACTGTAAACTACAATTATCTTAGATGTTGAAAAATGCAACTACAAGAGAACTTGATTAATTGCCAAGAGATTTTGGCAAGGAGTTTGTCTTTCCATCCAGAACTTGAACTGGAGCCAGAGTGGTTTCTAAAGCCTGTGGGAATGGTTTCAATATATCCAGCATCTCACCAGAATGGATTGTAGCCAGTTTTGTCTTGTTAATGGGCGTGAATGATTTGATATGTCAATTTTTGTCTTTAAAGGTTGATGAAAAGTAGATGAAATGTTACCATATGACCCAGCTAGCATCGATGAGTGGATATTCATTGGGCGTGAACCACTTAAAGAAACAGAACTTGAAAGTGGAGGTTTGTATGTAGGCAGTCCTGCTAATGGAGGAATGGAATATTTAATTGATGACACAACGTCAAAAATCAAAGCAATGAAATAAAATCATTGTGGAAAGAAATATGCAAAACTTGCTCATTTTTTGCATATCAAATATGCTCCAAGTATGGGCACAAACATGAGAGTTGAATTTTCAACTCTCTAGGATCTTGTCAATGTGGTCAACCAAAAAGATGTCAAAAAACTAAATATTTTTGGGGATTCAAAACTTGTTTTGGATTGAGTATGCGATAAAGTCAACATAGTGGCCCCTCATTTGGCTCACATTTTACAAGGTATCAAACAAGTCTACAACAAGTTGGATTGGTTCTCTTGTGGCCATATATACCATGAACTCAATACCCTAGCAAAGAAGCTCTCCAACTTATTCCACAAGTGCTAGAATACCAAGAGTATACTAATAATAATTTTGTGGGGATTGTTGCCTTCCGTTTCTTGTTTTTTGTCTCACTTATTGCTATATTTTGTGATTATATATGTAAACAATCCAATGATATTATCCGAAAAGTGATAGAGATTTTTTTTGGGTTCAAATGTCAAAAATAACGGAGATGATGTCATAATATACTTTTGGATTGGTAACTGAAGAACTTAAGTGCCTGAATCTCAATAACATGAATTCTGATGTTCATTATTGAACTATCAGAACCCATTGAGGGATAATTTTAAGATGTTAAAGAGGAAGTGAGCCCTTTGTGCTTTCTGTTTTTTGTGATTATTTTCGGCCTAAAGTCTGCTACTGCTGCTACACTCTTCTATGAGCATAACCAGAAGCGAGTGGAAAAAACTATTTCTGGGTCTCTGCTCTTGCTGTGGCTCTCATTAAATAAGTAAGTTGTTTCCATTTATGTACTATTACAATATTGTAATTTCATGGTACACTGAAGTACACTGAAAATCTGAAAAATCAATTTAATAGCTGTAGTTATTGTATGCTACCACCATTTGAGTATTTTTTATCCAATCACGTTGAATCGAGTTCTTAGTTTGTTTGTTTGGGTTTATCTTGGATGTATAGTATATACTGCATGTTTCTTCTCATGTGACTACAACTGCTATATGAGAGAGAAAGTGTCTGTATCTTTGCCAATACCAGTTCCTCCTGGTATCTGCAGCCAAGGAGGAACTACAGGTCATTCTTCCAAACTGTACTATTAAGTGGTATTAGGATGTTTTTTTTTATTAGTGACATGTAATGTTGTGGTCCGATTAATATCATTTGTTTTGAGATGATGCCACATTGTGTCGGTTGTTTTCAAATATGCAAACATCAACTCTATCTCTATGCACATGCTAATAATTTTGAGACATATTCTTTTGAATTGCGTGAACAATATAATTACTAGAAGCTGGATTATTCACAAAACTGTTAGTACAATTTGCGCATGCTGATAATTTTGAGACTTATTCATTTGAATTGCATGAACAATATAATTACTAGAAGCTTGATTGTTCACAAAATTTTTATTACAATTTACTGGTCATGGTACAACCCTTTATTATTGATAGTACTACAATTATTTTAGTGCGAGTGGATTTTGTCTCCATTCCAAGAACTAATTGTTTGATGGTTTTTCTGAGATATTGGTGTTAACCAAGTGAGAATTTAAACATAGTAGGGCATGATTGAATGTGGTAATTTCTAGTAATCTCCAAAATTTTACAGAAATTTGGACTATACTTCTGAACAAGCTCACATTAATTGTAAGAAAACTGAGAAACACTAATATTTTTTGGAAAAGATGGAAATGAATGACAAGATAATATTATGATTAAGAAAAAGTCAATAATATTAGAGGGTGCAAGAAGTCATAAGTTGACTATGGAAGCGTTTCATAAACGCTAAATGATAAAGTGATAAGGGCACTCCTAAATGCTAAAACAGTGGCAACATTAACATCATTGTTGGAAATAATAGTAGAGGAAGAGGAGGAAGTATCGTTGACTTTGTCTATTATTGTTAATATGCTGATGTAGAACTTGATGATGCCCTCTAGAGAAGTACCTAGAGCATAAGGGGTTTGTCTGTACAATCCTAGGTGAAATCTAAAGTGAAATGAATTCTCTCCTAATATATAAGGCTAAGGGGAATAACCTCTTCATGCATCAATCAATATGAAGGCATGCCGAACTTGATGATGTCCTGTGGAGAGTACCCAGAGTGGAAGGGGCTTGTTTGTACAATCTTAGGAAAGATCTAGGGGCTTGTTTGTGAACTCTGGTTGCTTAAGATAATCTAGTGAGTAGTCATTTGTATAGTGCAGTGGCTCTATACAAACTTTGAACCTTCGACCCATGACTCCACACAGTTAACTTTCTCACTTTAGTGCATTGTGGAAGGTCATTTGTGAAGCTGTGATGTATACTTCAACAACTTTCTTCCTACAACAATAACCACTGGTAGCTATAATAGATAAGAATCAAGATTACCTGGTGATGGGGTTTGAAACTTTGACCTTGAAGGATGAAACACAGCCCAAAAGGACACCCCAGTGCCCAAATACTCTGCCTAGGTTTGGGATCACGGCTCAGAAATGCACCCGGGAAACAAAGCCAAAGACTCAATGTAGATTGCAAAATGCAGCCCAAAATTGAAATCCAGAAAAATAGAGAACTGTGGCCCAAAATCAAAACGAGTATTCTCTCTAGATAAATTTCAGATAACCGTTTTTAGAATCACACGTATTGGATGAATCTCAGCCTTTTTTTTTCAGAGTAATGTGTATTCAAGTTGCCCCGCAAACAATTTCTACATATTTTTTAAGATAATGTAAAAAACAATATTTACTCTGCAAATAAATTGCAAAATCCACCCCCAATACAGGCTTCAGAAATTCAATATCTACAAACCAAGACATTAATATACAAGAGGCTTCTCAGCAAATAATGACAACCTTCTCACTCTCACATTAAACAACTTACTAAAACCCTACTTAGTAGCATATATTTCTGTCTGGTTGTAAATCATGAAATGATATTTTCCTTAAAAGATATGTCTGCCGCCTTCCCACCAACCTCACTCCGTGATTACTCGTGTACAGAAAACAATTTACCCATATCCCATGTTTCGGCCTGGATATTGATTTGCAGGGACCGATCCACATGGCTGTCTCTTCAATTCTTTTGCAAACAACATGTCCAGTACTGCTCCTTCATTTCCCATTGCACCTATATGCCGACGTCCCTCTACTGGAACATTAACATCTGGAGAAGCACCAAATATTGGTCGCAATTGATTATGGGGAGTTCCCACAGAAGTGTGGCTGGGCTGAAGATGAAATGGTGGACTCTGCATGGAATGCATAGAAATTTCGGGCATAAAAGGACCAGGAACATGTGGATAATTGGAAGGGAGGCCACGAGGACCATGTGGCAGTTGTTCAGGAATAAAAGGAAAGTTGTTCATTTAAGGAAGCCCTCTCTGTGGTGCTGGAACGGGCTGAATTAAGTGATTTGGTGGAAAACCATGAGGCCTCAATGAGTGATAAACAGACTGGTTCATGGGAGGCCCACCATGGAGTGGGTATAACATTTGCCCAGATGGTTCCTGAGGGAAGGGTCTTCCATGCAAATGATCTGACCAGATTTCAGATCCAGGATGCTGTGGATCCAGGGAGTTGCCATGATCAAACAACTTCAATTGTCGGTTTTGTGGGGTTTGCTGATGATTCATCTGTTGATTGGGTATGGCACTGATACCTCCCAAATTTAAGTCATAAGGTCCATGCCCATGGGGATACGAGAAGAATGGAGGAGGAGGCCGACCTTGTGGCCCAGCAAGAGAATGTGAGTTGAAAGAAAGATCTGTTGGCCCCAGTAACTGCTGCTGTGATGAATGAGATGTTTGCTGAGGCAGCAAGCCAAGTAACTGCTGGATTCCACTGCTGTTAGGCAAGTTTGTTGGCTCAACACCACCTGACTGATATGTCGTATTGGCAAATGGAGGATATGAAGTTCCAACCATTCCATTAATAGAGGTTCTAGATTCTGAAGGACGTGCATCAACAACTCGATAGTGCTGAATGGCTGCATCAAGCATGTTTGTGTTATGATCTTCATATCTACTCTTTTCATCTTTGAAAGCCATAGGTTTCTGAACAATTTCTGGCATTGATCTTGGAGCATCCAAGCCAATAAATTTATCAGGCATTTGTGATCCAGTTAAACGTGTTGTAAAAAAATCATCAAAAACAGGTAATGGAGCAGAGTTTCCATTGCTAGGTGATCTTCTAAGAAAAGATGACCTCCCATCATTGGTTACTTTACCACCAATGGAGTCACTCTGCCCGGTGAATCTCAGCTTTAGGAATGCATAATGAATTAGAGAAAACAAACTGTCCTTGGGATTTTGATTTAGTAAATTAGTGAGTATTTATACTCTGCCTAGGTTTGGGATCACGGCTCAGAAATGCACCCGGGAAACAAAGCCAAAGACTCAACGTAGATTGCCAAAATGCAGCCCAAAATTGCAATCCAGAAAAATAGAGAACTGTGGCTCAAAAGCAAAACGAGGATTCTCTCCAGATAAATTTCAGATAACCGTTTTTAGAATCACACGTATTAGATGAATCTCAGCTTTAGGAATGCATAATGAATTAGAGAAAACAAACTGTCCTTGGGATTTTGATTTAGTAAATTAGTGGGTATTTATACTCCGCCTAGGTTTGGGATCACGGCCCAGAAATGCACCCGGGAAACAAAGCCAAAGACTCAAGGTAGATTGCCAAAATGCAGCCCAAAATTGCAATCCAGAAAAATAGAGAACTGTGGCCCAAAAGCAAAACGAGTATTCTCTCCAGATAAATTTTAGATAACCGTTTTTAGAATCACACGTATTGGATGAATCTCAGCTTTAGGAATGCATAATGAATTAGAGAAAACAAACTGTCCTTGGGATTTTGATTTAGTAAATTAGTGGGTATTTATAGTTGTTAATCCAATTTTAGGGTGTAAAAGGACGCCTGTAGATTGGACAGCTTACAAAATTGTTAGCTGCAATCCTAGAATGAATGGATTTAGGGTAACATATGAAAACTATCACCTCAAAATCAACAAGAAGATTATATCCAAGCAAAGTCTTAAAAAAAACAGAAGATTATTTCACCTTTGACCACGAAACAGGAGCCTTCTTTAAAGACTCAACATTTTTCAAGGATGCTGGTAAGGAATCAATAATGTGCACATCTTCCTTCAGTGTGTCAACAAAGTGGTGAACATCAAATATATCTTTAAACTCACTACAGCATTTAAGCATTTCAATATCAACCAAGATTTTCAGAGTTCCAAAGCAGAAAGTAACGACAATATATTTTTCTGCATGTGATGTCATGACAAATCAAAGAAATATATAAATACCTTGGATCATCCGAGAAATAACTGTGATCTAAGGTTGGTATGACAAGCACAACATTCATAATCCTTGCAACGACAACCATATCACAGATCTGCACGTTAAAAAACAGTCTATAAATATACATTGAACATCTACATAACTTTCAAAAAGGAACCAAAAAAAGTATTGCTTGTTGAACTCTGCATACTTACTCCTGTACGCATCTGATTCAATCCACCATCAGCTTTCACAACAAGATAACCATTGGGTCGCTCTCGTGGGGCTGTAATAACATTTTTATGGAAATCAGGAATGTGAATGGCTGCAGTACAATTGCTTATGATTACTTCAGAAATTTTACTGAGGAATGGGAAGAACATACGCTTATAATGTCGAGGCCGATCTATGCAATGGAAGATATCCCTTTCTTTTTCGACCTGCAAAACTTGCCTGTGTCCCTCTCCCTCATCATGTGCTTTCCTGATCAGTCTGCTACTCCATTCACCTTCCTCCTAGCTGCCAGCGCCCCCATCCTCCTTTGCGCGTTTTCTCCATAGTTTTCTATTGCCCGCACCTGCAAACCCTCAAAACTCCTTGCCGGCTTCTTCCATGCTCCAGCTCCATTTTGGGCGGGAGAAATGTTATTTTAACTTGAGGTCTAAAATTTAAACTAAAAATGAATACTCTCTCCCTCTATTTTTCCAAAATATCATTTTTAATATTATCCTTTTCAAATATCATTTTTAATATCATACCCATTTTTGTTTTGATAGATGTTTGTTGTTTAGATAGATGTTGAGCACACTCCTTGATTTTTTGTAATTCTTTGTAATATTCAAAAATCAATATAATTTCATTCTAATAAATTTATTTTAAAAACATTGATAATGAACCACACAATGAGTGGTTCGAAAGGTGTTGATCTTAAAAAATTTATGTGATTTATCTAGAAGAGTTTTTAAAGAAATTAATTAATTAATTATTAAATAAAATTGAGATCAAATAGTAAATTTAGGAGAGGTTTTTGCAACCCATGGTTTTGCTCATGGTATTCCACCTTGCTAGCAAGGGGAATTAACCCGATCGTAGGTCCCAACTAGACTTGCTCTCATTTGGAATGGCTAATCCCAACGGGTTTTAAGGATTGTTATAAGGGTTAGGGGAATAATGAGTTAGTGGTTAAGGGATTAAGGGTTAGGGGCTTAGGGGTTAGAGGTTTAAGGTTTAGGGGTTAGGGGAATAATGAGTTAGTGGTTAAGGGGTTAGGGATTGGGGGCTTAGGGGTTAGGGGATTTAGGCGCATTTAGGGGTTAGGGGAATAATGAGTTACTGGTTAAGGGGTTAAGGGATTTAGGTGCATTTAGGGGTTAGGGGAATAATGAGTTAGTGTTTAAGGGATTAGGGATTGGGGGCTTAGGGGTTAGGGGATTTAGGTGCAATTAGGGGTTAGGTGAATAATGACTTAGTGGTTAAGGGATTAGGGGCTTAGGGGTTAGGGGATTTAGCAGTTAAGGATTTTAAGAGTTAGGGGTGAGGGGTTAATGGGTTATGGGATAAGCGTTAACGGTTTAGGGGTTAAGGGGTTAGGGGTTTAGGTGTTAGTGGTTTAGGGGTTTAAGGGTTTAGAGTTTTAGGGTTTAGGGGATTAAATGTGTTAGGGTTTTAGGGGTTAAATGGGTTAGGGGTTGGGAATTAGGGTTTAAGGGTTAAGGGTTTAGAGGTTTAGGGTTTAGGGGGTTAAATGGGTTAGGGGTCTAAGGGTATAGAGGGTTAAATGGGTTAGGGGTCTAAGGGTATAGAGGGTTAAGGGGTTAGGGGTTAAAGGGTTAGAGGTTTGGGGTTTAGGGGGTTAGGTGTTAGAGATTGCAACAATATAGTGAGCTTGGTGGAAAGGTCACCTTCTCTAGAGTGGGCCCGCAGGCCATTTTTGGCACAAAGTCTATTTTTAGACTATGTCTATTTTTAGACATATAGATCATGTTCTATGAGTTGCAGGATGCTATTTGTGGATGGTTGGTCAAGTTGGAAAATATATATGGACTTCTATTTTTAGACATACTGAACGGAATCTATTTTTAGATTGTCAGTCTAAAAATAGATATGTCAAATATTATTAGCTCTTAATAATATTTAGACTGTAAACATTATCTTATTCTCTTGGAGCACTTTAGTTAAGTGCACAGATGTAACATCTACGATTGTGAAGAAGTCGCTATTCCTGAGTGTTTAGTGGAGCTATTGCATGGAGACTTCAGTTAGAACTCAGGTGACAGAGTTTGGTGGAGTTGATTGAGGAGTTAATGGAGTTGTGTTCAGTTTAACTCAGTTAAACATAGTTGAGCTAGTTGTATCTAGTCTAACTTATTGATACACTAGTGAGAGTGGTGTGAATTAATTATTAATTAATTCACTAATTATAAACTCATAAATCAACTAAAGAATACATCAGTTAACTTCAGTGCATGGACAGTTTCAGTGGAGACCAGTGGAGTGGTAGGTGAAAGAGCAAGTGTGACTATCGGTTGTGACCATACTGGTGCATGAGTTTGCACCACACATTGATGGAGATGCTAATGAGGATTGCGCAGTGCATACCAGGTGGATTCGAACTCAGATTGGGCCATTATTCATCTTGGATTGCGCAGTAGAGGCAGGCTAACAGGTGGAGCAGATTGGAGCATGTGTTTTGCTAGATCTGAGCTTGTGTAGTGTGTAACAATTGGAGATTTTACTGAGAGCTTGTGAGGAGTTTGTACAATGATTGTTACATGATCTCTATCATTATAATATACAGATAGTTGGGGGTTTTCAGCTTTAAGCTTTCCCATAAATACTGTGTTTATATGTGTGATTATTTATGGTTTTAATGTGCGCATGCGATTGTTTAATTTCCGCAAATTGATGATCAATAGTAGAAGAGGTTATGTATTATGCATGAAGCTCAAATAGTGTGTGATCAGGATAATCTTGGTGAATAATTTAACATTTATTCAAATTTCTACATTAGGAGATTTGTGAGTTAAGGGGTTTGGGGTTAGGGGTGGAACAGGGTTAATGGGGTTAGGGGTTTTGGGGGTTAAATGGGTTAGGGGTTGGGAATTAGGGTTTAAGGGGTTAGGGGTTGAGGGTTAGAGGTTTAGGGTTTATGGTGTTAAATGGGTTAGGGGTTTAGAGGTTTAGGGGGTTAGGGGATTTAACAGTTAAGGATTTTAGGGGTTAGGGGTTTGGGGTTAAGGGGTTAGAGGTTTAGGGTTTAGGGGGTTTAAATGGTTAGGGATTTAGAGGTTTAGGGGGTTGAGGGATTTAGCAGTTAAGGATTTTATGGGTTAGGGGTTAGGGGTTAATGGGACTAGGGTAGGGAGTTAAATGGGTTGGGGTTTTAGGGGGTTAAATGGGTTAGGGGTCAGGAATTAAGGTTTAAGGGGTTAGGGTTAAGGGTTAGGGTTTAGGGGGTTAATGGGTTAGGGGTTTGGGGGTTTAGGGGGTTAAATGGGTTAGGGGTTAAGGGTCTAGGTGTTAGGGGTTTAGAGGTTTAGGGGTTAGGGTTTAAATGGGTTAGATATTTAGAGGTTTACGGTTTAGGGGGTTAAATGGGTTAAGGGTTTAGGGTTATACAAGGTTAAATGAGTTAGAGTTGGGAATATTGTTTGAAGGGGTTAGGGGTTAAGGGGTTAGAGGTTTAGGGTTTAGGGGGTTAAATGGGTTAGGGATTTAGAGGTTTAGGGAGTTAGGGGATTTAGCAGTTAAGGATTTTATGGGTTAGGCATTAATGGGATTAGGGTTTAGGGGGTTAAATGGGTTAGGGTTTTAAGGGTTTATGGGGGTTAAATGGGTTAGGGTTTTAAGGGTTGAGGGGGTTAAATGGGTGAGGGGTTGGGAGTTAGGGTTTAAGGGGTTAGGGGTTAAGGGTTTAGAGGTTTATGGTTTAGGGGGTTAAATGGTTTAGGGGTTTAGGGGTTTAGGGGGTGAAATGGGTTAGGGGCTGGGAATTAGTGTTTAAGGGGTTAGGGGTTAAGATGATAGTTTCATTGGTCTCTGTTTGTGCACAATAGTTTCTTATTCTTTGTGTCTCAATGTAAAAATTTTATAGGGACTGTTGCTTGTTTCCATGTCTTCTCTATTTATTAGTTTCCAGTATTTGTTAGCCATTGCTTTACATTTATTGATGAAGATGTCTATTGCAATTAAACCAAATGTATGTTCAATCTATAGTTGTGGTGGTTCAGATGGAGGTGATGGACATGGTGGCGAAGCAGCCGCTACCTCCCCCTGCTGATCCTACGTCGGATTTAGCGGGTACTTACCCTTGCCCCTCCTCCCCTATTTTAAACTATTTTGATCTTTTATTCAATATTTCGACTAAGCCTGGTCCCTCCAAGCTTACTTCCTCACCCTCTCTGTGTGTTAGTAACTTATCTATGGCTATGGAAAATATTATTACCACAATTCCCAATCTATCCATTGACATTGTCCCTTATAATTTGAGACCCAGAGAGAAAAAAATTATTGATAAGGAACTTTTTGGGGGTCTAGGGAAATCGCCCAATATCGAGAAAGGTAAAAAAACTCATGGGTAGGAAGTCTTCCCTTTCTAAAGCCCAACTCAAGGCCATTATTGACATTTTTGATGGCATACAATTATCCCTCAAAGGGGCACTTAGAGTAGCGAGTTCCCCGAACCTTGTTTCCAAATGATTTTGCTCTCTTTTAATTGTAGGGGTTTAGCTAGTGAGCCCAAAAAACTAGCCTTTAAAAACCTTGTTCATTTGCACCATCCAGACATCATCATGTTCCAGGAAACCTTGGGTATTGGGGCACAAATCACTCAATTTATGTCTTATTTTCTTCCAAATTGGACCTTTGTTTCTTTCGATGTCAGGGGCTGCTTTGGTGGACTTATGACTAGCCTTAAGAACAATTTGGCTAATTTGATCAATTGTTGGACATCGAAATCATTGGTTGGTGTGGAGGCCTACTCCATGGAACTGGGCTCAAATTTTTCGGTGGTGAATATTTATGGGCCCTGTGTGGAGAGAATTTCTTTCTGGAACAGTTTGAGGAGAAAATCCTTTATGAATGGCCCAAACTTGATTGTGGGGGGCGACTTAAATTTTTCCTTGGGCAGTTCTGAAGCTTGGGGTCCATGTGCTCGGATTGATCCTTTGGCAAATTATTTCTTGAATATGATACAGAATGGGTCCCTTTTCGATCCCTCCCTTACAAAAATAACTCCCACCCGGAGGAACAATAGAGTGGGTGAGGCCCGCATTGCCAAAAGATTGTACTGGTTCCTTTTAAGTGATGACTTTTCAAACAGTTCTATTGGCTTTCAGCAATGGGTTGGCTCTGGTGGGATATCAGACCATTCCCCTATTCTCTTGGAGTTGGTGGGTCCGTTTAAGAAGCCTCCTACTCCCTTCAAATTCAATGCTGGTTGGCTCAAGGAGGCAGATTATCACCAATTGGTGGTTGATCATTGGAGCTACCCCCCGGTGGATGAGGGCTACTCACATGCCTAGGACTTCATTGATAACATGAAAAATATTAAAAAAAAACACCATTCAATGGGCCAAAAATAAGGCCCAAAAAGATATGGAATCAATTAACATTATCAATGAGTCCTTGAGCTCCTTGTACAGTGATGGGGAGAAGGGTTTTGTGGATGAGGAGGCTCAGAATAAAATCAAAGAGTTGGAAGCTAGAAGGGAGAAAATCCTTAATGATAGAGAAGAGCTTTGGTGCTTGGGAAGCAGGGCCATTTAGCTTGCAGTAGGAGATGAAAATACAAAAAAAATTCACAATTAGGCTAAGGGGAAAAAAAACACTAATACCATTTGGAAAATGGAAAATTTAGCTGGGATTAAGGTGAAGACTTTCAAAGATCTTTCTTCTATGGGGAGAAATCATTTCAAAAGCCTTTATACTGCTCAAGAAGGGGTTAATATCAGGGAGCTCATTCAAGTTGCTCAGCTTTTTCCTCGTTATGCTAACGAAGAGAGCAATAATTTACTATTGGCCCCTATGGAAAAGAAGGAGACTGAACATATTTTAAAAGTTATACAAGCTGACAAAAGCCCTGGGCCTGATGGTTGGATTGTGGAATTCTTTCGACACTTTTTTGACCTGATGGGGGACGCCATTACAAATGCAGTGGAGGAATATCGGTCACTAGGCCACATTCATAGCGTCATCAAATCTACATTTTTTACCCTCGTTCCAAAAAAAGATGCTTCGTCCTCTTTCGATGGCTTTTGTCCTATATCCCTTTGTAATTGTATCTATAAAGTTATTTTTAAAATGATTTCCAATCGATTAAAGCCTATCCTCTCAAGATCCATATCAAAAGAACAATTTGGCTTCCTGGATGGAAGGCAAATTCATGAAGCCATTGGGGTGGCACAAGAGACTCTCCACAGTATTAAACTATCCCACAAAAGATGTATGGTTGTAAATATTGATCTCTCTAAGGCATATGACAAAGTCAATTGGTTATACCTTAGACTTCTATTGACCCATCTTGGGTTCCATATTGATTTTATTAATTGGGTTATGAGTTGTATTACTAATATTTCTTTTGTTGTTCTTATTAATGGAGCAGCCTCACAATTCTTTTCAAATCAAAGAGGTTTCAGACAAGGATGTCCATTATCACCATTACTATTCCTTCTAGCAACTGAAGGCCTTAGTCAACTCATTCACCAGGCCAGAAAATCTGGGACCCTTGGGGGTATTGAAGTGGCTTCTAATTTTATCATTACATATCTCCTTTTTGTGGATGACATTATGTTATTTAGCAGCAGTAACAGGCGCGAAGTCAAAACATTAAAGGAAATCTTGGATCTTTTCATGAAGGCAATAGGCATAACTATCAACAATCAGAAGTCCTCCCTCGCACACGAGGGCATTTCCGAAGCTGGCCTCTTATGGACTTCTGGTCTCCTTCCTTTTCTAAAAGTGCCATTGGGAACATGCATTAAGTACTTATGCTTTATGCTTAAGTCGGATGGGTATCACAAACAATATTGGTATTGGCTGGTCTCAAAAATTGAAAAAATAATTAATTCATGGAGTCATAAGTGGCTCTCTAGAACGGGAAGATTAGTTCTTGTAAAATATGTTTTATTAGCCATCCATGTCTATTGGATCAGTTTGGCATGGGTCCCTATTGGTATTCTCAACAAAATCAGAAGCATCTGTAGCAAATTCCTTTGGTCGGTCAAGGAGGCCAATCAAATTCTTCCTTGGGTGGTGTGGGATAATATTGCAAAACCTAAGGAATGGGGAGGATGGGGTATCAAGCAAATAAAACCTTTCGCCTCGGCTCTGGTTGCTAAATCTAATTCTTTCTGAAAATAATTTATGGACCTCTATGGTTAGAAGAAAATATATTGATCCTATTCCTCTGGACGATTGGATTAGAACACTGGATAAAGAAAATAAGAGAGTTTCCAACATTTGGAAAGCTACCATATTTCATGTTTTTGATCTGGTGGGACAAGGACTTGCCTGGAATATTGGTAATGGGGAGCGCTGCAGGATTGGTTTAGACCCTTGGGTTGGCTGCAATGAAAATTGTTTTCTCTCGGAGGGTCTTAGGGCTTCTTTGCACCAGAAGGGCCTTATTACGCTTGCCCAAATCAATGCACCTGGTCAGTCCACCATTTGGGCTCAAGCTTGGAGAAAATTGGATGAGATTGGACTGGAAAATCAGTGGGATGATGAATGGCAGGCCTACATAAAAGAGCTGGAAAATACCTGAGTGTGTTTAAAAGAGTCTCCTGGTAGTTTTGTCTGGGTTCATTTAAAATCTGGGATATACTCACCCAAGGTTGGATATGCTTATATTATGGCCACTAAGGAGGAAGGGAATAAATAATGGTGGTACAAGGCTCTGTGGGAGCTCAGTTTCCCTGCAAATTCCAAGTTATTTTCCTGGAACATTCTCTTCCTGAAAGTGTCGACGTGGGATTCTCTACAAAAACGCTTCCTCAATGGTCCCGGGTGGTGCTGTCTATGTAAAGAGGTGGAGGAAACTATTGACCACTTATTCATCTTTTGTCCCTTCCCCAAGAAGTTATGGGAATATACTCTTACACACTGTGATGTGGATTTTTTCTGGGCGGGAAATAATTGTAACTATGCATGGAAGTCCTGGTGGGAGAGATGCAAAGATCCAGATCACAGATGTTTGCCACTGATTATTTCCTGGGGCATCTAGCTATCTAGGAACAAATGTGTCTTCAAAGATTTCCTTTCCTCCCCGGCACTGGTGGTAGGTCAAAGTGCTGCGATATTCATGGCCTCCTCGTCCACTTCCTCAACTGCTAATCCCAAACAAGTGCTAAACGAAATCATTCTCCCAGATACTCCTTGGGCCTATTTTGAAGGAGCAGTTGCTCAGGGGCTATGTGGGACTAGCATGGTCATTCCAAAAAACTCAAACATTTCTTTTGCATCCTCTATTAGTTTTGGCGCGGGGACAAAAAACTTTGCAGAGCTACAAAACTTAAAAATCTTGTTGTGCTGGTTACTTCACCTGGATATCACCTTGATTCAAATCTTTGGGGACTCATTGAATGTCATAAATTGGTTTAACAACATGCATAGATGTCAAAACTATTTATTACTGCATATTCTTGATTAGATTCTATTACTAAAAACACATTTTACATGGATTTCTGTTTGCCATATTTACAGGGAACAAAACCAACGAGCTGACGTTTTGTCTAAGATCGGTCTTAGACAAGCTCAGGGCTCATGGTCAATAGAAAAAAAGGATGGTATGGTGGTCCGTGTGTCGGACACTAGACTATACTGATGGAGGGCCTTCCCTCATCATGCAGAGTCATGTTTATATTTACTGTTTTATTTTCTCCAGCATTGTTATATCTTCTTGAGCTATGTATATTTGTTGCCTCATATTTTCTACAAACATATCTGTTTTTTGTATATTTATGGATTTCACTAATTACATAACACATTATTATTTTATTGAAGTTGCTGGTCTCTTCGCTGTGGAGAGGTCGGGTTTAGGATGGCTTTGCACCATCGTCATATATGTCGGGTGTTTCTCCTTATTCGGAGGCCCGAAGTGATGACATGCTTATGGTTGCTATGCTATTTTACCACTTAATTTAGTAGGTCTTCTATCTAATATGGTCTCTGAGTGATATATTGATTTCACAATTGGAACCTTCACTCCCATGGGTGTTGGTTGGGCGGTTTTTTTTTCCTTGTTCCCTCTGAGGACAAGGACTTATGGAATGCTACGACATATGCGATGCAACTTTTTGTTTCTGATAATAGAAAGTTTGATTTTTTCTCAGGAAAACAAAAAAAAGAAATGTTATATTTATCTATTTATTAAATGTGAATATGAAGATTTAACCTTAGATTTAAAAAAACTCACATGTTTAACATAAATCAATGAAGTTTAAAAATTAAACTTTATGGCCAAATATTAAATATAAATATAAATATTAATTTGGCTATCTAATTAATATTATAACCTTTACTAAAATTATAATGAAGGCATTAGTATAAAGTTGATAGATGATACATGCAATTATGTTAATTGTAGATGAATCCATCTGCACTGTTAAACTTTAGAGACAAAAGTGTATTCATAATTTTAACACTGTAAATTCAGAGATCCCTTTGTCTCTAAATTTTAACATTGCAAATGGATTCAGAGACACCTATAGTGAAATGTAACACTTCGGTACCAAAATTGCAATTTTCCATATTTGGAGTGACACAATTAAAAATTACTGACATAAATGACTAATTCATATACTTTTTGTACTTGTTATTTGGCCATATTTTTATTCTTGGACTATAATAGTCATTTAAATTAATCATTATTAATTTTGTCACTTATTATCTAGTCAGATATTTTAATCTTAGACTAAATTAGTCATTTAAGTTAGTTGCTTTTACTTCAGTCACTTATTATCTAGTCATATATTTTATCCCTAGACTAAATTAGTTGTTTAAGTTAGTCGCTTTTAGTTTAGTCACTTATTATCTAGTCGTATATTTTATTCCAAGACTAAATTAGTCATTTAAGTTAGTCATTTTTAGTTCGACCACATAAAATTGCTCAAATTTAGTAGTAATTCACTTGAAATAATTGCGGTGACTAACATTTTTATTCACCTAGTCATTAATTTCATCATTTTTTACTAGTGTATATTCAGCAGCAAGGAAAGTGATCTATCCCTTCAACCAAAAGTGGGGAAAAACAGTGATTTAAGCACTAAAAAGGTTATTTTTAGAAATCTGCGTAAAAAAAGAGGAAAGTGATGGTTGGATCTATTAGCTTAGGTCATTTGGGACTCCCATACCAAATTTCAGCCTAAAAAAATGACTCTAGCTAGTTTAAACAGATCTCTCACTCCCGAAATGGCTTAAAGACCCTGATTTCCCATGACGTAGAGTATGCAGAGATTACTGAAGCACATACAGCGTGATTTTTTGAAGGTTTTAACTGTAATAGGGTCTGAACATTAGTAAATTGGATCAAGGATATGGATCAAACAATTATTAAGAGAAAAATAGAGAATTTACATGAAGAATGCCTCAAATTGAGGTGCTGCAACAATGGATTAAAACAGGAAAGCTTAACAGCGTAAATTTCAGGAGGCTGAAGCAATAATTTATTACATTTCATATCTAGGATAGATCTGAAAATAAAAATATAGATCTATTACAGATATGTAAGCCAAACAGACCCTTATTTACACTCCCCTTGGGATCTCAGCAAATGATGAATCACAGAGTAGATCTGAGATCTAAGTCACAGTTTTGCATCAGTATTCAGAAATTATGCAGTATATACAATAGTAATAGATCATATCTAAAGGGTACATGGATTGGTTGGCCAATCCATGGATCACCTCAGTGAAAGGAAGGATCCTTTTCACTAGAGATCTCTCCTCCATGAGAATTTCCAAACCCTCTACAACTCTGCTCTACCAAGAGGACGCAGTCTCTTCAAGGAACTGCACAGATGGTGATGTAGAAAAATTTGGCCTGATGCCAAGATAAAAAACTGAAGCTCAATCAATGGATGCACTCTTCTAGGAGGTTAAATGACACACTCACTGAGAAGAGCCATCAATACAAGCTAGATCTAAATAGATCTAGAATCCCACTTGTTGCATCTCACTGAAACAAGTAAATCCCAACAGGATTTACGCTACCTAAGGGAAATGGAGCTTGGCCATATGCCAAATAGTGGACAAAGCAGGACAAATCTCCTCCAAGAGCTACTCAATGAAGGGGAAGGGAATTCCTAAACAGGAAACCCTCACAATTCTCTGCTAAACAACCAAGAGAATTTGGATTTGTCTAAGCAGACACAATCCTCTAAAATCAGATAATAATCAACAACCTCCTTAGGCTGCCCTCTCCTTCCTTTTATAAGATTAGGGTTTGCAAAACCATAAACCACCTTCATTCATTTAACCCTTTTCAAATGAAGGACCTCCTTCTAGAACTGCGCTGATCATCTAGGAGGTTCAATGCATCTGGACTGTGTTGTGGATTGGTCCTGTTGACCTAGTCAAATGGCTCAATCATGTTTCACACACAAGTGGATTTTATTAAGATAGCCCTGATTTGCCTCTGTTCACATTGGGCATTGATTTATTTTGATGTTTTCAGGAGTTTACATGTCCTCCTTTACATTTTATTCATCAATTAAGAAAATCAAAACAAAATGAAATATTCCTATTAGCTTGGGCTAATTAGGAATATTACACAATGGAGGGACTATTGTCACCATCCAATATCTCACATGACACTTAGTCCATGTTTCTTTTGGAGCACATATTGTGGTGATACTCTATTCACTACATGTATGGAGGATTGGGCAAGGAGACTCCCTAGAATCAATGAAGGGAATCATGAGGTTCCAAGTATCTTTTGGCTTCATGAGGACTATATTATTTCAGCCCAGGATCAACAGCTCCAAATCTATCATAAATGGTGGCAAAGGCAACGTAAGTTGAACAATATTACCTCTCATTTCCAGCCATGCAGCTCTTATACATTGCATAAGGAGGGGATTGGTGACTGTTTCTATGAGCTACAAAGGATGGCTCACTTTGTTTGGATGATAGCATGGAGATTGGAGTTTTTCATGGGGGTTGAAGCACCCAACATTTATCATCTCTCATGCCCTAACGAGGCCAATGGAAAAAATATAATTATTTCCATGTATCTCCCACTTCTTCATGATGACAACTATTTGGGTTATTCACCAAAGTCAAACTTGTATTCTTGGGAGGAGACAAATCCATTGGTAATTTTGCAATTTCCTTGTGAGTTGCTTGAGGACAAGCAACATTTTGTAGGGGAGGACTGTAATATTCCTAATTAGTCCTAAGCTAATTGGAATATCCAATTTTGTTTTTCTTTCTTTTCTTAAAGAATAAATGTGCAAAGGAGGTTCATCAAACTCCTAATAAATAATAAATCAAGGCCAAATGTGTAAAAGGCTAAATCATGGCTATGTAAGCAAGCACCCTTAGGTGTGAAAGGGGGCTGGATATTTTGACTAGGTCAACCTTGATCAAATCTACAGCGTTGTCTTGGAGGAGTGGCCATTAATAAGGCACAGTATAGTTCTAGATGAAGATGGAATGTGTGAAAGAGAAGATTTCATTGAAGGTGGTTTAGGGTTTACAAGATCTTAATCCATATAACGAAGGGGATGGAAACATGAAGAGGGGGTTGAAAATATGATATTTTGATATATTTTCTGTTTAGACCATATAGCTTTCTTTGGCTATTTAGCCTAGATTTCAAATGTTGTTTAGCATTGGGATTTATTGTTTAGGAATTCCACCTCTTCCCATTGAGTAGCTCTTGGGAGAGCCTTGTATTGCATAGTCCACTATCTGGCTTGAGGCCAAGCTTCTCCTTTCAACTACAACTTAGATCTCGTTCAGGGTTTGGTTGTCTTTGCAAGCTGTAGCAAGTGGAGGCTAGATCTATTTAGATCTAGGATATTTTAGTGCCCGTTTTCAGTGGAGGAGTCTTCTGTTTTATTGGGAGGAGTGTATTGGAGTGCTTGGGCATCATTTTTTAATATTGGCATGTATCCAACTATTATATATACCCTACAGCACAGTTTCTCTTCTAGATCTGCGTTATTCCTGTAGGTGTTGTTGCAGGGAGTTTGGGTGCACCATTTGGAGAGTTGTTTTCTGAGTGTTGGGGATCTGCCCTTTACTTTGAGATCCATTGGAGGAGATCTATACATTGTATATTTCAGATCTGACCTGCATATTTCTGAATACTTCTGAATCACCGAATATTTATGCAGATCTACATTATGAGATCTCATATCTACTGCTTATACTTGGTGTAATGCTCAAAACCCCAAGAGGATCTGAAACATGAGCCATTCTAGTGTAGGGATCTGTTATGGATTTGAATTTTCATACATAGATCTGCTCTAGATTTGACATGTAATCAACAGCAGTTTGTAGCCCAATAAAATAACGTTGTCAAGGCAGTTTCAGTCTATACATGTGGTTGCAGCACCTCTTTTAAGGAATTTTCTTCTATTAATGTCTTGTATTTCTAGCTATGCATCTCATGGGCCTTATTTTACATCCATTTTGTTGTTGTAAATATTTTTGAAGAGCCTTTTTATTGGCCTCCTGATTTTCTTTAGATGAACTGCGTCATTTTACTGCATAACTGTTCTATGTTGTTGCATTTCCCATTTTGGGATATTACACAGATGATTGATGAGAGAAATATTATCTTTCATTGTGGTGATGGATCTTTCTTGATGAGCATTTCACAACTCAATGAGAATATTTTTCCTTCAGCATACTTGGATCCTTATGGATTCAACATGGTCATTGATGAGTGGTTGTCATTTGGAGATCTCCAGGAAATTGCATTTCAACATCCCATGAAATGAAAAGATAGAAATATGATTTGGGAGGGTGGTATTATTCATTGGAGGTATGCCAATTTTTAGCATGATGATAGACACTCACCATTATTTGGATGGGTGATGTTGATGAGCAAGAGGGTGGAAAGCCACTTGCATATCTATGACACAAGGTAGCAGGAGGCAAGGCTACGTTGGCTACTCTTGAGAGAGTTTGACCATCATTTAGCATATCACGTCTTAAAGGGTGTGCTAATGGTTGGGACTTGGCATGGCACTTGCATCATATGGAAGCAAGGAATTTGGGTGTATTGGGGTGGTGTGATATCTTTCATATCAACCATAATTTTTTTTCTCCATAGTTTATATGGTGATAGTGTGGGGAGGCAACAAGAGTTGTTGTTTCTTTGGAAACTCTTGGGAAAGTATGGGCTGATTTTCTCCCATACTTTGCATGATGTTGCAATAGTAGGTGATGGCACCATCATGGTGGAAAGGGGATACTCCTTAGCCTTGGAGGATCAAGAGTTACTTCCTGTTACACCATTTTTTGGTCATCTAACCTATTATCATTAAATGGACCCAAGTACACCATGTAAGACCAATTTTACCCTAAGTAAAATTGCTTTCACTATGTAAAATAACTTAATAAAACATATTTATTAAGTTGTTTATGGTCTAAACAGGAAACCCCAAGGGGAAATATTAAACAAATCTATATTTGTTTGATTTTCCTCATGGAATAATTAATTAAACAATAATTTAATTATTATTTCAGGTCATATTTAACCCAAAATAAGGAAATTAATTAGATAAATCCTTATTGATCTTCTTATTTTCTAGGAATAATTATTTAAATCTTATTTAAATAATATTCCTTGTTAAATATAACTATATCATTTATAAATAATTAAATAAATCATTATTTATTTAATTATCATTCAACCACTTCCTTAAAATAATAAATAAATCACTTATTTATTTATTATTTACAAATAAAGGGATTTGACCCAAGTCAAATACCTTTTCCCTCCAACAAATATAATAAAATATTCCATAAAAGGTGGATCTAGATTTGGTTAATATTATTTTAATCATGCACCAAGATCTAGAATGACACAATATTTTGTTATAAATAGAAGGGTTTTCCCATTCATTTGTCACCTTTTGTTGCCTATTAGATCACTCTGGATCTATGCTCTTGGTCTGACTTTGAGCCATTATCATTGTCAAATTTTCCATTATTTCACTTTGTGAGCTCCCTTTGAGTTCTATGTTTGTCTAGGTTTTCTACACCAACAAGAGAGAGAAATTCTAGATCTGAAGTGCTGAGGACTTTCAAGAACCCATCCCATTGAGGAGAATTGGAGACACCTTTCTTGTTTTCCTCCCAGGTGCCCTTAATAGAAAATTCTTTCAAAAATATTGCTCTTGTCTTGTCTATTGGATGTATGGAGCAAAATCTTATTTTTACTGCTTAATATCTTTTTATGTATAGATCTAGATTTTTTGTAGCTTTTGTATTGACCAACTAACTGCAGATCTGAAGATATTGGTAGCCATCTTTGATGTTAGGGCTATTAGTTATGCATAGCTAAAGTGGTATTTTTTCGTACACTTCGACAAAAGATTCATACTAACAATTGGTGACTCCACACGGGTTTTCAATTACGATCGCTGTTGTTTTTCATATTCCTGCATATCCAGCTGCTTCAGACCCTAGGGCTTCTTTTCAATTTTTTTTTTTCTATTTTTATGTCGTTTTCACCTACAAAACCCTCAAACATTAAAATTTCTAACTTCTGTGTGTTTATGGCCCTATTGCGCAGGTAACAGACATCAGCCGCAACTCAGACGACAACTTTTTCTGAAATCTACTGCCGAGACACCCGGAGCTGCAGGTCACACTTTTTGGCCCAGAACTTGCGACCTGGACTGCAGGACACACTTTTCAGCCCATAACCTGCTACCTGGATAGAAAACAGGTCATAACTTGCAACCTACCCTTTTTTCTGCAAATTTTCAGTAATTTTTCTAGGTTTGTCTGAAGCTTCTGTCAGGGTTTTCCAACCTCTGTTTCAGCCCGTTTAGACCTGTTTCTGATATGTTTTACTCAACTAAGTGGGAATCTAGCCCCTTAGGGCTTTAGTACCCTCCACTTTTTGTGGAAGAGTTTTAACTATTTCAGACGTCTGAATTTTCAGAGTTTCATCCTTTTTCTTTTCAGATATGATCCCTCACTTTTAGATCCCTTTTAGATCAGCTCTTCTCCCTTTCAAATCACCTCATATAGTTTCATTTGGGTTTGCCTCTAGGGTCACCTCCTTTTCCCTTCTACCTTTAGTTTATTTCCTCCTTTTTTGCAGCAACCTTGCCTCTGCCTCTTTGTTGTTTTCTGCACCTCTTTTCAGCAGATTTATCCTTTAGATCCCTGTCCCTCCCGACCTTAGATCTATTGGCCCCTTTTTAGTGTGTTTTGACTCGATTTTTTCCGTCTTTTAGACTAGTTTTGAGAGACTCGCCTTCTTGGGTTAGATCGATGCATTGTTAGCTGTTAATTTTCTGTTATTTCAGCATTATCTATTGTTCTCTGAAGATTTATTTTCTGTTACGCAGCACACTTTTTCTTTTACTCTCAAAACATCTGGGTTTAAAAAATTAAAATTAACACACGCCACACACTGACCCTAAGCGAAGAAGAGCCTAGTTAACACCGCCAGAGAAAGACTTTAAAATCAATTGACACTGCATCTCTCTGCCCTTGTTTCGACATTGTAATCACTTGATTCTGTACCTCCCTGCCCTTGTTGGTCATTCTTCTTCCCTTTGTGTCGTCATCATTGCGCCCCTAAGGCATATATCTCGTAGACTTCTTGGCCTCTACCCTCAGTTTCTGGTTGGTCAACCTACTCCTTCCTGCTGTCGTCAAGTTAGTCATCCTCCGAGTCCGCACTCCGACTCCTCTTTTGATTCTTTGGGTTCTCCTCTTACTTCTGGTTCTCCCCCTGTCACCTTCACTATGTCTGGTCCAGGGCCTAACGCTAGTGTTAATCCTGACCCTAATGTCGGGAATGCTACTAGTAGAACCGCCACAGGAACTACTTCGACTGCGCCCTTGCTCCCCTTCATGGCAAGCCTCAGCCTCCCCGATTTGGACCGGTTGATAAACGACCCTATACACCATGACGCTAGTTGGCTTGCTATGCCGACAAAGCTCCCTTCTGACATCCAAAAGTTTGAAGGCCTTGCTGGAGAAGATCCTTCAAATCATGTTCGATCTTTCCACATGTGGTGTTCATCTACCTCCATTACCGATGACTCTATCCATCTTCGGTTGTTCCAATGAACGCTTACAGGAGTGGCTTCTAAGTGGTATGTTGATCAGGCCCCTTCCTCTCATACCACCTTTGCGACTCTTGCCTGGGCTTTTTTTATCTTACTTCCAGCTTCCCCTTCGTTATGACACTGGTATCGAACTTTTGACTTCTTTCCGTCAATCATCTGTGACCCACCTATCCGATCATGTCCAGGAATGGTAGAGAAGAAAGAGCCTATGTCAATCCCCTACCTTCGAAGACTGTGTCTACATGGAATAGTTCCTTAGATCTCTCTTGCCTCCTATCGGGAAAGATGTCGCATCGCATTTTCCTCAAACCGAAGAAGCTGCCCTCCAACTGGCGTTAAAATATGACCTGATCTACGCTTAGATAGGTTATGTTTATACCGTTCTACCTGATCTCCCCAGACTCGGTGGTGCCAACACACCGGGGGCACCTCATGCCGCCGACGGTATCGTTGGAGCTCTCTCTTATTCATACTCCCAACCTCCCATGGGTTATGATTTTTCCTTGGGGGGGGGCAGCACCTCTCGCACTTTTTCCCTTCCCAGTAGCACGTATCCAGGATACGGCATGCCTCCTCTTTTGGCCCAACCTCCTGTTTACCACACTGTTACCCAACCCCCTTATTATTTGTATCCACATCCTAGTGCTCCAACTCCTCCAGCATCAGCATCTTCGCCTTCCTTGCCTTCTCAACCCCTGCAATAGCAGTCACCAACCCCTCAGGAGCAGGTGGATGCACAGAAGGGATTCGTGGCTACCCAACCACCTGACAGACAGGTGGCCACTCAACCTTCCACTTCTGGTTCCTCCGATTATCAGATCCTCATGATGAACTCTGATCAACCTATAACCGTCGACCTTAACCTTCAAACTCGATCCCGTCAGTACCCCAAGCCTCCCACTCCGTCTGTCCCTGAGTCACCTTCTTCAGGTTCTACCAAGCCTCTTTCAACATCCAATGGTTTCTTGCATATCCCTCAACCCAAATTTGAGGTTCATACCAAGATTCCTAAGGGACCATTACGCCGAAATGCTGCTTCTGGTTAAGTTGCTCATTCGTATAACATAGTATATGATTTGGCGTAGTCTCCTGCTACCATTTCCACACTGGAACTCCTTCAGTCATGCCCTTCAAAAAGGAAGGCTCTACTATCCGCCATGGGCGTTGTAGATCCTGCTGATGACCAATTGATTGTTTTCGACGCCCGCCAATCAGACCATCCTCCCCTTCCTGCTTCCGTCGCTTTCCAAATCCCAATCAAAATATGGAACGCTATTGTGTTTCGATGTATTATTGATGAGGGGGCATCTACCTGTGTGATGTCTGCTTCGGTTTGGAAACAACTCGGATCTCCTGAGTTGGCCCCTTCCACAATCACCCTTCGTGCGTGGGATGGCCACGCCTCCCAACCTATTGGCCTCTTCCGTAATTGTCCCATCACTCTTGCGGGCAAGACTTTTTGCGTTGATGTTGAAGTCATCGACACCCCGCTTGATTATAACATTCTTTTAGGATGTAGCTACACTTATGCCATGTCTGTTGCCCCATCCGTGGTCCACCGCAAGATTTTTTTCCCTCATAATGGAAAGATAGTCACCATTGACCAGTTGACATATCATGAGCCGAAATCTCAGACCCCCCCCCCCCCCCGATTCTACCATCTCTTCTGTAGCCAATAAGAAAACTATCGATTCTTTGACCAGTGTCTCTCCTTGCGTCTACAAAGACTCCTCCTTGCTTGGAACCTTCCCTGATCTTCCTCCTCCTCCTGTCTCTGATCCCAGCTTAGCGAATGTTTGCATGATGCAATCGTCTCGGGCTGACCTTAAGCAACCCGCTTTGGCTAGTCAGCAACCTCAACCTCAACCTCGCCCACCACAACCTACTCCTAACCCTTCGTCTCAGCCATCCAGACCTCCTCCTTCTAGCCCTTCTCCTATAAATATTACCCATGAGCTCCTCTATCCTCCTGGGTCGGTTCCACCAGGCCTCAACCATCTTGGAGCCGTCCCTCCTGGCCATCACCCCGCTGGTCAGATCCCTTTCCTTTCTCCCCCTCCCGGAGTCTATTCGGTTCCCATCATGGTCACCCTTTCTCTCCCCAACTTGACCCTGGGTATACTCGTCTAGTATCTTGACCCTCCAGCCGCTACCCCACCTGGTCACCCCAAACCTTACCTTGCTTTGAAACCAGTTCAACCGGTTCCCCTAGCTTCTTCCGTTGCTACAGTGCCCTCAACACCTCAACAGGACCCCTCTCCTGTTGAGCCAACTCCGGGAAAGAAAGGCAAAGCTCGCAAGGGGGCATCCAAAGACAAGGCCACCCCGACTAACCCCGCCCCTCCTCCGCTCGTAAAGCCTTGTGCCTTGTGTGATGCCGTCGGTCATGCCACCCATAATTGTCCCGAATTTCCCCGTATTAGACCCATGGTTAAAGTCGTGTTCCCTGAGTCTACGGTCCCTGAAACCTTTGTTTCTTCCTCGACCGTAGCCAAGCACCCAAAGACTATTCGTACCAAAAAACCCTGTGCTCTGTGTGGTGTCCATGGCCATTATTCCCACCATTTTCCCCACCTGACGCATTACCACGCCTCTTTAGAGGTTGTTCGAGAGTATGAGGTTGAACAAAATCAATCCGCCTCTCCCATACTTGTGCAATATGCTTAAGGTCAAATTGAGGACATGATTACTCCCATTGACATTCCCCCTCCTGATGTCAAGATGACAGAGCCTTTTTCCACCATTTTCTACCTATCATCATCCATGAGACCCTCAGTGGAAGTCCCCTTGGAGACTTTCCCTGATGTTTCGCTTGACCTCCCTTCAGCGATCACCCTGGGCTCAACATCGGTAGATCCTTTATTTGCTTACTCTTTCGTCCCCCCTTGTGACGATGCGCATGTGAACCTCTCTTCTCATGATGATGAGTCAGGTAGCTTCGCCTCATCAGGTAGTCTTTCTTCCACTAGTCACCCCATCTTCTATTACGATGACGACATTATGGAAGTAGTCACCACCCTTGACTTTATCCATCCCCCCTTACACCGAACCCATATATTCGAACCACATACACCTTGTGGCCATTACCTTGGCACCCAATGTTTGGGTAAGGTGGCACCCATATGTGAGCAACCAGGAGAAGCAATTCTCCACAACTCTCTTAGTGTATATGGTCGTGTCGACTCTAGTACCATTATTCTTCCACATTTAGAAGAACATGTAGAGTCACATATCACTTCAGATCACTCTAGGGATGATACCCCTTATCGTTCCTTCATCTTACATCAGCAACCCAGTCTCTTAGACATTTTTGTTGACCAACCTATGGGTTTTTTAGGAGAACATCAATTCATTATCTCCAAATCCTCTCTTTGGGATAGTGACACTAAGTATGCCAACCCAGAAACTTAAAGTCCATTTGATTCATATATGCATTATTAAAAGAGATTGGTAATCCTCCATTTCCTTTCTCAAACTGCATAACCATAACAAAAAAAAATGGCACACCACATCATTAAAATGTGTTTTAGATCCCCCTTTTTCTAACTACATTTTGGCATGACCATCACATGCTTGGGGGCACCTATGCCCCTCAACCATAAAAATCCCAGATCTCAGCCTAAAATAGCACTGAAACCCCCTTTCTCTGACAGGTCGCACTTTTCAGGTCATTTCCTGGGACAGGTCGCAGTTTTATGCCCAATACCTGCTAACCAGGTCGCAGAATAGACCCCAAAAAGTGCGACCTGTCCTGTTCATGAGCTCTGGGTACTTGTTAGTTGTTAGTGACTAGATACTTCACCATGACACATTTTATCCAGGAAGCGTCAATTCACCTCTCCTCCAAATCTAATTTCCTTGCTTATAACACTTGTACTAGGGGCACCACTTTGCCTCCTTACTTGTCCTTGTTCGTGTTGATTTTCGTCATGAGATACCCTCTTGTATTCATTTTTTAATGGTCCCCCATTGGACCTTTACTGTGTGGAAGCACCATCAAATCACCCTTGTTTAGAGCATCCGAGTTGAGTCATCATCACATTCATGGAGTCTATCCCGAGTCCCTTTGTATCCCACTATAGTCCTCCATCCTTCATTGTTCAGTCCCTCTCTCGTGTCGCACATTATGGCCTTCAGTCCCACTGTTCCCTATCCCTCATGATATTGTGTCAGTCGCTAACAATTCATCCATGCCCTTTATGCTTTAACAAGGGAATTCATCCATTCGCTACTCAGTACCCCCCATTTCACCATTCTCATTGCTATCAGTCTGTCAGTCACTCTACTATTTTCTCTCGTGCCTTATTTGAGGATCCCTTATTGCCTCACCTATGGCGGACCTCCTTCTATCAACATCAGCTCATTCATTCCAGAAGACAGGTCTAGAGGGCAGTGTACCTTGGTTCCAGCTTCCACTCTTGTTCGGTGCCCCGGATCAGGGAAAGGGACTCCTTATTGCCCTTTGACTTGGTTGTTTCTCACCTCTAGCTTCTTTCAGCATGATCGAGATTTGTATGCTCAATGGTATAGTGATGCAGCAGTTGTTCCCCATGTTTCTCGGGTGTGTGTGAGATGTTTCAACCCTCATGAGGGGGTGGCCCTACAGGTAGCCCCCCACATGCTCGAATGACCTCTTCATCGCAGCCTTCGATGCAGCTCCATACATTTGATGATGTCGGCCTTAGCCGCTTGCGGCACCTTTTTTATTTGCATGTATCAATCAGATTTTGCAAGCCATTCCCCGTTGATAGGGGGCATTTGGGTTGCATTTGTATCTCATGTACTAAGATATTATTGTATAAGTCCTGGTTGTTATCCCAGGCATAGCATGTATGTGGGATTCATCATTATATCTTTTATCTGGTTCATGTTTATGCTAACATGTACTTTACAGTTTAGTCCCTTGTTTACTAGACGCACTATTCTTTTGTACTTTGTCTCGGCGGGCATAGGTATGCCTCCCCCACTGCCTTTAGCATGGGTACCCTCTCATAAAACGAGACTTGTTGCATCTGTAAGTCTCATCTCCTCAGGGTCTAGTTCTTCAGCACATTAGGCTACCTTAAATTTCTCTCTCTGACTTCCCTTTTGATGTCCGGTGATTGAGTTCTTACAACATACTTCGGTCACACGATTTTCTCCTAACACTCGCACGCTGGGGGACAATATGTTACACCATTTTTTGGTCATCTAACCTATTATCATTAGATGGACCCAAGTACACCATGTAAGACCAATTTTACCCTAAGTAAAATTGCTTTCACTATGTAAAATAACTTAATAAAACACATTTATTAAGTTGTTTATGGTCTAAACAGGAAACCCCGGGGGGAAATATTAAACAAATCTATATTTGTTTGATTTTCCTCATGGAATAATTAACTAAACAATAATTTAATTATTATTCCGGGTCATATTTAACCCAAAACAAGGAAATTAATTAGATAAATCCTTATTTATCTTCTTATTTTCTAGGAATAATTATTTAAATCTTATTTAAATAATATTCCTTGTTAAATATAACCAAATCATTTATAAATAATTAAATAAATCGTTATTTATTTAATTATCATTCAACCACTTCCTTAAAAATAATAAATAAATCACTTATTTATTTATTATTTACAAATAAAGGGATTTGACCCAAGTCAAATACCTTTTCCCTCCAACAAATATAATAAAATATTCCATAAAAGGTGGATCTAGATTTGGTTAATATTATTTTAATCATGCACCAAGATCTAGAATGACCCAATATTTTGTTATAAATAGAAGGGTTTTCCCATTCATTTGTCACCTTTTGTTTCCTATTAGATCACTCTGGATCTATGCTCTTGGTCTGACTTTGAGCCATTATCATTGTCAAATTTTCCATTATTTCACTTTGTGAGCTCCCTTTGAGTTCTATGTTTGTCTGGGTTTTCTACACCAACAAGAGAGAGAAATTCTAGATCTGAAGTGCTGAGGACTTTCAAGAACCCATCCCATTTAGGAGAATTGGAAACACCTTTCTTGTTTTCCTCCCAGGTGCCCTTAATACAAAATTCTTTCAAAAATATTTTTCTTGTCTTGTCTATTAGATGTATGGAGCAAAATCTTATTTTTACTACTTAATATCTTTTTATGTATAGATCTGGATTTTTTGTAGCTTTTGTATTGACCAACTAACTGCAGATCTGAAGATATTGGCAGCCATATTTGATGTTAGGGCTATTAGTTATGCGTAGCTAAAGTGGTATTTTTTCGTACACTTCGACAAAAGATTCATACTAACACTTCCACTTTGGAAGGAATCTCCCATATATAGCAGCATTATGGTAGATGAATTTGACATTTGGCATGCTAAATAATGGAGCTATGAGATGACAGGAGCCTTATTACAAAGGCCAATAGCGCTGTCACTTGGGAGCTTGGATTTTTTGATGGAGTGTTCCTAGGATCACTTCACATATGAGGCACTTGATGGACAAGTAGGAGATGAGAGTGATGGAGTAGTGGATGGAGACATCTATTACCATGATATGATCTTCTTGACTTGGATCTCCAAGCATAAGAAGAATGCTTTGCATGCAGCACATGGTTCATTCCTTTTCATGAAGATATGTCATACCACTATGGAGGGCTAATTCATGGATATTATTATCAACCTACTTTCACTACATGGTAAGAATTGTGTTTTTGCACTTATTGATTATCTAACGCAGTATTTGCATTCTCTTACCATCTCTATACAATGCATTGCTCCACAAGAGGGAAAGCCTCTATTTGGGCTTCATGGTCATTTTGGGACCAACAACAATGATGGGGATAGCCATCTCTTGTATGGATTTGGGAAAGTATTGTATTATTCTTTATATGCTCATTTGATACATAATTCCATATACTATTTACTAGTAGATGAGATGACATGCACAATTAACAACTTGTTGGGAGACAACTTACCATATTATGTCTTGAGACAGCAGTTAGAAAAATTGCGCTGTGACCACTTGGGAAACTATTGGTACCTTCCAACACTACATGAAACCTTCAGTGTGTTTCTCATTTGGATGTTATATGGTAAGGAAGTCTTATTCATCATATATGGGGTGGTTTGGGCTAGCATGATTCATGACTCTGGAGAGAGGATCTTTGAAGATCCAGTTTTCTTCTTGCCTCTTGAAGGTAACGTTATTGCAGCCCAAAATCAGCAGCTACTCTACACTTATCAGAAGTGGAGAGAGAGACAGCATGGGATAGAAAATTTGGTCTATCAAGTTCAGCAAATCAGCACACCTTCTTTGCAGGAGCCTAAGGTGGAGGAGTATTTCTATGAGTTACCATTTTGGAGGGTGACTCATTTTGCATGGATGATAGCTTGGGGATGGAGGCTTCACATGGGGATGATAGTTCCCAATATATTTCAGATCCCATGACTCAATAACACCTCTAAACAGCATATAGTTGCCTCCATGGGTATTTTACTTTTTCATGATGATAGCTATTTGGGATTGTCACCAAAAGCTAACTTGCATACTTGGGAGAAGCAACTTGGAGATTTATTGATGAGACAACATCTTGTTCCTTGGAGGAGCTTATCATATGAGGATGCTACAAGGGGAGGAGAGGAGACTCTTCAGTTCTATCCTTGCAGTTGCTTGAAAACAAGCAACATTTAGGAGGGGAGGACTATAATATTCCTAAAATAGCATGCAGCTAATTGGAATATTAATTTTGCTATTTTCATTTAGCTAGATGAATAAATGGGTAGGGAGACCCATAAATCTCTTTAGTAGGAATAAAATCCCTCTTAATGTGAAAAGGGATCATATTCATAGCTAGATAAAGCACCCTCATATGTGAACAAGGGCTAATGCATGTGGGCAAGGTCAATTTTGATCAAATCAACAGCACTGCTATGGAGGGAGTGGATCATCAATGAGAGACAGCGCAGTGTGAATGGGATAAATTCTCCATGATAGTAGTAACCCTAATGAGTGGGACTCAAGGTGATAAGGCTCACATTGTTTATAAGGAGGGAAAGGTAGCCATAAATGGTTATGTTAATGATTATTGATTTTTGGTCTGTATGACTTCTTGCACTCTCTAGTTGTTTAGCTGAGATTGTTGTGCTGTTTAGCACAGGGTGTTCCTGAGCGGGGATCCCACCTCTTCCCTTGATGTAGCCTCTAGGAAGATTATTGTACTATCATTTCCACACTCTGGAATTCTGGCCAAGCTTCAGTGTTCAGCTACAGTGCAGTGTCTGTTCATATTGTGTTGTGTTGCAGGGTGTTGCAGTGGAGGGTTGAGAAACCCACTTTCTAAGCTAGTTTTTTAGGGGAGGAAGCATTATTATCATTGGGAGATCAGCACAGGAGGTTCTTGAGGTTTCTTTCACATCTTGGCACCAGGCCAACCTATTCCCATCATCTATAGCATAGATTCCCTCTTTGACTGGGTTATTTTAGTGTGCATTTGTAGTGGAGGTTTCAGTGCTTGATTTGGAGGGTGAGATCTTCATTGTTGGGATCAACCTTTCACTTGAAGGATCTATTGGAGGAGATCTATTCATTTAGATATAATTTTCAGCCATCTCCATCTAGTTATTTAGTTTCAGCTTCTATTCAGCCCTAGGGCTGCATTCCGGCATTTTGTAGTTTTTGGTATTTTCGGAAACCCTTCCTGGGTTGTTTTGGAAATGTGTTTGGGAGCATAGATTTCTAGCCCCAACACATTTTGAGATATATAACAATATATCTACATTTTTTTATCATTTCTGTAGCATTTTTTACCCTAAAAATGTGTTTTCATGGCTCATGGCACTTGTATGGCAATATTTCTCATTTATTAGCACATTTTCCTATTGGAGGCTTGTTTTCTATTGCTTGAGTGACTTGATCCTCAATATATTGTGCCTATTATTTGCTAATATGTTTAATAATATGGTTTTACATGTGTCTCATGTAATGTTGTGTTGATTTATTCACTGTTATTTCCATTATTGTGTTCAAATATTGTTGCTTCCCCATTTGGGAATATTACACTTACAAATGAGCAACATTCGCTTTCAATGGTAAACGAGAAAGAACCCAAAGGCCTTCAATAACGACACTAGTAGAATGGCTTAGATCATATGAGAGAGAGAAGGAGAAGGAGTTCATAGAAATGTTTGATTCAAATGGGGAGCCTATGTTCGATGATCCAGAATTCTTCGGCACCTATGTTGAGAAATTGCCCATTGGGATGAAAAGGAAATATATCTTTTATAACCTCCCATATTGGGAGCATCTTAAGATTACCCACTTATTAGATCCCATGCATATATTTAAAAGTGTTTCATCTTCTTTATGGAGGCACATATCATCGAAACAATGTGACACATTGGCTGTTAGGAAATATATTATTACTTCAAAAACTAAAAAGAAACATTGGCCAAGACAATTAGAAGGTATAGGATCAGAGGCAGGTGTTTTTCCCTCTAATTCATGGTATTTCAAAGAAGGTGATGTCCCATGGATTTAAAAAAAAGATGATCTTTCTTTGGCAAAGGAAGTTATAATGGGTGTGAAGGTGCCATCTTCATACGGTCCTTCACTACAGCACTGCTTCACCGTGGATGACCATTTGTTGGGGTTGAAATCCCATGACCATTTGAATCTTATAAGAGTATGTATAATGTCAAAAGAATGATTTTATTATTTTTTATATTAATAAATTTTATCCAATGGAGGGATTATAAAACATAACTAATTTTGTATATTATTTCATGTGTTTATAACTTTTTAGTGTCATTATCCTTTGTTCGTGTGTGGGTGTGTGAAACATGAATTCCCCCAATACCTAGGATGTGTAATATCTAAATAATCTTCATTTTTACATTGGATCACGTCAAAGGATATTCATGTTTCTATCATTCCACGGTGGCATCAAGAGATAGTTGAGATTGTTTGTATGTTTGAGAAGGAGCTTTCGACGAGTTTCATGGACTTGCAAGTTCATCTTCTAATCCACCTAGTAGATGAGTTTGAATTATTTGGGGTGGTTTCTTGTCATTAGATGTTCTTCTTAGAGAGGTACATGAATAAATTGAAAGGTTTTGTTCGACAAAGGGAAAACCCGAGGGGTCTATGGCAGAGGGGTACATATCATGTGAGTCTTTCTATTATAACATTGAGTACATCAAGCAGATCGACAATAGACCAGGTGTGGTGATTTTGGACGATGAAAGGGATGAAGACAAAAGAGAAGGAGAGTTGCTCCAAACGAATGGAAAAAGGCACTTGATAAAGAGTAAGTGACTTATAATTTTTCAAATTTACACAAAGTAAATATTCATGTTGAACTTCGATATAATGTATATTTTCATCTCTATTTACTATATAATGTCGATTTGATTTCATCAGCAAATGCAGAAATTGAAGCAATCAAAAAATTTGTTCTTTAAAATTCTGAAGTGATACAACTGTGGGTCTCATTGTACGAAAAAAAATACGATGAAATGGGATAGTGATAGGAAATAATTCAGATGGTTGAATGGTAGAAGTGTGCCTTATCCTGATCATTTAAAAGAAAATATACCAAAAATATGCCCCAACAGTTGGGTTACTGACCAAGTCAGAGAGAAATACGGTGCAACCGGTTGTTACCCACGTGTTGAAGAGGATGTGCTAAATGTAGGGATTGGGTGCACCAACTCGGTAATAATCTATTTAATTTATATGTGCATTTGAAAATTAATAATGCACCTTTCAAGTGTATTACATCTATATTTCATATTTTAACTATTGGGTTATTATAAGACACATGACACTATGATTTTTAAATTTTTATAGGTGCATTTTTCCCCATCTATGTGGGCATATGGACACCATTTTCGCACAGAAAATGCTGATGATGGACAGATGACACAAGACTATGGATTGGAAGTCGAGTTTGATCAATCTATTCGATCTAGCCACCGTGATGCAAACCTAGTACGAGGGATGTTAGGTTACGTCGAAAAGATACAAGAGATCATTGAAGTGGATTTCTCTTCTTTCCAATGTGTTACTTTTAGGTGCAAAGTGGTGGGACACCTTTGATCAGAATAATGTAAAGGAAGATCGCAATAGTAGGCTGATATGTATCAGCTCTAGAAATATGTGGGATGAAGGTAAGGAGCCCTATGTTTTCCCCAAACACTGCAACCAGGTGTTTTTTTACCCAGCTATGTTGGATAGGGATTGGTGGTTCGTATTGAGACATGACCCTAGATCAAAATATATTTTTGAGAACAATAGTGTTAACATGCCAAGCGAGTTGGAAGATAATGAGGGTGATCATGAGAACCGAGATTGATATGGTACATGTGTTATTTCATCATTTATACTTTTTAAGATAGGTTTTTATAAAGAAGAGGACTTAATTACCTGATAACTTATAAGACTATTTTTTTCGAAACATTATAATATGTATTTTGAATTAATTGGTAATTTGCATTGTGTTAATGTTAAAATCAATATTTCACTTGATAATTTGCAATTATGTTGATCTCAAAAATAATGGTGTACTGTATAAAGTTCTTTTTTTTGTATGTAAGATCATAATAAAATAATGATAATTCTAAAGTACATGAATTTTTTTGCATTATTTTCTAGATTTTATTATGTTACAAAAATTCATATTATTCTCGATTTATTATTTTACAATCTTACAAATTTACAACTTTTAATAAAATCATTTCACATTAATATAATTAAAAATTTTACATTAATAAAATTAAAATTTTACAAATATTTTACATACAATTACAATTAAAATTAAAATTACAATTACAAATACAATTACAATTACAATTACAATTTTACAATTTCACATACAATTACAATTAAAATTACAATTACAATTTTAGAATTTTACATACAATTACAATCATTTCACATTAATACAATTAAAATTTTACAAATATTTTACATATAATTACAATTACACATACAATTACAATTTTAGAATTTTACATAAAATTTACAATTACAATTACAATTTTAGAATTTTACATACAATTACAATTACAATTTTAGAATTTTACATAAAAATTACAATTACAATTACAATTTTACAATTTTACATATATACCATTACAATTACAATTTTACATATATAAAATTACAATTACAATCATTTCACATTAATACAATTAAAATATTATAGATATTTTACATACAATTACAATTTTACAATTACAATCATTTCACATTAATACAATTAAAATTTTACAAATATTTTACATACAATTACAATCATTTCACATTAATACAATTAAAATTTTACAAATATTTTAAATGCAATTACAATTTCACATACAATTACAATTACAATTACAATTTCCCTGTACGAAGGGGATAGTGGAAAGAGATTTGTTCTCTCGAAAATGCAAGAATAATGATTGAAAAAAGAATTATTATTCCTGGTCTTGTTCTTCTTTCAATCTTTCATCATTCAAGCAATTGGTTCTGAAGATGAATCCCCATTGGGATTCGAAACGTCAACATGATTCATTTTACACTATGGATAATCTAAGAATATCTAATACAAATAATAACCACAGAAACCTAAAATCTAACATCATTTCCCTGTACGGAGGGGATGCGAGGAAAGAAATTTTTTCTCTCGAAAATGCAAGAATAAATATTGAAAGAAGAACTGTTATTCCTGGTCTTGTTCTTCTTTCAATCTTTCATCATTCAAGCAATTAGTCCTAAAGATGGATCCTCGTTGGGATTCGAAACGTCGACATGATTCATTTTACACTATGGATAATCCGATAATCTCTGTTACAATTTTAGAATTTTACATACAATTAGAATTACACTCATTTCACAATAAATTAAATATTACAATTACAATTAAAATTTTACAAATATTTTACATATAATTACAATTAAAATTGCAATTACAAATACAATTACAATTTTACAATTTTAATTAAAATTAAAATTTTAATTACAATCATGACATAATATTTAATAAATATCATGATTCAATATTAAAAATAAACATCACGATCATGATAACCATCGTACAAACATCATATTCGTCTAAAAAACACATTCAAATTCGCTAACATCATCTAATCATCGTGATCATGATCATCTAACAAAACACAAGCATTGTAAAACATCATCACAACACAAACATCAAATATACATCTCATGTAAAATAACTACTATCACATACACATCTATCTGCAACCTGCACATTAAATGAGCATATATAACATGACCTAACAATATACACATCATGATGATCACCAACATGTAAATTAAGTACAACTGCAACATGAACATAAAATACATGGACTATATATATATATATATATAATGTCAAAAATATACAACTGTAATATAAATGTCAAATATCAGCTGGTGGTACATCATCAATAGTAGTACTAGTCGATGTTTGCTCAGTCAATGGTGTAGCCTCGACAAGCTCAGATAGATTCCAATCATCATGTGCCTACTGATCTGGTGGTACCTCATGCTGATCAGGATCAACTATCAGTTGCTCATGATGGCTTGACATGAATGGTCTAGCATGCTCATGATCATGAGTATTGTTGGATACTGTAGGTTGTTGATCATGGTGACTCGATGTGGATGGTCAAGCCTTCTCATGATCATGAATGCTAGATGTTGCAGGCTGAGAAGGTTGACTCGACGTGGATGTTCCAGCCTGCTCATGATCATAATTGTTGGTCGATGCTGCAGATTTCTCATCTGTGACACAAGGTAAATGATGATCAATCCCCTGATCGTGATCATAAGATGATGCATCGTTGCTCGAGTGTCGACGTATTGTGTCTCGACCACGCCTATGTCAAAGGGCCCTCCTCAACTGCGCCACTAAGCTAGTATCTCCTATGACATGTCGCATTAGGGTCAACATGTCACGTGGCATGCCTCTCCACATCTCTATTAGCCTAGCATCAACATGTATCTCTCCCATAGTGGTTGGCTTGACTCCCTCCTCCACAAGTAGTCCACAAATTTGGTTGCCCAACTCCATCCTAAATCTAGTGTCAAGCCTACACCTCACACCAGCCAGTACCTGTGCAACATGAGGACCAGGTCTTCTTCATCGGCTTGATCCTCGACATCTGCCATCTCCTGATCATCATTAGGATCTATGCCTGGATCATTTGGTGGTGGTGGCATCTCATTTCCATCAAATGACCTAATGTCTACAAAATATATATAAGTACACAACAATAATTAGACAATTTCATTAAACAGATTAATAAAAACAAGTTAAAGAACATGTTAGTAAATTTAAAGAAAATAGTAATATTACCTCTATCATCTGGCAGCTCATCATCTGTGAAGAGGATGTTGGCACACCCTCACCAATATAAACCACCATATGGATAGAGGACTAGAAAGAAGGGATGCTCATCAACACTGGCTAGCAACTCTAGTGCATCATGTGATATCCTTGCGGAAAACTCTGACTTGCCCCTCTTGGGCATCATTTGTCCCCACATCTGCATCCTTACATGCAGCATCGGCCTACGAGGCTGCCGAACAAAAGCAGACCTCGTCTCTGGAAACCTCTCAAAAAATAAAATAAAAAAGCTCTGAAGCAAAAGGGAAGTTCACCCTCCCTTGTTCCTGAGCATGACATCTATTAGTAAAGATCTACATAACTGCCGCAAAAAAAGACAGACCACCTCACAAGTCGTGTCGCCTGTAATAAAGAATCAAAATAAAATAGAAGTGGGAAAATAATGCATTTCTTGTCACCGGTATGGTGTACAATGGTTGAAATCAGTAGTGACATGCACCTCACCTCCTCTCCACCAAATGAAGCAATATGTAACTAACCATCGGAGTCCTGAAAATTTGCAGGAGACAGTAAATCCGCACTAATGAATCTCTGGGAGTACACCATATGACTCCCTGTTGCATAGCCAACTGGTACCTCTAGGAATGAGGGAAAATCCACCCCTCTCCTTGATAGTCCAGTAATGAAACATATGTCCTCCTCAGTGGACGTGTACCACTGGTTAGGACCAGCCCGGAAAGCCTGTCGATGGGCATTCCACCTGTGGATAAGTTGTCACAATAACCCATCATGGCCCTTCAGGGTGGTTGTTGTAATAGGGCGAGGGTAAATATCTCTCTCCCTCTCTCGTGCCTTCCACAGGTGAACCACGTTATACTGGTCCGTCTGTTGTTGTTGTTTTTCCCTCTCTTCTCTCCTTTGACATCTTTGAATGATTCACATATTAAATACAATTTTTTTATTAAATGAGACAAGTATTTAGGAATATATATATATATATATATATACATATTGAAAAAACAAAACAGTCAGTGCGCCACAAAAAATGGGCATGCATCGGTAACGGTGCATTTATTTTTATGGTGCACCGGACGTGGTACACCTGGAAATTTGAAGCGCACCGCAAATCATGACATGTCCTATCTCAAGCGGTGCGTTGACTAATTAACGCACCACCAAACATCAGCTAGTGTTCAATGGTGTGGTCGTTTAGCCGATCACACCATTGACTATGAACGAATTTGGGAGGGCGGTGCGCTGACGAAACTACTTACCCCGGGGCGAATAGCTTCGTTAGCACACCGCCCTCCCAGCATCGTTACACAGTCAATGGTGTGGCGGTATAATCGACCGCAACGTTGACTATGTACCAGTATCGAGAGGGGGGTGTGCTGACCAAGCTATACGCCCTGGGGCGTATAGTTTAGGAAGCGCACTGCCCTCCTGGCATCACTACATATTCAATGGTGCGGTGGTTTACATGACCGCATCGTTCACTATGTCCAGTCGGGAGGGTTGTGCGCTGACAAAAATACCTACCCTAGGGCGCATATTTCCGTCAATGCACCGCATTCCCGCACTTCGACATGGTCAATGGTGCGGTCGGGTAACCAGCTACACCGCAATTTTTAAAATTTTAAAAAACCACGTTGCGCTGTTTTGGTATCGCCCCGAACCGATGCGGATACCGTTAGCATCGGTTGCAGTGCGGCCTGTAAATTTACAGGCAGCACTGCGAACCGATGCAAGCCGCTGACGGCTCGAGCACGCCGTGTGGGAAAAAATAAAAAATAAATAAGGTGAATTTTAAGTTATTTTAGAAAAAAAATCCGCTAAAATATTTAATTATGGAAAAACTTTAAAATACATGTACATTTGGGTGTCGAGGAGGCATATTGGCTATAGAATTTGCAAAACTAATTTTTCCCACCATTTTGCAAAATTTGAAATGGAGATGGTGGGAAATATACAGTAGCAGTGCGTGCAATTGGGGCACTGATGGCAGGGCACCTCACACAAGGTAAATTTTCACTGGTGCTTGAGAGCTCTACAGCACTGAAAAGTGAAAAATGCGGAAATTTGGTTGTAATTTTTTTTTATTTAACACTATTCCAGTGCACGGTTTTTCAAGACGCACCGGGCAGTTTCTCCCAATCGCACCGAGTTTTTTTCAGTTTTGGCGCAGGGTTTTAGGATGCACCGGTGCTGAATATATGTAGAGCACCGGTGTGCTATATTAATGAGACATGCCGGGTGGGTTAGTATCGAGTGCACGGTGTCCCGGTGTGCCAATTTTTAGAATGTACCGATGCTTTCGCTAGTGGAATGCACCAGTGCGGGTTAGGATGAAAAACGCACTGGACAAAAAACATTCACAAAAACCTCCACCCTCCAACCTCCTCTAGTAACCTCCGCTACAAATGGATGTCTGGGCTATTTTAATAAGGGGTTCCTCAAAAAAAAATTATAGGGTCTTTTCCTTGTAGTTTCATTTGAATATGTTAGAATGGATACTAGCTACAGAGCTCAATAAATTAGTGAAAATTACATAATGTTTCAAAATAAATGCGTTTAAGCATTTGAATGTTGCCCTGTTTACGTGAAAAAAAACTAATTATTAATTCATTAATATGTAGCTTACGCGAATGTATGCGAAGAGCTGAAACATTTCCAAAGAAAATGTATGTTCCTTTCTCAGGTTACCCACTTTCCTGTACAATATTTCTTCCTCTTAAACACTAGAAAAAGGCTTTATTTAATATTACTATTTAACTGAGAAATGTGAAATCACAAATTCACCTATTATTTACGTAATAGAAACTTTTTATGCGCCAAACTTTAAGAATCCCAAACTGCTAATTAATTGATTAATATGTAACATGCGGAGATCACTACAAGGAAAAGACCCTCTAGTAGATGTTTTTGAGGAACCCCTTATAAAAATACCCCAGATATCCATTTTTAGCGGAGGTTACTAGAGGAGGTTGGTGGGTGGAGGTTTTTGCAGATGTTTTTCTTCCGGTGCGCTTATCATCCTAAACCGCACCGGTGCATTCATTTAGAGAAAGCATCTATGTGCAGAAAACATTGGCACACTGAGACATCGTGCGCTCCATAGAAACCCACCCGGTGCATCTTATTACTATAGCACACCAGTGCTTTACAAATATTCCACACTGGTGCGTTCTAAAAACCCACGCCAAAACTGAAACAGCCTGGTGCGGTCTTACGACACTGCACCGATGCACCTATAAAAACTCGCGCACTAGAACAGGGTTAAATAAAAAAACAATTGCGGACAAAAATCCACATTTTTCACTTTTTAGTGTTCTAGAGCTCTCAAGCACCAGTGCAACTTTTCCTTATGTGAGGCGCCCTGCCATCGATGCTCCCATTCCACACACCGCTGTTGTCCATTGCCCACCATCTACATTTTGAATTTTGCAAAACGGTGGGAAAATTTAGTTTTGCAAATTCTACAGCCAATATGCCTTCTCAACAGCCAAATGTACAATTATTTTCCTTGTTTTTCCATAATTAAACCTTTTAGCAGATTAGTTTTGAAAATTATCTTAAAATTCACCGTTTAAAAAAAAAAAAAAAAGACCGTGCGCTCAAGCCTTTCAACTCGCACTGGATTGCGGTGCTACCTATAAATTTACTGGTCACACTGCAACCAATTCTAACGGTATCTGCAACAGTTCCGGGCCGGTATTGAAAGGTGCACAGTGACTATTTTAAATTTTAAAAAAGTGTGGTGCAGTCGGTTACCTGACCGCACCATTGACCCTGTGGAATAGCGGGAATGCGGTGTGTTGAGTGAAAATCCGCCCCGGGGTAGGTAATTTTTTCAGCGCACCACATTCCGGCATTTCGACATGGTCAATGTTGTGGCCTGGTAAAATACCACACCATTGACTATGTACAGATGTCAAGAGGGTGGGACCAAACTATATGCCCCGGGGCATATAGTTTGGTCAGCGCACCGCCCTCCCGACACTGGGCCATAGTCAATGGTGTGGTGTGTTATACCACCACACTGTTGACTTTGGAACAATCTACACCGGTGCATGCCTCTTTTTTGCGGCGCACCGAATTTTTTTTTTTTTCAAAAAAAATTATGTATCTATATTCATAAATACATGTCTCATTTAATAAAAAAAATGTATTTAATATGTCAATCTTTCAACGACGTGAAAGGAGAGAAGATATGGAACAGCAACAACAACAGGCAGACCAGTATAACATGGTTCACCTGTGGGAGGAACGAGAGAGGGAGAGAGATGCGTACCCTTTCTCTATTAAAGTGGCTACCCAGGGGTTCCTAAGGCAGGTAGGCCTCCTCAAGTTTTATGAGGAGGCTACTTCCCTAAAGGGTCGTGGTGTGTTTTTGCGACATCTTATCCGTAGGTGGAATGCCCACCTAAAGGCTTTCCAGGTTGGTCCTAACAAGTGGTACCCACCCACTAAGGAGGACATATATTTCATTACTGGACTATTAAGGAGAGGGGTGGATTTTCCCTCGTTCCCACAGGTTCCAGTTGGCTATGCAGCAGGGAGTCAGTTTGTGTACTCCCAGAGATACATTAGCGCAGATATATTGTCTCCTTCAGATGTTCAGGTCTCCAGAGGTCAGTTACGTATTGCTGCATTTGGTAGTGATGAGGTGAGGTGCCTCTCACTTCTAATTTCGACCATTTCACACAATACCAATGATGGGCAATGCATTATTTTCCCGCTTATATATTATTTTTATTATTTAGTACCGGAGCCACGACTTGTCAGGTGGTCTGCCATTTTTTAGCAGGAGTTTTGTACAGCCTTAGATAGATGTTGTGCCCATGCACAAGAGAGGGTCAACTTCCCTTTTGCTTCAGAGATTTTTTTTCTTTTTTGAGAGGTTTCCAGAGACGAGGCCTAATTTTTTTCGGCAGCCTCCTAGGTCGATGTTGGATTCATGGATCCACATGTGGGGACATATGATGCCCAAGAGGGGCAAGATTGAGTTTTCACGAGGATATTGCATGATGCACTGGAGTTGCTAGCCAGTGTTGACGAGCATCCCTTAGTTATGGTCCCCTGTCCTTATGTTGGTTTGGATTGGCGAGGGTGTGCCAACATCCTCTTCACATATGATGAGCCGCTAGATGATAGAGGTAATATTAATGTTTTATTTAAATTTATTCTAAAATGTTCTTTAACTTATTTTTATTAAATTTCTTAATGAAATTGTTTACTTATTGTTCTATACTTATATATATTTTGCAGACATTGGGTCTTTTGATGGTGATGAGATGCCAGTGCCACCAAATGATCCAAGTGTGGATCCTAATGACGATCAGGATATGGCAGATGCCAAGGATCATGAGGCGGGTGTAGACAGACCTACTCCTGCTGGTGTGTCGTTACCTTATTTTTCTAGGCGAGGTAGGCTTGATAGTAGATTCAGGATGGAGTTGGTCGACCAACTCTATGCATTATTTTTTGAGGCGAGATTCAGGCCCGCCACTATGATAGATATACAGGCTGATGGTAGGCTGGTACATATGTGGACAGGAATTTCACGTGACATGTATAGCCTGATGTGGAATTTCGTAGGAGCTATGACCTTAGCTACGCGGTTGAGGAGGGCACTTTGACGTTATAGGCATCGTCGAGACGCAGCACGTGATCGAGAGTTCATGACCAGCGATGCATCATCTGATGATCATGATTAGGGGAGTGATCATCATTCACCTCGTGCCACACCAGATAAGGAGCCTGTAGCATTGACCAGAAATCATCATGGAGAGCAGGCTAGACCATCGGCCACGTCAAGTCAGCAGCCTGCAGCATCTAGCAGTACTCATGATCATAAGCAGGCTAGACCATCGAACATGTCGAGTCATCACGATGAGCAGCCGATGGTTGATCCTGATCAGCAAGAGGCACCAGTACCAGATCAACAAGCACGTGATGATCAACATGTATCTAAGCTTGTTGAGGCTGCACCATTGACTGAGAAGGCCTCGAATAGTACTGCTATTGATGATGTACCACCCACTGATATATGACATTTATATTATAGTTGTATATTCTTGAGATTATATAGTTATATATATATATGGCCCATGTGTTTTATGTTCATGTTGCAGTTGTACTTAATTTACATGTTGGTGATCATCATGATGTGTATATTGTTATTTCATGTTAGATATGTTCATTTAATGTGTAGCTTGCAGATTGTAATATCCCAAAATGGGAACAAGCAGCAATATTAAATAATACTGCTAAGAAATAATGCAGTTTAGCCAAATAAAACAAGGAGGCCAATATGGAGGCTCAATATTTACATATACATCAACAAATCAGATTTACAATGAGGCCCATACAATGTATAACAGGAAATAGAAGACTTAAATAGAAGAAAACCCTCAAAAAGAGGTGTTGCAATCACATGTATTCACTGCAAAAGGCTTGACAACGTTATTTTATAGAGCATACAACAGTTGAATATTAAACTTTACATCTAGAGCATATAATTGCATGAAACACCAGATCTATGACAGATCCATACACCATAGAAGCTCCTCTTTCAATCCTCCCTAGGGTTTTGAGAAAAACACCACGTACATGAAGTAGATCTAAGATCTAAGTTAGAGATCTGCAGAAATATGCACTGATTTAGAAATGTACAGTAGTATGCAGATCAAATCTGATATGAACATGCATTAGCTATTCTCCAATAGATCTCAAAATGTGATGGGCAGATCCCCAACACTTGAAGCCTAGCTCCCCAAATGGTGTGCTAAAACACCCTGCAACAGTACCTATAGGAAAAACGCGGATCTGGAAGGGAAACTGCACTGTAGGCTTTATTACATGTTTGGCTTGATTCCAAGATCTAAAAATGCAGCTCCAAAGGTCCAATACACTCTTGCCAATGGGATACAAGACTTTCCCACTGAAAAGAGGCACTAGAATGGCCTAGATCTGAGTATATCTAGCCTCCACTTGCTGCAGCTTACAAGGAAAACCAAACCCTCAACAGGATCTACTCTGTAGGTGTAAGATGAAGTTTGGCCAACTGCCTGATAGTGGACAAGACAAGCAAGACTCTTCCAAGAGGCCTCTCAAGGAAAGAGGTTGGATTCCCGATTAGGAACACCCAGTGCTAAACAACACTATTCTCTGTTAGACAGCCAAGAGAATGATATATGTCTAAACAGATAGTATATTCAGAAATATAATACAATCAACAACCTTCTCATGTTGTCCTCCTCTTCCTTTTATAAGATTGAGATCTTGCAAAACCCTAAACCATCTCAATGATTTAGTTTCTTTCACATGTGCCACCTCCAACTAAGACTGTGATGTGCATTAATGAGGATCACTTCCTCTAGACAGTGTTGTTGATTTGGTCATGGTTGACTCAGTCAAATGATTTAATCCCTTTCACACATGAGGGTGTTTATTTAGATAGCCCAGATTTAGCCTTGTTCACATGGGGCATTGATTTTTTCACTGTTTTAGGAATTTTTATTGTCCTCCTTTACACATTTATTCATGCAACAGGAAAATGAAACAAAATTGTGTATTCCCATTAGCTTGGGCTAATTGGGAATATTACAGACCTCCCCTCAAAAATGTTGCTTGTCCTCAAGAAACTAATAAGGCGAGTTTTGCAACACTTCTCCTCCTCCATTGGTGACACCATCATGAGTTAAGCTTTCTTCATAAGCTAAGTGTTCACCAATCCAACCCTCCATGAATTGTTCCTCCAAAGTCATTATGAGATGTACATAGTCCATCCCACAAGGAGTCAAGAATTCAAATGAAACAAACATGGCTGAACCAATACTCTCCATGAAACATGTAGCATAAGGCACATAGAGAGTCTCCATCCCATGTTGTACATACAAGCTTCCCATCCTCCCTCCATACAACCCCATAAAAGTACAAGTATGTCATCAATGTATGGAAGCAAAACTACATATACACAAACAGAAATTTGTGCATGAGGAGGTGGTTCATAGTCCCACATATGATACCAGCATAGTGCATCACCTACCGACATCAGATCAAGATATGGTAATTGGTTTCCCCACCACTTACTTGCTGCACATGTCATCTCACCATGGCTGAAAGTGTGAGATATGTTTGGTGCCTTTGGGAAGCACCCATCATGAAAGAAAATCTCCCTTTGCACATCAAGGGAGTGGCCAAATTCAGAAATTTTAGTGGCCCAATGTTTTCCATAAGATTTACATGATACACCACTCCTCCTTGGAGTCATGGCCTGCATAAATAAGGTGAAAGAATATGTAAAATCAGAAAATGAAACATGCTTTACATGATCAGATTCTTCACCAACAATGGCTCTCATACACATGGAGTTGTGCATGGATCTTTCTCCTCTTTCAAAAGAAGGAAGAGATGGATGAAATAACTCTTGCATTGAGTCACATGGCTGCCCCAACTCCACATAGTTCATGCATTATTGAAAATTTTGTTGTAGTTCTTCTTTCAAGACTTCCCAATCAAATCTTCTCATGATGATGTTTTAGATCTCCATGGAGTACATATGGCTGAAACAGAACTCTTTGTATGCTCTTTGTAGCAACTTCTGCTTGAGCTTAGAAGCTATAAACAAGAATATCCTACCATGATGATAGATGACTCCCTCATGGACTAGATAGCCCTCTTCATACAACTGGTCATCAAGTATCATACAGGTGTGTAGATCTTTGGAATAATCCACCAACAATTGGGATTTCCAATGCAAATCTAAACTTCTCAACAATGACAGCGTTGATGATATATCAACAGAAATTTTTGTCATGTTTATGATCTCCTCCTTGACATCTCTTATGTGAAATATGTGTGTTGGAAGGCCATTCCTTCCATTCTTCTCCTCCCACAACGCAGATCCAGAAATGAGAGTGGGTGATGATGATAAGGGAAGAAGATCTCCCTCTTTCTTGAGCTTACCCAAGTCTCCCAACGCTATAGCTTTGTCTTCAAGTGCTCCAGTCCCTCCTAGATCTAATTTTGGAGCAGTAAGTTGTGAGGTCTTCCCCACAAAATCTGAATCAGGTGGCCTCCCAGGTGGTTTGCCACTAGATAAGAGTGTCCAATGCAGAAATCTCATGAACATAATAGATGGAACTGCAAGGTCCTTAATTCCACTGCGCAAATCCATCTCTTTTTTCTGTGTGGAAGTGTTATGTGAGGGGTATGTATGCATGCCTTCGATCATTTTAGATTCACCACTCTTCTTGTCCACCCATTCCATTTGCAAAGCCTCCCAATCAGTGGTGACTTTCCCCAATGTAATCAACCATTGAACACCCAAAATAACATTGATGTCTGGTATGTCAACTACAAATAAGTGATCAACCAAAGTGTAGGTATCCATGGTGACTGAAAGTGATGGGACATAATGCATGCATTTCATTGTTCTATCTCCTGGGACCAAAACAGAGAATCCCTCAAAATTATTAGTGGGTATTGCCCTCCTTTGCACAAAATGGGCATTAATGAAGTTGTGGGTAGCCCCACTATCAATCAGTACATAAACCCTCTGATTCATGATTTAATCTTGAAATCTTAAGGTCAAGTACTTAGGTACTCCCCTCAAATATGCAAGAGTCCCTCCAATAGGACCAAAGTCTCCATTCCCATCTCCTGATGGTGTTGGATCTCCTCCATCAGTGTCAGCGTTGTGACCTCTTCTTGGTTCATCATCTTCTTCTTCTTCAAGATCTGAGAAGACCTCAATGTAATGTACTTTTCCAGCGGCACATCTATGTCGAGGTGCCCATGGTTCTTGGAAAGTGAATCATAGCTTCTTCTTCCTTAGATCTCTCCGAACTTCATCATCAAGAGGCTTCTTGTATGAGCTCTCCTTTGAAGTAGCAACTTTCTCTTCCTTTCCTTTAGAAGGAAAAAAGGGCTTGTGATGAAAGTTTGCCTTTGCCTTTGGCAAGGCATCTTGAAGGTCTCTAGCCCTCTCAATGGAATCATGCAAGGTAGTGGGCTTGGTATACTTTACCAACCCATGAAGAGGTTCATCTAGACCATCGATGAACATGTACACCCTCCTTGCTGTAGACAAGTCAGGAACCATAACATATAATCTTAAAAATTTAGAAATATAACACTCTATATTACCTGATTGCTTCAACTTTGCAAGGCTCATGAAAGGTGCCTATGGATCTCTTCTATCAAATATCTCCACCACCCTTCTAGCGAAATCAGAATAAGCAGTCACATTGGCATGACCCAATGTAGACAAGCCATCGAACCACCATTCATGTGCTTCACCTTCAAAGTGCAGCGCTGCAATATTGATAGATTCCATCTCTAGAAACTTTTTCAACTGAAAGTAGATGTTAAGTTTTTCTACCCATGCCTTGGTAGAACACTTGGATGGCCCATCAAAATTGATTAGAAAGAATCTTCCCATAGAGTGATTTCGATCATTATTTTGAGTGAATCCACCATCTCTATGTCGATGCCTTGGTCTTCTTTTGTCCTTCAGGTGACAGAACTCTTGAAAATTCAAGTGATGTTTGAATCTCTGATTTTGAAAATCAAATTCTTCAAAATAGTCTTCAAGGGATGCTTGCTCTTGAAAGCCTTCATTTCCCACAGCCAAAAAGGTAGGCATTGTAGAGCGTTGGGAAATTTGTGGCTGGTGCACTGGTTGATCATTCCAGTGGTGAGACGTGCTAGAGCTTTCTCCAAGATGGAATCTCTAAGGAGACCCTTTGATTATGTCCATTCTCATATCTTTGATATCTCTAGCAAGGTCTTGCATGGCTCTCAAAAGGATCTTGGGGAAATCCTTTTCTTCTACATCACTTCCAGATTCAGGGGCTTTACCCTTGTCTCTATCATCGTTTGTGTAATCAAATTTATTCTGTCTTCTTTTGAGATACCTCTTCTCTCTGTCAGTAAGAGGCTCTTCTTCTTCTAAATACATATTGGCTTCTTAGAGGCTGTGTTAAGATGATTGCTCTGATACCACTGTAATATCCCAAAATGGGAACAAGCAGTAATATTAAACAATACTGCTCAGAAATAATGCAGTTCAGCCAAATAAAAGCAGGAGGCCAATATGGAGGCTCAATATTTACATATACATCAGCAAATCAAATCTACAATGAGGCCCATACAATGTATAACAAGAAATAGAAGACTTAAATAGAAGAAAACCCTCAAAAAAAGGTGTTGCAATCACATGTATTCACTGCAAAAGGCTTGACAGCATTATTTTATAGAGCATACAGCAGCTGGAGATTACACTTTAGATATAGAGCATATAATTGCATGAAATACCAGATCTATGACATATCCATACACTATAGAGGCTCCTCTTTTAATCCCCCTTGGGGTTTTGAGCAAAACACCATGTACATGAAGTAGATCTAAGATCTAAGTTACAGATCTGCAGAAATATGCAGTGATTCAGAATTGTGCAGCAGTATGCAAATCAGATCTTATATGAACATGCATTAGATATTCTCCAATAGATCTAAAAATGTGATGGGAAAATCCCCAACACTTGAAGCCCAGCCCCCAAAATGGTGTGCTAAAACACCCTGCAACAGTACCTACAAGAAAAATGCAGATCTGGGAGGGAAACTACACTTTAGGCTTTAGTACATGTTTGGCCTAATGCTAAGATCTAAAAATTCAGCTCCAAAGGTCCAATACACTCTTTCCAATGAGATAGAAGACTTTCCCACTGAAAAGAGGCACTAGAATGGCCTAGATCTGAGTATATCTAGCCTCCACTTGTTGCAGCTTACAAGGACAACCAAACCCTCAACAGGATCTACTTTGTAGGTGTAAGATTAAGTTTGGCCAACTTCCTGATATTGGACAAGACAAGCAAGACTCTTCCAAGAGGCCTCTCAAGGAAAGAGGTGGGATTCCCAATCAGGAACACCCAGTGCTAAACAACACTATTCTCTGCTAAACGGCCAAGAGAATGATATATGTCTAAACAGACAATATATTCAAAAATATAATATAATCAACAACCTTTTCATGTTGTCCTCCTCTTCATTTTATAAGATTGAGATCTTGCAAACCCCTAAACCATCTCAATGATTTAGCTTCTTTCACATGTGCCACCTCCAACTAAGACTACGTTATGCATCAATGAGGATCACTTCTTCTAGACAACGTTGTTGATTTGGTCATGGTTGACTCAGTCAAATGATTTAATCCCTTTCACACATGAGGGTGTTTATTTAGATAGCCCATATTTAGCCTTGTTCACATGGGGCATTGATTTATTCACTGTTTTAGGAGTTTTTATTTTCCTCCTTTACACATTTATTCATGCAACAGGAAAATGAAACAAAATTGTATATTCCCATTAGCTTGGGCTAATTGGGAATATTACACAGATAGATGTGTATGTGATAGCAGTTATTTGACATGAGATGTATATTTGATGTTTGTGTTATGATGATGTTATACAATGCTAATTGCTTTTTGTTAGATGATCATGATCACGATGATGTTAGCGAATTTGAATGTGTTTTTAGTCGAATATGATGTTTGTACAATGGTTAGCATGATTGTGATGTTTATTAATTAATTTAATATTAAATGATCGTGATATTTATTAAATATTATGTCATGATTGTAATTGAAATTTTAATTTTAATTGTCTGTAAAATTGTAAAACTGTAAAATTGTATCTATATTTGTAATTGTAATTGAATGTAAAATATTTCTAAAATTTTAATTGTAATTGTAATATTTAATTTATTGTGAAATGATTGTAATTGTAATTGTAATTGTAATTGTATGTATGTCAAATTGTAAAATTGTAATTCTAATTCTAATTGTATGTAAAATTCCAAAATTGTAATTGTATGTAAAATTCTATAATTGTAATTGTAATGGTATATATATATAAATTTGTAAAATTGTAATTATAATTGTAAATTTTATGTAAAATTCTAAAATTGTAATTGTAATTGTATGTAAAATTCTAAAATTGTAATTGTAATTGTACGTGAAATTGTAAAATTGTAATTGTAATTCTAATAGTATGTAAAATAGTTGTAAAATTTTAATTGTATTATTGTGAAATGATTGTAATTGTAAAATTGTAATTGTAATTATATGTAAAATTCTAAACTTGTAATTGTAATTTTAATTTTAATTGTATGTGAAATTGTAAAATTCTAATTCTAATTGTATGTAAAATATTTGTAAAATTTTAATTGTATTAATGTGAAATGATTTTATTAAAAATTTTAAATTTTTAAATTTGTAAAATTTTAAATAATTGTAAAATAATAAATCTAGAATAATATGAATTTTTGTAACATAATAAAGTTTAGAAAATAATGCAAATAAATTCATGTACTTTAGAATTATAATTGTTTTATTATGATCTTACATACAAAAAAAATAACTTTATACAGTGCGCCATTGTTTTTGAGATCAACATAATTGCAAATTATCAAGTGAAATATTGATTTTTACATCAACACAATGAAAATTACCAATTAATTCAAAATACATATTATAATGTTTCAAAAAACCCATCTTAAAAAGTATAAATATTGATGAAATAACACATGTACCATATCACTCTTGGTTCTCATGATCACCCTCATTATCTTCCAGCTCACATGGCATGATAATGCTATTGTTCTCAAAAACATGTTTTGATCTAGGGTCATGTCTCAATACGAACCACCAATCCCTATCCAACACATCTGGGTAAAGAAACACCTAGTTGCAGTTTTTGGGGAAAACATAGGGCTCCTTAGCTTCATCCCACATCTTTCTAGAGTTGATACATATTAGCCTACTATCGCGATATTCCTTTACATTATTCCGATCAAAGGTGTCCCACCACTTGCACCTAAAAATAACACATTGGAAAGAAGATAAATCCACTTCAATGATCTCTATTATCTTTCCGACGTAACCTAACGTCCCTCGTACTAGGTTTTGAGCATGGTGGCTAGATCGACTAGATTGATCAAAATCGACTTTGACTCCACAGTCGTGTGTGATGTGTCCATCATCGGCATTTTCTGTGTGAAAATGGTGTCCATATTCCCACATAGATGGGAACAAATGCACCTATAAAAATGTTAAAAATCATAGTGTCATGTGTCTTATAATAACCCAACAGTTAAATATGAAATATAGATGTAATTACATTTGAAAGGTGAATTATTAAGTTTCAAAGGTACATATAGATTAAATAGATTATTATTGAGTTGTTGCATCCAATCCCTACGTTTAGCGCATCCTCCTCAGCACGCGAGTAACAACTGGTTGCACCGTATTTCTCTCTGACTTGGTCAGCAACCCAACTGTTGGGGCATATTTTTAGCATATTTTATTTTAAATGATCGGGATAAGGCACACTTCTATCATTCAACCATCTGAATTCTTTCTTTTCACTATCCTGTTTCATCCTTTTCTATTCGTAAAATGTGACCCACAGTTGTGTCGCTTCAGAATTGTAAAGAACGAATTTATTGATTGCTTCAATTTCTGCATTCTCTGATGAAATCAAAATGACATTATATAGTACATAGAGATCAAAATATACATTATATCGAAGTTCAATATGAATATTTACTTTGTGTAAATTTGAAAAATTATAAGTTGCTTACTCTTTATCAAGCGCCTTTTTCCACTCATTTGGAGCAACTCCCCTTCTCTTTTGTCTTCATCCCTTTCATCATCCCAAATCACCGCACCTGGTCTGTTGTTAATCTTCTTAATGTACTCACTAGCATAATAGAAAGACTCATACAATATGTACCCCTCTGCCATATACACCTCGGGTTTTTCCCTTTATCGAACAAGAAACCACACCAACTAATTCAACCTCATCTACTAGGTGGATTATAAGATGAACCTGCAAGTCCATGAAACTCGTCAGCAGTTCCTTCTCAAACATACAAACAATTCAACTATCTCTTGACACCACCGTGGAATGTTATCCACGTGAATATCCAACATATAAATGCAGATAATTTAGATATGGCACATCTTAGGTCTTGAGGGAATTCATGTTTCACACATCCACGCACAAACAAAGGATAATGACACTGCAAAGTTATAAAAACGTGCAATAATATACAAAATTAGTTATGTTTTATGATCCATGCATGGGATAAAATTTATTAATATAAAAAATAATAAAATCATGCTTTTGACATTATACGTACTCTTAGAAGATTCAAATGGTCATGTGATTTCAACCCCGACAAATGGTCATCCACGGTGAAGCAGCATCATAGTGAATACCTGTATGAAGATGGCATCCTCACACCCATTATACCTTCATTTTCCAAAGAAAGATCATATTTTTTTAAAATCCATGGGACATCACCTTCTTTGAAATACCACGAATTAGAGGGACCAGCGCCTGCCTCTGATCCTGTACTTTCTAATCATCTTGGCCAATGTTTCTTTTTAGTTTTTGAAGTAATAAGATATTTCCTAACAGCCAATGTGTCACTTTTTTTCGATGATATGTTCCTCCATAAATAATATGAAACAGTTTTAAATATATGCATGGGATCTAATAAGTGGGTAATCTTAAGATGCTCCCAATATGGGAGGTTATAAAAGATAGATTTCCTTTTCATCCCAATGGTCAATTTCTCAACATAGGTGTCAAATAATTTTGGATCATTGAACATAGGCTCCCCATTTGAATCGAATATTTCTATGAAATCCTTCTCCTTCTCTCTGTCATATGCTCTAAGCCAATCATCTGGTGTCGTTATTGGAGGCCTTTGGGTTATCTCTCATTTACCATTGAAAGCGGGTGTTGCTCTTCTGTAAGGGTGTTCTTCTGGGAGGAATACCTTGGAGCAATCATACACTAGCTTTCATAGGTTCTTGGACCATTTAGCTTTCAAAGAAAGTCCACAACATTTACATCCAAAATATCCTTTTGTTACAAGACCTGTGATATTATTTTATACAATTCATATGCATGGCACGTTAAAGAATATCATGAAGATCAGAAAAATTACAACGAATTAAATAACCAATATGTGAAATAATATTGTTACGTATATAAAAAAATTCAATAAACATGTAATTTACCCGAGAAAACTCCTAAGCCTGGATAATCATGTGTCGTGTAAGCACATATGCCATACAATGTAAAACTCCTCTCTACTGCGATGGGTCTTGATACATCGTATACATTTATCCCATCCCATAATGCCTTCAATTCATCTCCCAGTGATTGTAAGTAGACATCCATATTCTTCACTTGGCTTCTACCAGGGACTATGAGAGCCAACATAAGATGTTTATTCTTCACGGACAACCATGGGGGGATATTGTTATTGATCACTACTACAGGCCAAGCATAATAGTTGGTGTTCTGGAGGGAATATGGGTTGATGACATCCATAGCTATGTTGAGTTGTAGACTTCGTGCTTCATCCTTGAATTTTTCGGGCCATGTATCCTCTATATGCTTCATGGCTATTGAATCAGTTGGGATTTTCATAACTCCCAACTCACTTCTGTGTGAGGCATGCCATCCCTGTAACATAGCTTATCCTTTGCAATGAAAGAGCCTTTGAATCCTTTGGATTATAAGCATGTGCCTCAATATCTTAAAAGGATGACCACGTGATTTACCCTTCTTTTTTTATTTATCATACCTGTCATGCCCACATTTCAGACATATCTCTTTGTCTGCATATTCTCCTCTATACAGAATACAATCATTTGGACATGCATGATATGATATGTACTCAGCACCCAACATTTTCAACAATTTTTTTGCCTCTTCGTAGCTACCAGGCAAGACATTATCACTCAGAAGAACCTTATCTTTGAATAACTTGTAGTTGGTGATCATGTAAAATATTAATAAATGTACATTAATGCCGATATAATTACTAACGTTCATAAAATTGACCATTTGTAATGTTCCTTGTGTACTGATTATATTTCTCAAATTTATATAAGGGAGTACTTTATGGTAACTTACCTCAAAATTTCTGATAAAAATGCATTCGACAAGCCAAACTTTGCTTTCAAGTTGTACAGTAACATCGTTGTCCCAAACTGGGTAGACTTTGACTGACTGCCAGGTCCAAAGAGAGGGGTTGTGGAAGAAAATATAAGGCTTTCGAAAAATGTGTCAGCAATATGAGCATCATCCCCTAGCTGATCATTGTTTTGGAATGCATCTAACAACATTGTCTCCATGGTAGTCATATCCCTTAAGTAATCATCCATACCAACCTCTATTTGATTGCCTCCATTTCCAGCTTGTGAAGAACTACTATTGTTGTAGTCATTCCTAATTGGTGAATCTGGACGTAGCGGGAATTGAATCGGTGGTTGATTCAACCATTCTTGGTATTGTTCCTCTCCGATTTTTTCTCTTAATTCAGTCTTCTCTTGATTTGACATTGTCCTGGGGTGCAACGAAAGATGGTAGGTAGGTCGCTCATCATCACTAGAATCCTAATAATTTTAAAATTATATATTTGAACATTATTAGTACAAAATATATGATATCAATTAGTAAGCACGTTGACAATATTGCGTGATTAATTGGTTTGACGTTGAAATAATTACATTAATCAATATACCAAACAATTATAATTATTACCATCATTGTCCCAAGATTGTGGCTAGAAGATGCAATATTGTTACAATTGGCAGGGTGAAGCGGTTGTCCATTTTCATCTACCAAATGCGCCTTGCGGTATGCGGCTCCTAATAAGAGCTTCCGACGTTTTGGATTTGTTTGAATATTTTGTGCATATGAACTCGATTCTGAATCTGCATGAACCTGCAAATTTGTATACATTATAATTCGAAGAAAGAATTCGAAGAGAACTCATAGTGCCTCATAACCCACATCAAAATGGGGTCATGGAGAGGAATAATAGAATGATTTTGGCAGCAGCACGAGCGATGTTGCATGATCAAGGCCTACCAATGCATTTGTGGGCGGAAGCATGCAACACTGTGGTTTATGTGCAAAACCGTTGTCCTCATAGAGTACTTGGCATGAGCACATCTCAAGAAGCTTTCACTGGTAAGAAACCGTATGTTTCACACTTTAATATTTTTGGATCATCTTTTTATATGCATGTGACCAAGGATGCCAGGAAGAAGCTAGAGCTGACTACTGAAGTTTGGATATTTTTAAGGTACACAGAAACACCCCATAATTATCATGTGTATGTTCCAAATAGTCAAATGACTATGGTGCGATAAGATACAAAATTCGATGAGGGGAAATCCATGTGGTTGTCGCTTGAGAGGGAACTAGACTTGCATGCGGAGGAGGAATTGTTGGTTCCCAAAGATGGGTCTCTATATGTGGATCAGCCACAGGAGGAGGTCATGGAGTGGAGGAGTCCACTCACGTAGAGCCAACCATCATAACTGGCAGAAGGCGTACCACAGAAGCTGATAGGCTGAGACTTGATGCTGCACAGAATGTAGGAGCCCCTACTTCACAGCGTAGACAAAGATAGTCTCCTGACCAATTTACTAGATACATGGCTCTCATGAGAAAATTTATTGTGACTAAACTAGCTTCCTTTCAGGAAGCAGTGCAGGAGCCCAAATGGGTAGATGCAATGGTGGAGGAGTATGACTCCATTATCAAAAACAGTTCTTGGGAAATGTTTCCAAGGTCGGTTGATAAATCAGTGGTAGGTTCGAGATGGATCTACAAGGTAAAGCAAGTTGCTGATGGGAGTGTTGAGAAATACAAGGCCAGATTCGTGGCCTGGGGTTTCTCACAGATCGAGGGGATAGATTATTAAGAAACCTTTGCACATGTCACAAGGTATTATTCCAGAAGGACCATCCTTTCTCTCTCAGCGAAGATGGGCTGGTGCATTCATCAGATGGATGTAAAGACTGTGTTTCTCAATGGGATCATTAAGGAAGAAGTGTACATAGAGAAGCCTGAAGGATTTGAGATCTTTAGCAGCGAGTCACATGCGTGTCGACTCAAAAGAGCCTTGTATGGGTTGAAGCAAGCACCCTATGCTTAGTACACTCGGATAGACAACTATTTCATCGGACTGGGCTTCACCAGAAATGAAGCAGATGCAAACCTATACCAAATTGTGGTTTAGAGTAAGATTTTAATAATTGTTCTTTATGTTGATGATTTAATATTTACTGGTGATGAGCAGCTGATACACTCATGCAAGGATGACCTTGCAAAGGAGTTCAAGATAAATAATATGGGCCTCCTTCATTATTTCCTTGGATTGTAAATATGGCAGCGAGATGGTGAACTTTTTGTGTCTCAAGGCAAGTATGCAAGGGAGATACTGGGTAAGTTTCACATGGAGGGCTGCAAACCCATGGATATTCCTCTTCCAGGAAACTGGAGGAAAGAGGATGTTGCTTCTAGAGAGGCAGTGGATGCTACTATCTATCAAAAAATAGTGGGTTTGCTAATGTATCTATTGAACACGAGACCAAACATTTGCTATGTGTTTAACCAGCTGACACAAGCGATAGTTAAGCCTACCAAGCTCTTTTGGAAGGCGAGCAAGCATGTCCTAAGATACTTGAGGGGCACATATGAGTATGGTTTACGGTACAGACAGACAGATGAGGTGAAGTTGCATGGCTTCACATATTCATATTTTGCAGGCAGCCCATTGGATAGAAAGATCACATCAGGGGGGGTCTTTAGCATTGGATCTACAGTTGTTTCTTGGTACAACAGGAAGTAGAGATCTGTGGCACTTAGTTCAGTGGAAGCGGAATACATGGCAGTGATTCAAGCTGCATGTGAGGCTATCTGGATGAGAAATATCTTGGTTGGTTTATTTGGTTCTCATTTAGATATGACAGTGATTCATTGTGATAATCAGAGTTGCATTAAACTCTCGATTAATCATGTGTTTCATGATAGATCTAAGCATATAGATATCAGGTATCATCATATCAGAGATTGTGTGCAGATGAAGATCATGTTGCTTCAGTACATTCCTCTGGAATATCAGGATGCAGATATTCTGACGAAGGCGCTCACCAGGAGCAAATTCGAATACCATAGAGACAGGATCGGGGTGAAGGATAATCCCTTTCTTGTTGAGAGGGAGTGTTGAGATTCAACAAGAAGATCCTAGTGAAAATTATGCACCTACACTAGGATGGAGCCTTAGGCTATTTTACGTGGATGTATATTTATAGATGCATGAGAAAATTCTATTTATAGATGAGGTCTATTTATAGATGTATGTGCAAGTTCTATTTATAGATTGCATGTCTATTTATAGAAGCATATCTGCTATTATTATCCCTTAATGTTAGTTGGAAAATAAACAATATTATATTCTCAATGAGCACTTGGAAATAGTTAACTGAAGTGGAAAATCAGTTAGCTATAGGAATTTTGAGTTGAGTGGTTGGTTGGTGGGACATGCAAGTGGAATTAGTTGTAACTGAGTGATTCAAAGTTGTAACAGAGTTGGAAGTGTAGTTATGAAAGTTGTAAAGTATTTTAACTCAATTAAGTGAGTTAAACTCAGTTGTGCTAGTTGTAAGTGAAGATACACTAGTGAGAGATCAAGTGAATTAATTATTAATTAATTCACAATCATTGGCCTCACAAGCAATTGAATATTTACTATTGTTAACTACATGCATGTCAGATCTAGTGGAGACCCAGTTGAGATGTAGGTGAAAGGGACAGATTGACTATCAGTTGTGACATTAGTGGTTGCACACATGCAACCACACACACATTGGATGTGCAATGAGGATTGTGTAGTCAAGGCAAACAAGATTCCATTCATTCAGGGATTGCTATCAGTTGGGATTGCGCAGTGGAGGCAGGTTGTCTGGAGACAGTAAATTGGCTAAGGAAGTTGCCAATTTTTGTATGACAGTGTGAGACTATTGTATGATGTACTGAGAGCTCTTGGATTGGAGCTTTGTATGAGATTGTTTCATGATCCATAATATATACATAATATATGATAGTGGGGTTTTTTGCTTTATGTTTTCCCAGTAAATTATCTTTGTTATGTGTGATTTATCTTTATTCATGATATTGTGATTGGCGATTGTTGCTCAAATTTCGCAAAGATTTTGTAGAAGCGATTCTGTATTTAACAGTAGCATATTATTATTAGATCAGGAGAATCCAGGAAATACATATTTTGCATTAAATTTCTACAAATCCATCACTTGCACCTCCACATATCAGTGTTCCATTTCATTGAAATTAATCTTCCAAATTTATCATTATAATTCCATTGTCAATAAGGTTATTAAAATTGGCATATTTGGAGGTGTTTCCATCAAATTTTAGAATGGAATACGTATAGATCACCACATCTAAAAGTAGCAGAAAAGTTTAGAAATGATTTGCAATTTGTGATAAATTTCTTTGGAAAAAAATTATGAACAATTATAATCTTGGAAGGGGCTAAATTCATTTTGATCATTGAATATGTCACACCATTCCTATAAATTACGTCATGGTCATTGTATATTGGAGATCAATAAAACTCCTGTTGTAAAGATAACAATTTTGAAATGTTAGTTTTTAACTTAACATGAACTAGTAGAAACCATATTGATTCAAGATACAAAATTGGCTCGCAAATACTTTTAATCGTATATACATATTTTGCATTTGATAAACACATAAACCAAACTTTTCATGCCACAAGTTTTAACAAGCCAAAACTGCTACTTAATTGATTTATGTGTAGTATGGTTCACATATTTGTTCTCCCGCACAACACTTCTTCCTCACACAGATTAAAAACACACTTCATTTAATATTGGATAATAGGTGTTCAATCAACAAATGTGAAATTACCAATACACTCAATATTCGATAAAATTCAATACCAAGGTTCGTTCACTCTTTTTATAACAAAAAATTTGATGATAGAGAAACAAGTTAATAGAATAAATGCCATGAATATGCATTGATTCGTTGAATAAATGCTGAAAATATTTGTATTTATTGGAAGGATAGATTTAGTTAATCATGTGGTTAAGCTAGATCGAACATCAGATTCGAACTAATACGAAAAATAACACTGCAATAAAAAAGCAATAACCGAGTGCAATAAAATCAATGTTAAGTGTCATTGTATCGTTACATAAATCAAAATAGAATGAGATTTAGGATATTAATAAAATAGTATTTTGATACCTACTTCTAAAGCATGCCAAACAAAGCAATCATGAAATGCAATCCTATGAATTGGACTATCTTGAGTGGGAATTTAATAAAAATGAATATGGTTTAAAGTAACTGATTTTGGAATAATATTTTCTTAATGCAGATTAGGAAAATCAGCACAATCCATATTGATGACGATCATTGGTTAATGAATACCATTAAAATCGATAATAGTTAAATATTCTTTCAAAACTTTGATGTCAATTCATGATTTATATGACCTATGGCCTCTGACATGTTATATGTAGACCTATTGGCTTTGAATTGGTTTCTAATAGCTCTAGGAAAGTGATTTTCCAATTTTCATCTTGTTGTAGGTCCGTTCGCACTGAACTTGCTTCTAAAAGCTCTAGGAAGGCAACTTGCTTCATTTCTTCTAAAATTGATAAGTGTTATCAACATTTTCTCTATCATTTGTCTATTGTTTTTTAATTTTCTAAGCCTTTTTGGTATCATCGATGTAAAAGAAGAGGGGGGAGGAACGTTATGCCACTCATAATACTATGGTCTATTTGTTACTATTGCAATACCAATAGCAAGACAAATGGATAAAAGAAGTAATTTCATAATCATACAAGAAGAGGTATATGTAGTCATCCAAGATATCTTAATGCTAATGAATAACATATTGGAACTTCATCAAACGCTTGGGAAGCTATAATATGAACTCGACGTCATAAAATTATTATTAGAAGAGCTCTTGCAAAACATAAATGGAGGAATAATACCTCCATTCTCACAACACAATCAATAGAAGTTTCAACCTCCAAGAACTATGGTTGATTAATAAATAAATAGTTTACCGGTTTTTTTCACTTTCTCAACCAATTTTGAAATTCAGTATATGCTAAAGGATATATATTGTAATTTTCTTAGCACAATAAAATAAATACTTTTTAAAACATATAGTAGAATAGTCTAATAACATTGCATCACCTATACTCTAATCATATTCTTGGAACAAAAATTTTGTTAATTATGCCAAATTGGATCATCAGAGTATGTAATATTCCAAAAATTTAGACTTCATCTAAATGGAATATTATAGTTTGATTTATCACTAGGTAGGTGAATAAGTGGGTGGGGAGACTCATAAAACCCCTTTTGAAGGAATAATAACACTCAAAATATGAAAGGAGGAAGAATAACCAGCTGGATTAAGCACCTTTTGGCGTGAACAGTTATTGAATCATGTTGATTCATTCAACTTTGACCAAATCATCAGCATTGTCATGGAGGAGTGGTCTTTATGATAAGACATCGCAATTTTGGTGGAGGACAACTTGCATGAGCTTAGTGGCAAGTGTGGATGGGGCCCAATGTGAGGAGGCTCTCATGCTATATATGGAGGGGATAGCAACCATTGTTATTCATGTTTTATTTTATCATTTGATATTGGTCTGTTTAGACTTTTTCTTCCTCTTGTTGTTTAGCAGGGTTGCAGTGTTGTTTAGCACAAGGGTGTTCTTGAACGGGAATCCCTCCCATATCCTTAGGGAATGAGAGGTTATTTGAGATGAATTTCCTCATTTTGGAATTTTGGCCAAGCTACCTCCTTCAGCTACAACGCAGTTTCTGTTTAGAGCTGGGTTGTGTTGCAGGGTGCAGCAAAGGAGGATCACATTGAGCCATTTCTGGGCTTGTTTTTCAGTGGAGAGGTAGCCTATCCATTGGAGGATCAGCAAGGAGGGCTCCTGGGCATATTTCTACATATTTTACATCATGCCAACCATATACCATCCCTCACAGTGCAATTCTAGTCCATGATTGCGTTATTTTAGTGAGTTTTTGTAGTGGGTAGCCCAAAAATGGCCGAAAATGAAAAGTTAAGATCTAGCCAAACCATTTCTGGGTTTTTCTGGGTTTTTTGAGTAGAATCTGTGGTTAAAATTTAAAATCATTTGGAGCAAGCTAACAACCTTCTACACATGGTTCTTTGTCTCAGAAGTAGTAGTTTCCAGTAGCAGCAATAGTAGCAGTACACATTTCTAGTGCTTGGTTCTTTGGTGTATTTCAGCCATCTTGTGGCTTGAGTGCATTCCTTTTGGAGCACTATATTTTCTTCTTTTCTAGGCATTGATTTTGTATCTATCGACCATATTACATTTATGTATGATTACAGCAGGAGCTACACTGATATAGACAGTGTTGTCACTGCTTTATGGCATTCTATAAAGTAGCAGAAACTCATGTGTTTATTGATCTGATCATTGGAGGCTTGTTCTTATTGCTTGAGTAGCTTGACCCTCAAGATATTTTGTATATTGTTGCTGATATATTAATAAAATGATGGCTGCATATTGATCCCTCTTATGTCATGTTCATATTTTCTGTGTTTTACATTATTATGTCTTGTATTGTTGCTATCTCTTTTTTGGGATATCACAGAGTAATGTAAATGTTATGCGTGAAAGTGTTTGCTTTATTTTTCTAATCTAATCAAAGTGTACAATTGCAAACAAATGGATCTTGTTGTAACCTTTAGAAAAAATTACATGCTAATATAAACTATGAGTGAAGGAAATATGTTTTCTAATATTTTTTGACTAATTATAGGATTTACAAATTTGATAAATCAAAAAAACAATGTAATAAATGACACTGCAAAAAAACAGACACGATATATCACAATGAACCAGTTACACATTACAATCATATATAGTAAATAATGTTAGTAAATAGCATAGTACAAAACACATAACTTAAACAAAGAAATTAATTGAAATACATTTTTCTACAATGTTAATAGCTACAGATCACATAACCATATGATGAAGTCATATCCCAACCATCCAACAAACTAAAAGATAAAAAAATAAATAAATAAATAAATCTTTGGTAATACTCGAAGGGGGGGTGGGGGGAACAAACAACCAGAGGGATTGTGCAGAGTGTGGAGGAATAAACAACAGGGTGGGCAGTGGGAACAAAATATTCCTTCACACCTTAGCACAATGTATCATCATTAATAGTTGTGCAGACTATACAAGGGTCTCGAAACAAGAAAGAATATGGGATAACTTGACACACATGAAGCTTTGAAATTAATTTATTTTGCCTTGTTTATATTTTTTATTCATTATGTATTGTAGCCTTGGGATATTGTATACTTTATTTACACGTCTTTGTTTTTAATTTTTTTGGAACTGAAAACGAAATGGCAATGTAACATCAGTAGCTCTGATTTTGTTATGAAATTTCGGACACTTTGAGTTAAACTAAAAAGTACGACAATCATTTCCAAACATTATTAAAAGAAAATTTTTCCTTCTAGAGACGTCAAACAAGTATTAAGGTTCCATATGATCTCTAAATCTTCAAATAAAGAGACTCCTCACAAAGTTTTTTCTCATTTTAATGTTATTAAAAGATCTCTTGCAAAACATGAATGGAGCAATCAAACCCCCATTCTCACAGCACAATAAGTACAAGTGTCAACCTCCACGAACAATGGTTGATTAATAAATTGTGTTTCTTTCCCAATCAATTTTGAAATTTTGTATATGCTAAAGGCTATATATTCTAATTTTATCGGCATAATAAAATAAATATTTTTTTGAAACACATGGTAGAATAGTCTAATAATGTTGCATCACCTATAATGTGATCATGTTCAATGAACATAAATTTTGTAAATTATGCCAAGTTTGATCATCAAAGCAATGTAAATGTTATGTGAGAAAGTGTTTTCTTTTGTTTTCTAATCTAATCAAATTGTATAATTGCAAGAAGATAGATCTTGTTGTATCCTTCAGAAAAAGTTGCATGCTAACATAAACTATGTGAAAAGGATATAGTTTTGTAATATTGTTTGACTAGTTACAGAATTTGAAAATTTGATAAATCAATAAAACAATGTAAGAAATCACATTGCAAAAATCACACACAACATAGCACAATGAACCAGCCAGCTACACATTACAGTCAAAACATAGTAAATAATCTCATTACATAGCATAGTACAAAACATAAAACTTAAACAAAGAAATTCATTGAAATATGTTTTTTTACAATGTTAATAGTTATAGATTACATAACCACAAGATAAAATCATATCCCAACTATCCAACAAACAGGAAAAAAATGAGTCTTCGACAATTCTCAAATTCTTGAACTAGAAAGTAGAAGAAGATGTTAAGATTGGAAGTGCGAAAGTGTGGAAATGTGAACACCCCTCGCCAATAGTTAATGGGAATCTAGTTTTACTAGTTACTTATAAGAGAGATATATGCACTTTCTATAGAACACTTCTTGATTTTGACAATTTAACGATAATACTATCTTGATAATATTAACAGTAGATTGTTTGACAATCCAAGCAAAGAGAATCGTATCATCATTAGATTCATCGTCAATGTAAACAAATACAATCATCATTGTATATCTATAACCATTTTTTGATGTTTTATTGTAAATTTTCCATGGATTTCCAAACTAGACAACAAACCAATAACAATTTATTTGTTCGCACATTATTTTTGTTAGGAACGTTTTCACAAAACAGGTACCACTTTCCCTAGTTCCACGCCTCTTAGAACACATTATTTTGTACTCCTTTCGTCTACATCTATGATACATTTTAATCAATGGAAATAAACAAAGTGACAGTTTTCCTTGAAAATTGTACAATAAACCATAATTCCATCCATAGTTGTAGTTGTTTTAATTGGACTATTACATTACGCACACAGTCTTAAAGGGATTCGTATATGCATTAGTCATTGTCAGCAATCCTTGCAAGCGTTGTAAAATTGATATAGAAAATTGATACTTAGCAACTTGAAATCAAATATATATATATATATATATATGTATATATATATATATATATATATATATATATATATATATATATATAGAGAGAGAGAGAGAGAGAGAGAGAGAGAGAGAGAGAGAGAGAGAGAGAGAGAGGAATATACACAACATATTTATATTGTGCATATTCCACTCGTCGAAGAAAGTTGTTTTCTCCGACTTTCCACTTTATTTTCTATTTTAAATGAACATATGAATATGGATTGTGAAGTTTGAAAAACTTTTTCTTGTTTCTTAATTATATTCTTTAGCAAAATGAACGGAAAAATGTTTTCTTGAAATTTTCTTTGGATTGAAATATATGTTGAAAAATGTTTGTCATGTACTTGAATCTATTACATATGAAATATTTGTAAAGTGATACATGTAAACTCTATAAGAGATTAACAATAACTTGGTTTTATTGAAACATTAAAATAAATCTAAGTTTTTTATTTCCCTTTCTCGATCTATATTCCTAAATTTGATTTCTATTACACATTGCATCTTTGTCTGTGTTGCTAAAATTACATTGGCACCAATTGTGCCAACAAGAAATGCATCTTGACTACGTGACAGATTTGCAATCATGATATTTGGGAAAAATCGGTACTCTCTAAAAATAGGATAATGTTTTCTACAATGCTAAAGCTATTTAATGAAATATTTTTATCAAAATCGCTACTATCATATTTGTGTTATTATTTCGAAATTTCTAATAGAAACACCATTGTTTGCAATAAGTTTTGCCTCATGTTGTTTGATAAACTATGTTGGAGAAAGTAATTTTATTGTAATTTCCACCTTATCTATCAAATTAGTGCGGATTATTGACTTTGTCCTATTTTCTTTGTCCAAAAACATTCGATATGTAACTAACACAACGCCATGGAAAATTATTCATGTTATATTGTTAGTGATACATTTTAACGATAATGCATAGGTTCGTTTTTTTTTCCTAGTCATGAGCATTGAATTGAAATTAATTCAAGAAAAGAAAAAAAAAAGTGTTTTACAGTTAGCTAAACATCGACATAACTACCTTTTTTTCTTGGTTTCTTATCTATTTTTTTCACCTTTCATTATGTCTCTTGTGATAATTATTTTTGTAATTATGCTCATTGTCATCTCTATTTCTTCGTCCATGTTTATTGTCACATCATTGACTGGTTTATAATCTGATATATTTTTTTCTATTCACAAATATTGCACTCAATTATTGCTTAAAATAAAATTATAGTTGATACTAAGTAAGAATTCAGTCAAGAATACATAAATAGATATCGCATATAATTAAAATATTAAATATATTATAGTTTCAAAGTTCCTTGCTACATTTATTAAACTAAAAAATTAACAGATGTACAAATGCATAAATGTTTTATATAAATACTCAAAGTACCTTTTTGGTTGTAGTTGTTCTCCTTGATCTGAATCTCTAAGTGTTACATGTTTCTTGAAAATTGAAAAAACGTCATTTTAGTTATAGTACATAAAAATATAGAAAAAAAACAGAGAGCTATATAATGTAATAATCAAATGACAATAAATAGAAAAGAAATGCACCTCTTAGAAAAGTTATCATTATATTTAACTGTATATGTTCTACTTGTGTTCATCTTCCCTATTCTAAATATATTAATTAGATCAAATATATATAAATAAAAAATAACACATTCTAATTTCATAGTACGAAAAAAATCCAGTTCTAATAGCTACACAATGCTAACGTATATTCTGTAAACATTTTTATCACTTTCATATTATACACTTTTCGAACTATGCACCCAAATGCTATAGATTTGTAATGTATATTGTATAAATTCTTTAAGTACTCACATACAGAATTAACAATGCACAACTTACCTGAAAAAATGCTACATGTTTTGTACCTACGTTCAAAATGAGCTTGCAGAGAAAATACCTCACGTCATGCAACTACTAGAATGACCATTGTATAGCCCGAAGAACAAATCCTTTTGTAATCGCCTTCCTTGAAAAGTAATCGAACATGTTTTGGCAACGTGTATGCTAAAAACTACATGATAAACACCTGACCAATTCTCCTACAAACAACATAACTAGAACTAGTGGTTACAATTGTCACATTACTTTTTAAATTTTCAATATACGGATTAGATACTAACTAAAGATGATATTTTATTCATGATATCTTATTTTACACAACTTACTAATGAACTTATAGAGACAATAAATGTATTTGTGATTTGAAATTGTCAATTAAATATTTATCACCCAATATTAAATGAAATGTATATGTAATGCATATCGGCAATAAGGAGTGTTGTGTGGGAGAACGAGTGTGCGAAGCAAGTAACATAAATTTTCTCTACTTTGCACGCTGTTAGAAATGGCCTCTCACACTTAATATAATTTGGAATGTACATAACATTAGGTAACATATAAAATTTCAAAGCAAATTCTTGAAAATATACTTTCAATTAATTTTTTTGCACGTCTCATAATTCTTTTCAGAATTTCTAAATACAATTAGAATTCAAACATGGAGTAATCAGAATTAAAATGAGAATTGAATACAGAGTCATAGTCCAAATAATAATATATTTTTTTTTCCGTAAATCACTTATCAAAATCATGATACCTAAATCATAAAAGTAAATGTATTCGCCCCAATGGGAACTAAAATCGGGATCTTGTAAACGATAATGTAAAAAAGGTGAATGCAACAAAAAACAAGAAATTTCATCCAAGAATTAGATTAGTCTAATGTTGATTTGGTGATGTTAGTGTTTTATTTGATTTTGAAATACAAACCAGCTCTACCAAAATTTCTTTATGGATAGTCTGATGTTTGGTTCTCAAAACTATGTTCTATGGCTCTGAGTGCAAAGGTGTGGTTGTGCACAGGTACGAAGGGAGCACAATGAAAGCTTCTTCCGCACCACTTCATTAATTATTTAAAAAAAATGCAGTTTGGTTGAATTTGATAGTAATGTCAAGTAAGGAGGAAAAAATATTAATTCAATATACACCATGCCCTTTAACAAACTCCCCCACACACAATTTCTCTGCACAACCTTTCTCCTACACTTCCCACACACTTGATCAGTTCCCACGTTGAGCATGAGGTCCTCCATCATGATTAGAGAAAATATTCTCAAGAAATTCACTTCTTCATTGATATTTAGAGCAAGCACATGTCCACACACACAATTTCTCTGCACACCCTTTCTTTTACACTTCTCGCACACCCTTTTTGCTTCCTCTTCACTGAAGAAGCATAATGAAAGATTCTTCCACACCTTTCCATTAAATATTTTCAAAAACAATGTTGTTGGGCTGAATTTAATATTTAGTTGAACCTACATTGTCTTATATTGCTTATTTTTAATTAATTTTTAACTTTACCATCGATTGCACTTTTTCACTCCGCACAATCAAAGAGGTAGTTGTACGATATAAGTATGCAGGATGGGAAAAGTTCGTTTTTCAGCAAAAGGAAATCCTCAAACACTCGAAAACATTGGAAGCATATGTAATTGAAACTAACTATAAGTTGTTATGAACAAGATTATCAAACACTGAGATAGATTGGTTTCCAACTGTTGTGTGGAGTAATTTTTTTAATTTTAAAATATACGTTGTGCCAAGTGCGGAGAAAAAAAGTGTGACTCGATATTCTAGTCATCATTTATGTTTCTTACGAGTTGTTCCATAATAATCTTGAGATATAGGGGAAATTTAGTTTAAAAAATATTTTAGTATTGCATCAACATTTAGGCTTCATATTTCATGTATGAAGGTGAGTGTCATATGTGCGGAGCGTGGAGGAAGTTTTCATTGTGATTCCTCTGCAACTCCACATAATGATCTTAGATTATGAGGAGACATCAACTTTAATCATTGGTACCAATTTAAATTTTAACGAGATTTATCTGAATGAGTTGGCACTATAGAGGTCCTGTAATTTGTAAAATTTTCAAGGTATAGAGAGTAAGTTGAAAACCTTATCTTCTCATCAACTGCTTCACATTATTTCTAGTCACTCATTACGGAAATGGAGTGTCCCTCATTTCCTTAATCTCGTCAGCATATCAATAGCTAACAAAAGAGGTGACAAGTCATGGAATCAATAGCTACCAATAGAGGCAACAGATTACGGAAACGATTATGGAAATAGAAAATGCGGACCTTGCACAAAGAGGAAGGTAAAACAATAATGGAGGAATCTTTCATTGTGTAGAGTTCAAAGATTTCCATGTGCATAGCTTTCCTTGTGCACATCCTTAATCAATTAATTAACCTTAAGCATATTAAATTAGCCTTGTGCGGAGGAAGAAAGCTTCACTCAATATAGTCTCTCTCTTTAGCAAACTCCCTCGCACAAAATTTCTTCACACCATTTTTTCCACGCTTCCTACACACCCTTTCTCTTTCCTCTTCATATATGTTCATCCCCCTCACCTCTATTATGTAAGCGACCTTTCCTCACACCCTTTCTCCATACATCAAAATAGTAGCAGTTTCATATCAAATTAATATAAAATATTTGTTTTCATATTTATCATTAGTTCTAGTATCATTGGGTAGAGCACTTACCAACGAAATTAGCCTTTTTATCCATGCCTTAACTATGCATATTAAATTACCCTTGTGTAGAGGAATAAAGCTTCACTCAATATAGTACATTCTCTTTAACAAACTCCCCCGCACATAATTTCTCTGCACACCCTTTCTCCTTCCTTTGCATATTTGTTCACCCCCCTCCACCCCACCCCCTCGCTTACATAAGCGATCTGGAAGCCTGTCAATGCTGGCATCATTGAGCAGAGTAATATAAGTGTCAAGCATATCAGTGACAGCCATATCAATGTCAGAGCACTCACCGGAAGAATAGTTGCTCACAAAATTAGCCTTTTTTATTTTAAAATTATTTGTCAAGAACTGAAAAATACCAAAAATAAATCTCCCTCCAATCAAAAATTAGAAATAACATTTCCATAAATTAGAAAATTATTTTTGAATTTACGGGAAAATAGAAATATTCAGCATTTCCCTAAAACTTTGGTTAAAATTCCAAAAGCACAGCAAAATAATCGATATTTAATGCACTTTGACCGCGAGGCGAGAGTTATAGTCCCTGGCGAGGTAGAGACTAATAATGATTTGCTGAGATCCACTAAATCTGGATCAAATCATATATATATATATATATATATATATATATATATATATATATATATATATATATATATATATATATATATATATATATATATATATATATATATATATCCAATCTAAGCCTAAAACCAATCTAAGCCTAAATATATAACTTAATATATAACTCCCTCAACAAATTACTTCAAATAGTGCATTACATGTTAATAAGGAAATAATCCTTCATTGGTCTAATCAATCCCTATTACATTTGGAAAATAAAATACCTAACTTTAATTAAATTGAGTTAAATTAAGAAACCCACTCCTTTTAGTAATCTTGGTAAGACCTTCTAGGTCTTTTTTATTTTGAAGAGATGCTCTTGCTTCAGGATCATGTATCTTATGTACAACGATTAGTACAGTTCTACATAGTGACGAGTGTTACGAGTGTTTACCACTTTGAGTAAGAGTGTTGATCATTGGAATCCCTCAAGGTGTATGTAGGCCACATCAATGAATTATTCAAGCATAGAATGTGTATCAACCGTTAAGCAATATTACTCATGTGTGGTGTTAGTGTGTGAAATGTTGTTGGAGGATTTATTCTGATGTAGAGTGTGGGAGTTTACCCCCCTAAATTTATTGTTGCGTGTGTTCATGGAGGTCAACATAGAGTGAATTTTTTAACGTGCCTAATCATGGAATGGCAATGGTGAACAACCAACAATTGGTGAATTCTATTTCGTAATGATAGGAAGAGTTGAATGAGCAACCAAGAATGCATTTTCAGCAACGTTTACCACATATATCACAAGTAAAAATTTTCCTACTTCCCGGAACACACCACAGCTAAGAGATGAAAATGAATTAAATTGTTTATAAGCCTTTTATCCAGCCTACTCCCAACAGTTTATTTTAAATATTTATTTCTTAAACTTAGGCTATTACATTGACAGGCATTCTATGGGGGGAGATGTTGGCATGTTAGTGTTAGGTTAGCATTGGATAATATTATATTAAAAAAATACTTACATTAAAAAGCTTTAAAATAAATACAAGTTAACTTTAAAATAAAATAAAAATATACATGTCCATTTTAAAGTAAAACAACACAAATTAGAGTAAATTTAGATTTTTTTTTTTAATAAAAGAATAGGAATAGAAAGGATTGTTAATTTAAGCACATGACAATCATAATAGTAATATATTTACTTTTAATTAAGAGTTGTCATGGAAATAGAATAAAAAAAAGGTTTACTTAATTAGTTTGTAATGAGATAAATAATGAAAACTAGTGAGGTGCTCTATATTCCAGTATGGGGGAGATGTCACATAACTTTACATGACAACAAAAATCATAAGTAAAAAATAAATAACTACATATGTATATATGTGTACATGACAAAAAAAATAACTATGTACATATATACATGGCGACATTTAAAAATTTAAATAAGCATAGATCCATCTTAAACCTAAATCTATAAGGCATCAAGAGGGATCAAATTTCTTAAAGTGTAACTTTCTTATTTAATATGAATTAATTAATACATGACAAGGAATGATACAAAAATTTACACCTTAAGATATTTGATCCATCTCAGTGCTTGATAGATTTGGGTTTAGATGAATTTTTTCTAGTCTTAATCATATTTGAGACCAAATCTACTCATATTTCAAATAAATGTTAATTATTGTTTTCTACTAAAAGAATGGTTTTGGAACATGACAATAATTGTGCTTTTGATTGAAACAATTTAAATTATTGTTGGACTCGTAAGTGAGTTATGGAAGTATTTATTCAAATTAAAGAATTATATGATTTACACTCCAAAAAACTAAATTGAATTTGAAATTGTATTCTCTTATGTTTTACTCTATATATGCATATACTTTGACTATAACCATTGTGTCAAGTGAAGTTTATTACCATCAAAATAACTTCCCTGTTAAATTTCAAGATCTTGTCAGGTTATTATGCAACCTTCAAAATTCCACACACACACACACATAAGGTTATTAGGTTGTACTTTAAATGTCACAAATTTAAATTTAATTATGAGAACCAAAAATTATTTTGATCCTAGCTCATGTCCCTATCCTCTAAAGTAAGATCCATAGAATGTGTATCTCCATTGGCCTTCCATTAGTGTAGCCTTTTCTATGTATGATCACATGAATGACTATGTGACTCTATAATACCTAAGGATTGAGAGTGTCATATGAAATTCGATATGTCAAGGGCTCAAGTTCTTGGGAGTGGCTGCATTCCTATTAATTATATAATTTTTAGGGTTATACAAGGTCTATGAAAATCCCACTAGTGATGAAAAAAATATAAAATAAAATAAAATATAGTTGGGTTGGTGTTTCTGACATGCAACGATCTGTTGCTTTTTAAGAAAGAGACTGTTCTTTGTGGATGATAGGAAAACATAAATATTTGCATGTGTGCCTAATAATGTTGATGAAAATATGGTCCATTGATTGAGTATCTTGCATGCATGAAGTATGGAATCAATGAATGTTAGAAGGTATCTACTCTAATGTTGAATAAAGGATTCAGTAAACTAATTGGAAAGAATAATTATATGAACAAGTGTGTATCATGTTGCTATAGTGAATTATTTCATAGTATAGAAAAGGAACTTGCAACCCTAGTTGAGATTGATCCAAGATGAGTTATGCAGAAGAAAACCTACTGATGATGACTTGATGGTCTAGAGACGATTGAATTATTAAGAAAATACATAACTTTGATTTAGAGATATTGTTGATTTATAATGGCTTAAGTCATAATTAATGTTTATTGTGTTGTTTTTCTCCAAGATTGTCACTCCTCAAGAGGGGAAAATGGTAATAAATGAACTTGATCAACTAATACTAGCCAAAAAATTGATAGTTTAAAAGAGATCAAAGAAAACTTCATACACTTATTATAGCATGATGGTGTAGATAATTAAATAATAGGACAAGGGGACATAACTTGTGCCTTGTTAGAATTTTTCGAACCCAACACACATTATTCGATTCCCAGCAATTATTAACTGAATGAATACGTGGCTAAATTCCTAACCAAAAATATTTAGTGGAACAAAAATTACTCAATTTGAATCACATACTCATAAATATTTTTTTTCCAAATCAACAGTTCCTCATTACTAAATTTATCACAAAAATTACTTAGCCTCCCATCTTGGGATAATGGCCCCATTGAGAAAATACAAAATCGATCTTCAACCTCACTGCACTCTCTTAGATCCAGCACACGCTCACTAAGAAGCCTCTCTCAATCTTATGTTGTTGTTGTCTTCACCTCAATGCTTAGGCTAAATTTATAACTTTTATAAGCTAAGATTTGTGGCCAAAATTAGCTCAGAAAGTCAACAGAAGATAAGTTACTTTACTTTAGTTAATTATCCTATCTTTAGCTTTATTTATGTTAACTCAAGTACAATTCATAAATTTAGCTTTATTTACATGCACATCTCATGCATGTCACATGCAACATATTCGCATGTGTGAAACTCACTTGCACACTTTGCATGTCGCATGAAAGCTCCTAAAGAGGAAAATCAAGGTCCTTCTAGTCAAGACACAAGAATAGAAGTACCTTCCAAGCTACAAAACTCAACATGCCTTACAATACAAGTATGCCCCAAAGTGAAGATGTGATTGAACTCATAGTAACAATATACACAAAAAAAGGTGAAGAATTTTCCTTCTATAAAATTAGTAGATAAGGAATTTTAAGAAGTGGATACTATTAAGAAGTTGGAAAAGATTTGAATATCTAATACAAGGTTATCTCTCTCAAACAAGAAGTCGACTTAATGATATTTAGAGGTGGATTGAGTAGCATGAATGTAGATTGGGGATGATTGGTAAGGGTCATAGCGATGGCCTATATAATTTTGAAATATCTTGCTAGGAATTTATGAACACTCATAATTGGTGAGAAATGACAAGTGATAGAATTAGGTCAATGTTTCAATACGTGAGGATTTGTAAGGATGAGCCTTAATGGCCATATAGATTTAAAAAATGTTTAAAGGTTTAAATGAAAAAGAATAAAAATTGTATAGATTTAATAAAAGGAAATAGACTATGTAGATTAATGAGAAAGCACCTATCATGAAGTTTAAAAAGGAATGTTACTAGAAATATTATAGTGAGATATTGAGAAGAACTATGCACAAATTGACAAGAGAAATGAGAGTTGACTAACAAAATGTGTACTTTACTAATCTACATTCATTGTTTCATGAGTGGATTAATGATATATTAAGACTACATATAGCCCAAAAATGAAGGAGAAGAATCCCTAGTCCTACTTGAAGAAGGGTGTGTCTATGATAAAAGAGATCAAGTTATATTGAGTTGGAAACATGATCAGACAAGCCAAACATTTTTAGGGTGAACAATGAAAACTATTGGGTGAAGGATAAATTATTGGGGCTTAACCATCCCTTTTTGCAAGTGGATTAAGTGTGATAGAAGCTTAAACAATGGTGACCCAGTGTTTACATGCTATTTGATAAAGTGGTCCTAGAATGCGTAAGAAAGAGATGTAAAGTGTGTTAATATTTTGGGGTAGCATCGGGTGTGCTCTAGCTCCGAAACTTTGTGGAGGGGCTAAGACACACGAGATATCCAAAACCCAGAAAGCATTTGGAGAAATTTCATCTGGTGTTGAATTTATTCTAATAAGTAATTTTTTTAATGAGGACCCTAAGCCTAACTTAGGGAATTAGAAAAATTAAAGTGAATTAATTAAACACATGTGAAGAAATGTTCTAAGTGACGTGGATCAAGCAGTATTTTAGTCTGAGCCATCGATTAGAGATTAGATGACGATCGGTGGTTTCCCAATGAGAAAAGTATAAAGGAAAGACTTGGGTCAGTTGGAGAATACACACATAGGCAGAGCACTAAAGCTAAATCGAATTTTTGGGGCGAGGTTTGCTGAGAAATTCGAAGCAAGTTTGCAGTGCAGTGAAAGGCAGAGATCAGCAAGGGATGATCTGATCCAAGGTCGAGAATACAGCAGTAGAAAGGCAATGAGTACCAGTCAGCGTAGAGCTATCCAAGAGGACACAGTTCAGCCAGCAGCATGTAGAGTACTGCACAAAGACTGTGTAAGCCCATCCAAGGTGACGCAGACCCAGCCAGCACAGCGCAGGGGCAGTGCAGCACCAGCCAGGGTGACGCAGGCCCAGCCTGGGCAACGCAGAGGCAGCACAACACTAGTCAGGATGACGTAGTGGAGACGTTGGCCAATGAGGGTTGATGTAGAGGTTGCAGAGGCAGCGCTGAGGGTTCTAGTGAGCCAAAAAGGACTCATGATCTGTAAATCATGTTTGAGGGTGTGATACATCCATATTTTATGTCTCTAAGTGAAAGGTACTTACTGTCGTGTAATTTCTCTGTAAGGCCAACCATTTGTGGTGCCCAGAATGTTGTATTCAAATTTTGCATAATAATAAAAACCCTCTAGATTTTTTGCACCAGTTTCCCGCATTGGGTTTTTCCAGGGAAATTTATCCGAAAAATCGTGTGTAATATTTTCATAAGTGTGTATTTTTTAGTAAATGATATGTAGATGTGTAGGCTACAATTTTTGTTTGCTTTAATGTTTTTCTAAATATTTCAGTTAAATAACTTGTTAAGTTAATTAAGCAAGTAGGCGAAGTATATATAAACACAGTAATGGGGTTTTTGTTTTGAAAATTTCACATGGTATCAGAGCATTGCAGACCAAGTTGATCCACTAGTAGAGCGAATAAATAATATGGCTACAGTGAGGGAAGCTCAAGCAGTAGATCCAGAAAAGGGCAACGCAACATCAGGAGGGACACAGACCAGCCAGGCTCACGCAGAGGTCGCGCAGAGACTGACGCAGAGCCTTTTGAGTGACATTGATTCAAGGCAGAACCTTCTAGAGTGATGATCAGCCTACACTGCGGAAAGGCTACGGTGAACCAGTCTGCTCACACAGAGGCCATCCAGAAAGAAATAGACTATGTGGAAGTTTTTGTGTAGATTTTCCTAAGTCTGGAAGCAGAGCTTTTGATCTTTAGAAGTTGTTGGTGTGGCACGGGTTCTGTCAGTGTAGAACAATGCCTAGAAAATGTGACAAGAGCGGGATGATAATAGTCGCTTAGCAGATCTACGCCAAATAGATGTGAGATTCGATCAGGAGGGTGATCGTAGAGCATTGATTCAATTGTTTTTGGTGGAGGATTTCTGGGAGGGAAATCAGTTTTTAGAGGCAGCAGCTACTATAGAGGGTTTCTTTCGCCAAGAAACCCACATCTAGTTTTCTGTTGAGTGTTGCGGTAGGAATAGGGAGAGGAGTATATGTTCCGACAGATTTGAGCAGAGATGGTTTCTCATGGACTGAGAGATCAGGATAGGTTGGACAATGTGTCCAAATTTGTTATCTGGAGGGCCAGGATCCTAACAGTCCTGGATGATTACGGCATCAAGGACCATGCTGAAAATATCCTAGTTGTGCCTACAGATGCAGATCCCCTAAAGAAATTCAAAGAGATTCAAGCATGGGCTAAGCGCTTGATCATGGATGGAGTCAAGGATCACATGGTTCCACATATTATTCGGAAGAACACGGAAAATTAAATGTCGAAAGCTTTGCACACAATGTATCAGGAAAGCTCTATCTAGAGGAAGATTCTTCTAGAGAATCATATGCGGTTGTTTTAGATGCAGAAGGGTAAGGAAATCGTTCCCTTCCTCTTTAGACTTCAAACTATCCAGGACCAACTGATTGCCATGGGTACAACTCCGCATGAAGGGTTGTTGGTGAGGGCTGCCCTAAATTTAGTCACTGATGAATGGGAAACGTTTGTCCAAAGCATCTTGGGAAGGGAAGTGTTACCATCCTGGGCGAACATGTGGGAAATCCTTCGTCAGGAGGAAATCAGGATATTTACCAAGAGGCAAAGCAGCAGCAACGGTACAGTCAAAGTAAAAGAAATAGGAGGAGGAGGATGCAGACCTTCCATCAAAGGGACAGAGGCAGCAAGGGAAGAATAAGAGGGAAGTATCCAAGGTCTGGTGCTTTAATTGTGGTGAACTTCGACACTTCGCCAGCAATTGTCCTATGGAGAAGGACAAGGGATATTCTGAATCCAATGCGCCAACAGCAAAAGGGGATGATAGTAGTGATGATGACGTAGCCATCAGTGCTCATGAACCACAAAAGTGGGGTGATATTGATCTGTAGAGCAGATACATATGGCATGCAAGATCCTTGAGGTGCCCAAACTCTTGGATCACATACGAGCTACAGAAGCCTTAAGATAGTAGCGAGAAAAGTGGAGCAGCGGGTGCAAAAGATCACAGTGAAGAAGAGGGCAGAGCTGGGACGTTGTAAATGGGAGGAGCACAGTGTAGAGGCAGCAGCAGTGTAGGAGAAACGGTGCAGAGGTTGTTGGGACTTCAGTAGCACAGAGGGGCAATGCTTACGTAGTGCAGAGCAGAAGCAGCACAATGGCATCAGGGAGACAATGCAGCACAGCAGCCAAGGGAGCTTCAATGATGAGTTGTGGCCTAACTAACCTGTATGTCAGTGACTTGGTACGGGTCCTTCAGTTCCTTACTTCTCAGCAACTGAGTTGCAGTGCAACAGTTAGCACTGGCAGTGCTATGGGCAGCATGATGCAGTAAATTGAGAGGGAGTTGCAGTACATATGTGGCAGTGTCAGTGGCAGTGACAGGGGCAGAAGTATAGAGAGAAGCAGCGTAGTGGATGGAGGGAAGAATACCAAGCATCAGCAGTGTAGAGACCGATTCCAACATCAGGCAATACTTCGGTGTGGATGTATTACTAGAGCACACTCCTCGCCAAGAGGGAGTGTTGAGATTTTTGCATAGAATCGGGTGTGCTCTAGCTCCAAAAATTTGTGGAGGGGCTAAGACACACAAGATCTCCAAAACCCAGAAATAATTTGGATAAATTTCATCTGGTGTTGAATTTATTCTAATAATTAATTTTTTTAATGAGGACCTTAATTCTAACTTAAGGAATTAGCAAAATTAAAATGAATTAATTAAACACGTGTGATGAAATGTTCTAAGTGACATGGATCAAGCATTATTTTAGTCTGAGTTGTCGATTAGAGATTAGATCACGGTTTTTGGTTTCCCAATGAGAAAAGTATAAAGGAAAGGCTTGGGGCCAGTTGGAGAATACACACACAAGAAGAGCACTGAAGCTAAGTCTAATTTCTGGGGTGGGGTTTGCTGAGAAATTCGAAGTGAGTTTGTAGTGCAGTGAGGGGCAAATATCGGCAGGGTGATTCAGTGGGGACGTTGGCCAGTGAGGGTTGATGCAGAGGTTGCAGAGGCTGCGCTGAGGGTTCCAATGGGCCAGAAAGGGCTCGTTATCTGTAAATATTGTTTGAGGGTGTGATACAGCCATATTTTCTATCTCTAAGTGAAATTTACTTATTGTCATGTAATTTCTTTGTAGGTCGGAGCATTTCTGGTGCCCATAATTTTGTATTCAGATTCTACATAATAGTAAAAAATTTCCACATTTATTGCACCAATTTTCCCGCATTGGGTTTTTCCAAGGACATTTGTCTGAAAAATCATGTGTAATATTGTCACAAGTGTGTATTGTTCAGTAAATGATTTGTAGATGTGTAGGGTGCAGTTTGTGTTTGATTTAATGTTTTTCTAAATATTTCAGTTAAATAACTTGTTAAGTTAATCAAACAAGTAGAGGAAGTAGATCTAGACATTGCAGTAGGTTTCTGTTTTGAAACTTTCACAAAGTGATGTAACAACCATGGGTAATAAAGATATGTAAAGTGACGTAACAACAATGGTTAATAAAGAGGATATGCAAGGCCAAGAATTAAATGTTTACATCTATAATTTAATGCATGATAGTAAGTCCAACAATAGTTTCATGTTGGATTTCAAAAAATTTCCATAGGTGCAAAATAATACAAAACTAGGGATTAACACTCTCATTAGTACATATGGAATACTTTTTAACATTTTTTTGACAAAAAATTGAAGAATACATGTCAAATTTCTCATGAACATGATTAGGAGTGTTTGTTGGAAAGCTTTTTTGCACAATTGAAAACCTTGTCCAACTGTAATATGTTTGACGCACAAAATTTCCACATGGAAACTGTGGAGTGAGTTAATCACATGAAACTCTTGACGAGACTTTCCTTAAAAACCCCATTGAAAACATTTTTATGTCATGCATTTGATGGAAAAATAATCACGTGGAATTCTCATACAAGTGATCCTCCACATGTACATCGCAATACCAACATCCAAAGTGCCATAACTCCAACAACCATAGCATTGTCGTACTTTTTACACACAAAACTACCATGTAGAAGATGTGGATAAATTTAATCCACAAAAATATTGAATCCTATCATTTGAAACTTAAATGAACATATCTAGTCATGTGTTTGACATAAAAACATTGCCATGTCCCTAGAAAACTTGCATGGTTAAAAGCGCCCCATGGATCTCTAAGCATGTGGCACTAACGGTTTTTCTTCCCAAGGACTTGCTCAAATCGAGCTTACTTCCTCAATTCAATGTTTGTGGATTAACTTTGATGCTTAACCAATTTCAATATACTACACACATATGTAAGACACAAATATATGATAGGAGGCTCGCTTGCTAAACAATATATAGAAAAATATATGAACATATCTAGTCATGTGTTTGATGTAAACAAATTGTCATTCCCTTGGAAAGATTGCATGTCTAAAATCACCCCATGGATCTCTAAGCATGTGGCACTAATGTTCTTTCTTTCCAAGGACTTGCTCAACTTGAGCTTACTTCTATAGTTCAATGTTTTTGGATTTACTTTGATTCTTAATCAGTTTCAATATACTACACATATATGCAAGACACAAATATATGACACGTGGCTCACTCACCTAATACCTGAACAATATATAAGTTTGAATAATACAAGTTATAGAAAACAACCATTATTGTTCAATACATCTAAGCAACCCATGTCAAACTCATACATGGCCTCTCCTAGCCAAAATAATGAATCTTTGTTGAACGCAAAATTTCAATCTTGCTTGCACCATAAAATTTATCCTGTATTTAAATTTTTATGTTAATTGAGCTTCTAAACTAATTTATATGTCCAATAAAATTTGTAATTGGACAAAATAAAAGATTGGAAAATATCATTTGAATGCATATTTTCACAGTTTTTCATATTGTAGATAGACTTCTCAACCTGCATTGTGTAAGCAAGTTGAAACTTCTAACGTTTAGGCGGACATTCTTCCCATCCTCAAGGACATAAGAAGCTTTTCGAGTAATCATGTGAGTGTTGAGGAAATATATAAAGAATGGACAAATTTAAGGGGAAAAAGAAAGATTCTAGAATTAAGATCAAAATTAGCCATTAATGATAATAATAATAATAATAATAATTTATTTGTAAAAAAAAATTGTTAGTATTATTTAAATAAAATAACCAAAAAAATGATGACGTAATATAAAGAAAGTAGGGGGAATAAATAATATAAATTAAATCAATAAAACGATTTAAATGAAAAGAAAAATAATTTTAAATAAATTGGTCAAAATCAGTTATTAGTATTATTAAAATAATTTTAATTTTTCACAATGTAATGTAAAGAAGGTAAAAAGAGGGGAAAGTAAACAATAATAATTAAATTTTAGCATATAGATTTCCACACTTCATAACTTGATGATGATGAAGATTCCTAGTTAATTGTGTGTTCACATTGAGATGTGTGATATTTCGGGTGAACACTTCACCCATACAAAAAGCTTAATGTGATTATGCTATGAGTGTCAAACCATGAATAAATAGAAATATAATATGACTGTTGGAGTTAGAATATAACCGTTAGAGATATTGAAATTGATTTTGAACGTTGAAGGTATAGTAGTTATTTTATTTTATTTTAATATTGATTATTCTTATTTATTTATTAATTTAATAGTGGATTAGAGTAAAATTATAGGGGGAGAGAAATAGGGAATTAAGGTTAAATTAGTATTAGATTGATATGATTTGGTAAAATTGCATTAATATTCGTAATTAGGGTTGAAATTTGAAATTAGAGTAGAATTGGATTGGACAATTATTTACTGATTAGATTTGAATCACCGAATAAAATTAAATTAAATTAGAAAAAAGTAATAAAACTTTAGAATAAAATAAATAATAGAATTAGTTTAGGAATTGAATTGTAAGATAATACATTAGATTAGATTAGGATTAGAAAGAGAAAGGTTGATTAAAACATGAAAAATAAGTGAGATTAAAGCAACAAAAAGATAAGGACTTTAAAAGATAAATAATTTTAAAAGGGTTTTAATAACTATTATAATATAATTACAAAACTCCTCTTACAAATAGTAAACCAACAAAGAATATCATAAAAATAATAGTATATAATAATATTATATTATAATAATAATATTATTATATTCTAATAATAATAATAATAATAATATTATTATTATTATATAACAATGTTAAGTCCCTATAATACTAGTGTATCCCCTAATTGTTATTGTTAGTGTAGACCCCTTGTTGTTATTGTTGTACCCATGTAGTCCCCATATTGTTATTATGTTGCCCCATAGAAGCCCACTATTGTTATTGTTGTGCCCTTACATTATTATTGATATGTCGGCTCTGATTATATTGTGACCCCTTAGACTCATATATATAGAAATGAGGTTTTGTCATTCGAATCATCCAAGAATTGTTCATTTATGTAATGTAAAGGAGGTTTCCCCCTCTAAGTGGATAATTTTTAAGTCGTTGATCTATATTTTCTTCTAATTTTTGAGTTATTGCATAACATTTGGTATCGGAGCTTTGGATTCTAGGGATTCACTTCTTCAAATAGATCATCTTGGAATTTTCGCTATAGTTTTTTTTTCTACGAAGCTTCAGAATCAAAAATTTAAACCACTTAGATTTAAAATACTAGTGAAATACATGTATGAATTTCAGATATTGGTTCGCTACATTTTAGGAGATATGATGTGAGGAAGTTAGGATATCTGCATGCTCCATAATTTCATCTCAAATAGGTGACCGAGGGAAAATTGTCATAACTTTCGTTAAGGCATCGAATTTGAATTCGGTAAAAAGTGGCCGAAATTCCATGGAATTTAGTGTTTCTTGTATCAATTTCAGAGCCAAATGTTTAAATAGTGACACCTAGCATACCTTACAACTTCGCTCTACTAAACCATTCCATAATCAAGTCATCATGGGAGATTGGGCATAACTTTAACTTGAAGAATCCAAATTTGGTCTCACTTGTGGCATTGAAAAGAATACTAATATGGATACCACAAGACCAAAGTTTAGATCTTGGAGATATGAAATAACAAATATACAACAGTTTCAATATCGAGAACCTAAAAAGCAAGAAAAATGTGTCTTTTTTTAAAATTGCATAACGTTTGTTTGAAAAAACAATTTGAAGTGATTCTAAGTGCATATTGAATCGTATATATAAGTATTAGGTTCTAAAATTTCTCCCAAACAAAATAATTCAACACCCATTAATCCCTCATAAATATCTATTATGACGCATGAAGAGGAAGAATTTCAGCATGATATCTCAAAATTACGGGACCAAGTGCAACAAAATTCGCTCTCACAAAGACAAACAAAATATGAACTAAAAGGTGACATGGATGGTTTAAAATAAGACATGGAAGATAATAGGGATGGCATGGAAGCTAAGATGGATGGTTTGAAAGTAGACATGGAAGGTTTGAAGGAAGGTTTGGCAAAGTTGTTGCAAGAAAGGCTTCCCAGTGGTGACAAGGTTATCCATGAAAATCATGGTGAGGAAAAAAGGAATGTGAATTGTGATTTTAGAAACTCCAATGTTGGGTTTAAGAACCACCACATTCAAAATATTGATCTGAGTAAGTTTAATGGTAAGGATATGGTAACATGGATACTACAAATGGAGCAATATTTTGATCTCCATTATGTGCAACACTCACAAAAGGTATGCATTGCAAATTATATTTAGAACCCATTCAGTTTGTATGGTATCGATGGCTTTGTTCTCGTAAAATACTTGTCACTTAGTCAATTTTTACGAAGGAAATTATATCAAATTATGAGGATACAAAGAGAAACACCTTCTTTATCCAATTTATAAATCTCAAACAAAAGGATTCAATAGCAGAGCATATTGAGGACTTCCAAAATTTGAATATTAGGGTAACAGATATTTCAAAGGAGCATAGGGTCGATGTCTTCAAAGATAATTTAAAGGATAACATCCAATATGAGGTTCACCTTTGGGAACTTGATTCATTGGAAAAGGAATTCGGGGTGGAAAGAAAAGTTGAAAGAAAAATTATTGCAACAAGGAAGTCTACTGATAAAAACTATAAAGATGGAAGTGTTGTTGCTCCTAGCCTTACACAACCTACAATGTTGACACCACAAAAATTGGAGGAAAAAAGAGAAAAAGGGCTCTGTTATAGTTGTGATATCAAATACACTAAAGGTAATAAATTCATTGAGAATAAATTGTTTTCCATAGATTGGGAAGAGGAGGAAGAAAAGGAACAAGAAACATCAAAAGAGGAGTATGATACACCAGGAAGCAACCCCGGAGAAAGAAGAAATAAATCAAACCATATATTGTAATGCATTGGCAAGAATTACCACTCCTCAAACTCTAAATATAGAAGGATATATCAAGAAAAAAAAGGTAATATTGTTGATTGATTCAGATAGTACCCATAATTTTATTCATTGTAAGGTAGCCGAGGAATTGAATTTCTTCCTATATATAACACCATAGTTTCAAGTGATGGTTTCAGATTGAGGAACTATAAATTTCTCTCGAAAGTGCCATAATATCAAGCTAACCATGGGGGAATATGTATTGAATAGTCCAATTATTTCTATTCCAATGGGTGGTTTTGATGTTGTACTGGGAGTCCAATGGTTACAATCTTTGGGGACTGTAGCTTTTAATTTTCAAGAACTTTTCTTGAAATTTTTTTGGGAAGGAAAGGAACTTGAATAACAGGGTATCATAGGGAAACTAGGAAATATGATCAGCTCTAATTTCATGACAAATCTTCTGAAGAAAGAAAAACGAGGCGTAATTGAACAATTATGCTCACATCAGGCAACGGCATCCGCCAGCAGTTATGCCTTCAGTACAGCATCAAGCCCTTCACGGATGAGGTACTATGTGATGTTGCTCCTCTTGAAGTGTCTGATGTATTATTAGGCCAACCATACTTGTGGAAGCGACATTATGTGTATGAGTCTATGCCTCGTATTGTCATTATTACTTTGGGAAATAAGTTGTACAAGATATCAGAGGTAGTACCACCTTCCACCATCTGTTTGAGTATTGCAAAGCAATGTAGTAATATTATTTCCCAAATGAGGAAATTTGTTTTCATTACGATTCTCCCACGGGGCAAGAAGAATATTTTGGCCACAACCTCCAAACATGGCTCCCCTACGTGGTAGCAACAAATGGACAAAGGCGTGGAGGAATACAAGGACATTTTTTCCTCACCCACAGAGGTTCCTCTACACTATTAGGTCAAGAACTCCATTGATCAGACCCCAAGCACATCGCTGCCTAATGTTGCCATTGATCGAACTCCAGTAGTATTGGTGCACAAGAAGGACGAATCATGTCGCATGTGTCTAGATTATAGGGAGATCAACAAGCTCACTATTAAAGATAAATTTCCCATTCATGTCATTTATGAATTATTGGATGAATTAAATGGAGCAATTTATTTCACCAAGGTGGATCCTCATTCAGGATATCATCAAATAAGAATGAAGCTGAAGACATTCTGAAAACATTATTTAGAACTCATGATAGTCATTATTGATCTGTATTTATGTAGGAACACAATAAAATACAGAAATAAACATAAATGTAGAGATGCAGCAGGAATAACACTTCATTCCATTAATATCAAATACTGAAAAATTCTTACATACAAAATAGCAAATAAACTAGCTCGGGCAATGGTAGCTTATCTTTGAGAAGATATGTGGCAGCTACATGCCTCTGAACTATGTTACAATGAGGCTCAAGGGCATTTTTTATTATTGAAAAATAACAGAAAACCTTAAACAACCAAAACCCTAACCTGAGGAGATGTAACACCAAGAGTTTACGAGCCCTGTTGGGGTTAGTTGGGAAGCCAACTTCTTAGGGCCGTAACTTGGCCATATTATCTCCGTTTGACATGTATGATACCTCATTGTAAAGATATATAAGAGGAATACAGCTACTGATGTGATGTGATTTCTAGGAAATAACCAAAGGAATCATGCCCAAAAAACATCATTTGGGGCCTCAAAATGGCTCTGGAAGTTTAGGACTCAAAAAACTGCTAAAAATATTAAATAAGAAAATTGATGAAACTTACTAGGTGGAATAGGCAGGTGGCCACCAATATCCACTTGGATCATTCCTCCCCCCTTAGGAAGAAATTGTCCCTATTGCATGCAGAGCCTCCATGAGGTGGGGAAATTTCTATTGAACCTGGTCCCTGGCTAACCACTTTCCCTGGTGAAGGAGTTGGCCTACTTTGACAACCCGATACAATTGGATCTTATACTGGTGAGTTCTTTTATGATGTGTACATGATCCAATCAGTTGCAATTTCTTTCATGTAGTCTATATTTAACTCTATCAGGGTGAGTTGTTTTGCAATGTCGAATGTGTCCAATAATGGTGGAAAGTATGGTCGAAGGCAATCCATGTTGAACACTGGGTGCAGACCAAGGAATGGGGGAATGTTAAGCTCAAAACAATTATCTCCCATGGCCTTGGTGATGGTGTATGGACCATATCAGAGTGGTCATAGCTTGGGGTGGGGTCTAGAGAGGTGTTCCTTCTCCAACTATAACTAGACTTTGTCACCCACCTGGAACTTGTGTGGTACCCCATGTTGATCGCATCACTGCATGTCCTTGGCATTGGATTTCTCCAAGATGTCGTGGACCTATTGGTGAGCGTGCTGGATGCGTTCAATAATTCTAGTTGCTTTATCAGCCTCATATAGTAAGTCGCATGAGGTATGGCAACATCAGGCAGCGGCATGCCTGAGGTCCGATCAATGGAGTGCTTGACCTAATAGTGTAGAGGAACCTCTGTGGGTGAGGAGAAAATGTCCTTGTATTCCTCCACGCCTTTGTCCATTTGTTGCTACCATGTAGGGGAGCCATGTTTGGAGGTTGTGGCCAAAATATTCTTCTTTCCCTATGGGAGAATCGTAATGAAAACAAATTTCTTCGTTTGGGAAATAATATTACTACATTGCTTTTCAATACTCAAACAGATGGTGAAAGGTGGTACTACCTCTGATATCTTCTACAACTTATTTCCCAAAGTAATAATGAAAGTAAGAGGCATAGACTCATACACATCATGTCGCTTCCACAAGAATGGTTGGCCTAATAATACATCAGACACGTCAAGAAGAGCAACATCACATAGTACCTCATCCGTGAAGGGCTTGATGTTGTACTGAAGACGGCACTGCTGGAGGACGCGGAGATATCTTCCTTGGTGAAGCCACCTGATGGTATATGTTTGTGGGTGTGTTATGGTCGGTATGTTAAGCTACTTCATGACCTCTTCTGAAATGAGGCTCTTTTGGCTTCCACTATCGACAAGGAATTGCAGTGGAGAACCCTTCACCCACATTTGGGAATGGAAGAGGCACTCCCCCTCCTCTACATATTCGGGTTCCTCATTTTTCATCTTAGTGGTGGAAATGGTGGCACTAGGTTCCGCATCAATTATTTTCTTCCCTTTTTCATTCCCCTTTTCCATTTCTGACTCAAAATCAAAACATGCATCTAATTCGGATGCCTTCAATTTGGCCACCAATGACTGTTTGGTTCGACACTCGCTTGTGTTGTGAGTGGATATGTTATAAAATTCACACCACTTCCTCATGTCCTTCTTTGGCCTTGTGGTCTTGTTTTGAGTTGCCCAGATTTGGCTTTTCCCCTTGTTCTGTGGTTTGGAGGCACATTTCTCTGGTTTCGGATTCGCGGATCCAAAGTCTCGCTTCTTCTGCTTAAATTTTTGCTCAATCTTGTAGGCATATCGATATGTCATGCCAAGCAAGGTAATGTCGAGGAACTCCATTTCCTCCTGAATGTATCTATGCAAACAACTACAATGCTTGAGCACCAAATTTTTCTCTGAACCTTTAATACCCAACTTTGTGCGTAGGGTATGGAACAAATTCGTCAACTCATATATATCTTCATCCCTTTTTTGTCGCAGTGTGGTCCATTGGATGTACTTTTCCTCATATCTCCCCACGGGGTAATATTGTTCCTTGACGTTCTCTCAGAACAAATTCCAAGTGGGTGTGATCGAGAACAGAGACACTTCCCTCTCGTCCTTTTTCTCATAGTAGGTTTCCCAGCAGTCTTTGACACGGGGGGTGGCTTTGAGGAGTGCAAAAGTAATATTTTATTGATCAGAGAAATCATGGACCGAGAAATAACCTTCCAGAAAATTCAACCATATATCTACAAATTCTTCATCTATCTAGCCTTCAAATACAATAATGTCTAAGTTGACTTGTACCTTGAAAGGAGTGGCGCCTCCAGAGTGGCTGTTGGATGCAGATGCTTCGTCGGTGGGCAGTCGTTGAAGGTTCTAGGAAAATTTATTCATCATCACATTCCTTAATTTCTCAAGGGCTTCCTCAAACTATATTTTGATAGGATATCTTGCTCCCTCATCTTTATTTTCATCCACCATGGGAGTCCATCGGGGTTTGCGAGGTTGATCTTGCAAAGGTTCAACCAGGTCGATCCCTAACTCCTTATACCCCAACCTCGTTGGGGACATGAAAAATAAAGATTGAGAAAGATCAGACCGCTCTGATAACAATGATCCAGATTTATGCTGGAACGCAATAAATATAGAAATAAACATAAACGTGGAGATGCAGTAGGAAGGAGTTGGCATGCTTTGACAACCTGATAAAATTGGATCTTTTACTGGTGATATTTTTAAGTTGTGTGTCCATGATCCGATCATTTTCAAAATGTTCCCAATTAGTATGGATTTAACTCTGTCGGTGTGATTTTTTCTGCAATGTTGGATGTGTACAGTAATGGCAGAAAGTATAGTTGAAGGTGATCCAAGTTGAACACTAGGTGTGGGCCAAGGAATGGGGGAATGCTAAGCTCAAAAGCATTGTCTCCCACAGCCTTGGTGATGGTGTATGTACCATATCGGAGTGGACATAGCTTGCGGTGGGGTCCAGAAAGGAATTCCTTCTGCAAATGTAACCAAACTTTATCACCCACCTAGAACTTGTGTGGCACCTGATGTTGATCAGGTCGTTTCTTGTGCTTGGAAATGGATTTCTCCAAGGTGTCATCGACCTGCTGACGGGCATGCTGGATGAGTTCAATAAATCTGGTTGTTTTATCAGCCTCAGATAGTACATGTGTGGATTTTTTCTATGTGGTCGCATGAGGTATGGCAACATCAGGTAGCAGTGCACCTGGGGTTAGATCAATGGATTGCTTGACCTGACAGTGTAAGAGAACCTCTGTGGATGAGAAGAAAATGTCCTTGTATTCCTACATGTCTTTTTCCATATGTTGGTGTTTCGTAGGGGAACCCTGTTTGGAGGTTGCGGCCACAATATTCTTCTTGCCCTGTGGGAGAATCGTAATGAAAAAAAAAATGTTGGTTTGGGAAATAATCTTACTGCATTGATTTGCAGTACTCAAAGAGATGGAAAAAGTCGGTACTACCTCTGGTAACTTGTAAAACTTTTTTCCCAAAGTAATAATGACAGAACAAGGCCTAGACTCAGACATAGCATGTCATTTCCACAAGTATGGTTGGCCTAATAATACATCAGACACTTCAAGAGTAGCGAAATCACACAGTACCTCATCCATGAAGGGCTTGATGTTGTACTGAAGGTGGCACTGCTGGCGGACGTGGAGATCTCTTCCTTGGTGAACCCACCCGATAATTTACGGTTGTGAGTGTGTTTTGGTCAGTAGGCCGAGCCGCTTCACGACCTCTGTTAAAATGAGGTTCTTTTGGCTTCTGCTATTGACAAGTAATTGTAGTGGAGAACCCTTCACCCACATTTGGGAATGGAAGAGGCACTCCCCCTCCTCTGGATCTCGAGTTCCTCCTTCTAGATCTTAGTGGTGGTAAAAATGGCACTAGGTTCCACATCAATGATTTTCTTCCCTTTTTCATTCTGCTTGTCTGGTTCTGACTCAGAATCAGAACATGCATTTGATTTGGATACCTTCAATTCATCCACCAACGACTGTTTTGTCTGACACTCACTTTTGTTGTGAATGGATATCTTATGAAATTCACACCACTTCCCCATGTCCTTATTTGGATTTTTGGTGTTGTTTGAGCCGCCCCACTTTAGCTTTGCCCCTTGTTCTATGCTTCAGGGTCGCATTTCCCTGGTTTCATATGATGGATCCAAATTCTCCCCTCTTCTACTTAAATTTCTACTCGATCTTGGCGGCATATCGATATGTCGTGCCAAGCGAGGTAATGTAGAGTAACTCCATTTCCTACTGTATGTATCTGTGCAAATGGTTGCGGTACTTGAGCACCAAATGTTTCTCTGAATATTTAATACCCAACTTTGTGTGCAGGGTATGGAACAAATTTGTCAACTCGTGCACATCTTGATCCTTTTTTGTCGTAGCGTGGTCCATTGAATTTATTTTTCCTCATAGCTCCATAAGGGGTAATATTGTTCCTTGATGTCATCCCAAAATGAATTCCAAGTGGGTGTGGCTGAGAACATCGAGGGTTATATCTCATCCTTTTTCTCACAGTAGGTTTCCCACTAGTCCTTGACATGGGGGGTGGCTTTGAGGAGTGCAAAGTAATATTTTCTCGGTCGGAGAAATCATGGAACAAGAAATACCCTTCCAGCAAATTCAACCATCTATCTATGGTGTCTACATCTATCTAGACTTCAAATACAAGAATTTCAAATTTGACTTATACCTTCAAAGGAGTGGCACCTCCAGAGTGGTTGTTGGATGCAGATGGGTCGTCGGTGGGCAGCCTTTGAAGGATCTGGGAAAATTTATCCATCATCATGCTCCTTTGTTTCTCAAGGGCCTCCTCAAGCAATATTTTGATAGGATCTCCTACTCCCTCATCTTTCTTTTAATATTCCACCATGTGAGTTCTTCAGGGGTTGCGAGGTTGATCTTGCAAAATTTTAAACTAGATCGATGCTTAACAGCCTGGCAACACCCATTGTTTCTCTACACCAAGAGAAATTTTGAGTGCTCACAAACTTTGTCAATGCATCTGCAACATTCTTCAAAGCGTCCACCTTTACCAGCAACACCTTTTTATCCTCAACCATATCTCTCAAAAAGTGATATTGAACATCAATGTGCTTTGTCTTTAAATGATAAACAGGGTTCTTAGCCAAGAAAATTGCACTTTGTCTATCACAGTCTATCCTTATAGCTTGTTGCACCAACCCTGTACTTGAACAAAATCTCTGCAACAAAACTGCTTCCTTGCTTGCATGAGTTGCTTCCATGTATTCTGCCTTTGTAGTTGAAAGAGCCACTACATACTATCCTTTACTCATCCAACTGACTACACCACCAAATAGGCTAAACACATACCCACTTGTAGATATTCTTTGGTCCAGATCTCCAGCCCAGTATGCATAAAAAAAACCATGGATGTCCAAAAGAGTGTCCAATTCTGTTCTTCCCTGGTAGCACAAACCATAATCACTAGTGCCACGCAAATATCTGAAAACCCACTTCACTATTGTCCAATGCTCCTTCACTGGTTTTGACATAAACGTGCTCAATAATCCCACTGCATGTGGAATGTCTGCTCTATTACATACCATTACATACATCAGGCTACCCATTGCACTTTCATTGGAACACGAGACATATCCTCCTCTTCTTCTTGTGTCTTGGGACATTGTTCAACAGATATATGTACACCTACAGGAATAGGAACTTTCACCATTTTACTATCCTGCATATTGAACCTCTGCAATATTATCTCAACATACTTCCTCTGGTTTAACCAGAGCTTCCTCTTTGCCCGATCTCTCTTAAGTTCCATGCCCAAAATATAGTTTGCAGCACCAAGATACTTCATGTCGTATTTGGAGAACAATTGGGCCTTCAAATCCTGTATAATTTCTTTGTTGTTTCCAACTAGAAACATATCATCCACATACAAGACCAAATAAATAACACAATCACCAATTAATTTAAAATACACACAGTGATCCTCTTTGCTTCTGGTGAATCCAAGTCCCCGTATATAGGTATCAAATTTCTAATACCACATCCTTAGTGACTGTTTTAACGCATACAGAGACTTTTTTAACCGACATACCAGTTCTTTCTTACCATTCACCGCAAAACCTTCAGGTTGCTTCATGTAGATCTCTTCCAGATCCTCGTGAAGAAATGATTTCTTCACATCCATCTGTTCTACCTCAAAATCAATTCCCAACACCTAGGAATAACCTTTTGCTACCAACTGAGCTTTGTATTTCTCCACCTTGCCTACTACATTCATCTTCTTCTTAAACACTCATTTGCTCCCAATGGGCTTCCTTCCATCCGGAAACTCCACTAGATCCCATGCCGCATTTTTGTGCAAGGATTCCATTTCATCAACCATGGCCTCCTTCTAGAGTTTTCCATCCTCTGAATCCACTGCCTCCCTGACAGTTCTAGGGTCATCATCAGTGATAGTTAAAGAAAAAATTTAATTTAAAGCAGATGGACTATACCTTTCTATATGCCTTCTTTCCTGAACTGATCTTCTCACAACTGGAGTTTGTGGCTCTTCCTCTTTTGAATATTGTTCCGTTGTAGAGTCTGATTCATCCTCCTTTAGCTCAAACTCTATCTTCTCAGGTTCCTTTGGTAGGAATTCATGTTTAACAACATCTTTCATCTCTCTAAACACCACATCTCGATTGTATACAACCTTCCTTGTTTCTGGGTTCCAAATCTTGTAACCTTTTAAACCATCCTTATACCCAATATAGATGCACCTTTCATATTTATTATCCAACTTGGTCCTTTTCTCCTTTGTAACATGTACATATGAATCACATCCAAATACCCTCGGATGTGAAAGAGAGGGTTTCTTACCGGTCCATACCTCATGTGGAGTCTTATCCTCCAACGCTGATGACGGTGATCTGTTAACCAAGTAACATGCAGTCTCCACTGCCTCTACCTAGAATTCTTGTCCTAACCTAGTACCACTAAGCATGCTTCTTTCCTTTTCCATCAATGTTTTGTTCGCTCTTTATGTAACTCCATTTTGTTGAGGCATGTATGGAGTATTATTTTTTCGTGCTATACCACACTTCTTACAGAACTCCCCACCATTATCTATCCTCGGCACTTTTATCTTCTTCTTTGTTTGGTTTTCCACCAGAGCCTTAAATTCTTTAAATCTGTCAAATACTTTAGATTTCTTCCTAAATAAATATATCCATGTATTCCTTGAGAAGACATATATGAATGAAACATAGTACAAAAACTTTCCCAGTGATGAAACTGACACAAGTCCAAACACATCACTATGCACAAGCTCTAATATCTTGTTCGCCCTCTTAGCACTAGAAGGAAAACTCACCTGATTCTGCTTCCCATATACACAATGTTCACAGAAATTGAAATCCATAGAGCTATTAGACATGCCTTCTACCATACCATTACCATGTATTATCTGAAGGCCCTTCTCTCCAATATGTCCAAGTCTTTGAGGCCATAGCGTGCGACTATTCGTGGAAATAATATAACACACACCCAACAGTTAACTGCATATAACATACACCCAACACTTTTGGCTTCCTCTATCGACAAGGAATTGCAGTGGAGAACAATTCACCCACATTTGGGAATGGAAGAGGCGCTCCCCCTCCTCTGGATATTTGGGTTCCTATTTCTGGATATTAGTGGTGGAAACGGTGGCACTGGGTTCCGCATCAATGATTTTCTTCCCTTTGTCATTCCCCTTTTCTGGTTCTGACTCAGAATCAGAACATGCATCTGATTCGGATGCCTTCAGTTCGGCCACCGTCGACTGTTTGTTCTAACACTCGCTTTTGTTGTGAGTGAAGTTTTTATGACATTCACACCACTTCCATGTGTCCTTATTTTGCTTTGCGGTGTTGTTTTGAGTCACCCCGCTTTAGATTTTCCCCTTTTTCTGTGGTTCAGAGGTGCCTTTCCCTATTTTCGGATTCGTGGATCTAAAGTCTTGTTTCTTCTACTTAAATTTATGCTCGATCTTAGCAGCATATCGATATGTCATGTTAAGCGAGGTAATGTCGATGAACTCCATTTCCTCCTGAGTGTATATGTGCAAACAATTGCAGTACTTGAGCACAAAATGTTTCTTTGAATATTTAATACCCAACTTTGTGCGCAGGGTAAGGAAAAAATTTGTCAGCTTGTGCACATCTTGATCCCTTTATTGCCATAGTGTGGTCCATTGGATGTACTTTTCCTCATAGCTCCCCATGGGGTAATATTGTTCCTTGATGCCATCTTGAAATGAATTCCAAGTAGGTGCGACCGAGAACAGAGAGGGTCCCCTCTCATCCTTTTTCTCACGTAGGTTTCCCACTAGTATTTTACATGGGGGGCGGCTTTGAGGAGTGCAAAAGTAATATTTTCTCGATCGGAGAAATCATGGACCGAGAAATACCCTTCCAAAAAATTCAACCATCTATCTATGGATTCTGCATCTATCTAGCCTTCAAATATAGGAATGTTGAAGTTGACTTGTACCTTGAAAGGAGTGGTGCCTCCTGAGTGGTTTTTGGATGCAGATGCGTCGCTGGTGGGCAATTGTTGAAGGATCTGGATAAATTTATCCATCATCGCGTTACTTTGTTTCTCGAGGGCCTCCCCAAGCAATATTTTGATATGATCTCTTGATCCCTCATATTTCTTTTCTTCCACCGTGGGAGGCCGTCGAGGTTTGTGAGGTTGTTCTTGCAAAGGTTCAACCAGATCGAGCCCTAACTCCTTATGCCTCGTTGGGCACATGCAAATAAAGATCGAGAAAGAGAAAACCGCTCTGATACCACTAATACGAATTTATGCAGGAACGCAAAAAAATACAGAAATAAACATAAACGTAGAGATACAGTAGGAATAACGATTCATTCCATTAATATCAAATACTAAAAAATTCTTAGAGACAGAATAGCAAATAAACTAGCTCAAGCAATAGTAGTTTATCTTTGAGAAGAGATGTGGCGGCTACATGCCTTTGAACTCTATTACAATGAGGCTCAAGGGCCTTTTTTATTATGTAACATTAAGATAAAACCTAAACAACCAAAACCCTAACCCTAGGAGATGTAACACCAAGATTTTATGGGCTTCGTTAGGGTTAGTTTGGCAGCCAACTTCCCGATGTGGTAACTTGGTCATATTATCTCTGTTTGACGCATATGATACCTCATTGGAAATATCTCCCTGAGGACTATAGCTGCTAACGTGATTTCTATGAAATCACAAAAGGAATCATGCCTAAAAAACATCGTTTGGGGCCTCAAAATGGCTCTAGAAGTTCTAGACCCAAAAAATGGCTAAAATAGTAAATAAGAAAAATGATGAAACTGGCTAGGTGGAATAGGCTGGTCGCCACCAATATCCACCTGGATCAATTATGAATTTTTATTCATGCCTTTTGGCCTTACCAATCCACCTTCTACATTTCAAGGTTTGATGAATTCCATTTTCAAACCCTTCCTTTGAAAATTTGTGTTAGTATTTTTTGGTGATATACTAATCTACAACAAGTCTTGGAAGGATCATATTCAACATGTTGACAGGGTGCTCAAATTATTGGAGGAGAAACAATTATATGAAAAAACCGCCAAATGTTTCTTTGGAGTACATGAGGTGGAATATCTTGGTCATATACGGTATCTCATGAGGGTGTTAAAGTAGACACTAAAAAAATTAAATCCATTAAGGAATGAAAAATCCCCACAACCATAAAGCATCTGCAAGTATTTCTCGGGTTAACAGGGTATTATTGCAAGTTTGTTAAGAATTATGGGAGAATAGAAACACCTCTAACAACATTACCTAAGAAAGATGCATTTCTTGGACTCCATAAGCAACTAAGGCATTTGAACATCTTAAAGAGATAATGTGCCAAGCACCGGTCTTAGCTACACCAGAATTCACAAAAACCTTTATTGTGGAATGTGATGCCTCATAAAATGGAATTGGCGTTGTTTTAATGCAAGAAGGAAAACCCGTTGCTTTTGAAAGTCGTCCAATAAAAGGAAATTATTTACAAAAACCTATTTATGAGAAGGAAATGTTGGAAATACTACATGCACTTAAGCAATGGCGACCTTACTTAATGGGAAGACACTTCAAGGTAAAAACAGAACATGATAGTCTTAAATACTTTTTAGAACAAAGATCATCTTCAGAAAAGCGGCAAAAATGGGTCACAAAGATGTTGGGCTATGACTTTGAAATCATCTACAAAAAAGGGAAGAAAAATGTTGTTGCAGATGCACTCTCAAGAAGGGGTGAGGATGTGGAAGCATTGCTTTGTGCCATTTCTATTATCCAACCAGATTGGATAACCAAAGCAAGGGATGAATGGGAGAATGAAGAAGAAGTGTGGGCACTCATTCAAAAGTTGAAAAAATATCGTAGTACATCTGATATATTTAACTGGAAAAATGATTCATTATGGTACAAAGATTGCTTATATCTTTGTAATAATTCCCAACTGAAACAAAATATTATTTTGGAATTGCACACCTCTCCCTTAAGAGGGCACTCGGTATTTTTAAAAACTTACCACATGGTTAAGAAGGATTTTTTTTGGGATGGCCTTAAATCTGATATTGAAAATTTTGTGGTGGAATGTTTGGTTTTCCAAAAAAATAAAGTTGACACAATTAAGACCCCGAGTCTGTTATAGCCTTTATCCATTCCAAGTCAATGTTGGGAGGAGGTTTCAATGGATTTTATCACAGTTTTACCCAAGTCCAAAGGAAAGAGTGTCATCATGGTGGTAGTTGATAGACTTACCAAGTATGCACACTTTTGTGCATTATCGCATCCATTTAAATCCAATACAATTTCTATTACATTTATGGAAACAATTCAAAAGCTACATGGGAACCCAAAGATTATTGTAAGCGACAGAGATCCCATTTTCACTAGAAATTTTTGGACGGAAATATTTTCTTGTCTGGTTACATAACTCATCTTATCATCCTCAATCTGATGGGAAAACTGAGATAGTAAACAAATTTTTGGAAGGATATCTTCGTTGCATTGTATATGATAAATAGACACAATGGGTCAAGTGGTTACCTCTAGTTGAATGGTGGTATAACACTTCCTTCCATACTGCAGAAAAAAATGACCCCATTTATGGCACTTTAAGGATATCATCCACCATCCATCACATCATATTTAAGAGAAAATTCTAAGGTTCAAGCAATGGAAGATCACGACGAGCATCAACAACAAGTTTTCCAACTATTAAAGGATAACCTCACTTTGGCGCAGAATCAAATGAAACAACGGGCATATCAACATCGCAGCGAAAGAAGCTTTGATATGGGAAATTGGGTATTATTACGGCTACAACCATACAAAAAAATGTCCCTCAAGAAAGCTAAGAAGGATAATAAATTATCACCAAAGTATTATTGTCCTTACAAGGTGTTTCAAAATATTGGTATTATGGCATACAAATTTGAGTTGCCTGCATTTTCTCGAGTGAACACAGTTTTCCATGTTTCATGTTTAAAAGGTTATAGGTGACAAGATCTCAGTTCAAACAATATTTCCATAACTTGAAGAGGAAGGAAAAATCATATTAGAACTTGAAGCAGTCACGAAAACAAGAACTCAATAGCTACGAAATTGATCAATTTCAGAATATCTCATCAAGTGGAAGAACTTACCCGATGAATATTCCACATGGTAGGATGAGAATTTTATACAAAACTGTCCATAATTACTCATGCATTGAGGACAACACTTTTTTGAAGGATAGGGGCATGTTAAGACCATATAATACTAGTGTATCCCATTATTTTTATTCTTAGTGTAGCCCCCTTATTGTTATTGGTGTACCCATGTAGTCTCCATATTGTTATTATTGTGCCCCATAGAAGTCCATTATTGTTATTGTTGTGCCATTACATTATTATTTTATGTCATCTTTGATTATATTATGACCCCTTAGACTCCTATATATATAAAGGAAGTTTTTTCATTTGAATCATCCAAGAATTTTTCATTTATTTAATGTAAAGGAGGTTTCCCCCTCGAAGTGGATAATTTTTAAGTCGTTGATCTATATTTTCTTCTACTTTGTGAGTTCGTTGCATAAAAAACAATAATATAATATTGTGAATATTATATTTTTAATATTAATATTAAAACCCACCAATCATCCAAATAAAAAATTATAATTATTGTATGATTTTATTATCTAAGTTATATATTTCATGTGGGTAAATTCCATTCCACTCTTCACCCCAAGCCCAGAAACCTCTCCAGAAATCTACCATTATCCAAAGTATCCCTTCCATATATTTAGGAAGTTATTGATCATATTTCCAAAATCCTTTCTAAATTGAAAATCAAAGCCTTTTTCAAGCCCCAGACAACCTTCAACTAGCTCTTCAGAAAGGCCAAGGACAAGAATGACCCTATGCTTCGCCCTGGAGTCTATGAGATCTCTTGCTCCTATGGAATGTCCTACATAGGAAAAACTGGTAGGTCCTTCAAAACCCACCTCAAATAACATATGGTTGACACTTACCATAACCAAATCGCTAAGTCTGCCATCACATAACACACCTAGAAAACCAAGCATTTAATCTATTTTGACAACTCCAAAATTATGGCCTTTATCCCTTTCCACTCAAACAATGTCATTTGGGAAGATCTTGAGCTTGAAAATTTCCCTAACAACTTCAATCAAGAAGATGAGTTTCAGTTAAGGCAGTCTTGGAAGCTTACTATCCATTATTTATCCTCTAATTCCAATCCTAACCCTTCTTAGCCTCTCACCCTCCCCCTCTATTTTTTTATTCTTATTATTCATTATAATGTTATTATTATTAGTAAAACTCTTTTAAAATTATTTATCTTTCAAAGTCCTTAGATTTTTGTTCCTTTAATATCAAAAATAAAAAATCATGTTCCAATCAACCTTTTGTTGGTGAAGTTGTGATTAATGGCAAAGGGTGTTGAACATATGTTTGTTGAAGGTTCACTCCACTTGCTAGTATGAGTATGACAAATGGCTATTATGAGTTTAGTATGAGTATGTTGATGTCATGTATTGGCTTTGTGTTTGTATTGTTTCCAATACTCCTATATAAAGTTGTAAGTGAGTATGAAGTTGATTTTTGGCCGTATGTTGTGATGTAAATTCTTGAAATTGTTGAGATGATCATGATGAAAGAGTATGTTGTTGAGAAGCAAGGTTGTAGAGGTGCCTTAAGAAGTTGTGATGTAAACGTTTTCAGATCTGAGTGAAGGAATTTTTATTTTTCCCTAATTCAAAGGGTAGACACATATTAGAGCCTAGTTATTAGTGTCCATGGCTTAGATTGACAGTGGATTATCAATGTTTGTAGCCTATCTTTGTAGTGGGTAACCAACATCCATGTTTTGTAGCATGGATAAATAAAATCTCATGGTATCCCAATAAAATTAGATGGTCTTGGAATTGTGTTGGTTTATGTAATCATTACAGTTGGATGGTGTTACTCTTTGAAATAATTTGTGGAGTATTAATTTTTCTTTGATAATCAAAATCTAAAAAGTTTGAAACAAATAGGTGGAATAGAAAGAGGCGAGATTTTCACTTCAGATTCCCGCATGGAATACTAACATTCAACAAACTATGTTTATCAAAAATGTGCTTTTGGAAGGCGGAATGGTAAATTAACTTGTGAGTTGAAAGAGTTTTTGTGAGACCTTGTTGGTGCATTTCCTGGTAAAGAAGAATGGAAGTGAAGCATATTTGAGAAAGAGAAGGAAGAGACAAAGAGATGTAGGAATGAAGAATTGAAGACCAAGTAAACAAGAACATTAAATGATCTGGTGATCAAAATTTAGCTCAAAAATGAAAGTCCCCAGATTATTTCGAACTGGATTCAAGTCATATTTTTCATCATTCTGATTCCAACGACACGTGTCTCACCTCAATCTGATGTCCTATGACAAAGTTATGATGTTTTGAAGTTTTTGGTCGACAGTAAAATAAATTGCATATTAGTTGATTGGGTTGTCAATTGGGCATTCGTACTGTTGATGTCAGCAACCCTACTAGACAAGTGCGTACCAATCAGGGTTTTCCAAGTGGAAACCTCGTATAGGTGCGAGTTGGTGTGTTTTTATTTGTTGGAATAGTTATGTGGTGGTCCGATTAGAGGATGCCACATGGCCCAACAAGAGGTCACCACATGGTACCTTGTGGTAGGAAAAAAAATTTTAAGGGTCAAATAGCCTTGGGTGGGCTTGAAAAAATGACCTATCATCCAACACTCCAGCATCTTACCATCTCCTCTGCACAGTGTTTCTTAACCCCTAAGGCCATCGATGCTATTTAAAGTTTAGTTAGGCGCATGTTTGGAGGAGGGGTTGGGCGGTGAGCCCCGACCCCCAGTCACCTGACATTCCATATGACCAATGGAAGACAACAGAGAGGGCTCAAAGACCAGCCCCAACCCCTGGTCACCAATATCGCACATGACCACAATGCAAGCGGAATGGGAGCTTAGCAGAGGGGGTGGGCTATAGGCCCTAGCCCATAGTCCTGTCATCGTTCACGAGACCGAGTGTCGGGTTTTTGGGACTCGGGCAGAGTCAAGCCCCAACCCTGGGCATATGGGAGCCCATAGGACTGAGCGCTAAGGAGGAGAGGGCTTCGGCGGCGAGGGTGGGAATTTAACCTCGACCTCTAGCCACATTAAAGCTGACGTGACCATGAGCCCGATGGTAAAGGGGCCTAGGCCAGCGAGGGCAGGCCGTTGGCCTAGCCCTCAGCCTTATGGTTGTAATATTCCAAATTTTACATATGTTTATTAGAATATTAGAGTTCTTACTTATTTTTCTTAACTAAGTAAATAAATGGGTGGAGGGACCCATAACCCCTTAATATGAATAAATCCACTCATGAGAGTGTGAACATGGTTGTTTAGCTAATAAATCTACATGATGGAATAGTGGAGAAGCTTATTAATGAATCAAAGAGTGGGGATCAAGAATCATAATAAGAATAACATGGAGAGATGAAGAAGTAAAATAAGATTATGGAGAAATAAAAATAAGATCATAGAGCCATAAATGATCAGATGATGGAGGAATTAGTGCATTAGTGCACACATGATGGAGAGGATGAAGATTTAATGCAGAGATCATGGAGAGATAGCACAGTCAACATGGTGACCTATGTCCACATGTACAGTGCAGTTATGAGGTGGGCCAAGGCATGGAAAGGTCCAAAAACTATATAATGAAGATGAAGGAAACATTAGAGGCAGGTTTGGTATTATTGATTTTTGATCTGTTTAGATCTATATTTGTCATGTGACATTTTTATGCATGCTTATGTTGCTTAGCTAAGTCAGCAATGTTGTTTAGCACAGGGTGTTTTCGAGCAGAAATCCCACCCTTACCCATGGGGGACTTCGCGTGCCTAATCTGGGAAGGTTATTCTGAGCCGCCATTCATTATCAGGCATTGGTGCCACATTGTTTCTACTTTCTGTAGCTCATACATCTTCAAAAAGAACACATTTTTGCATCAGGATTTGAGAGGAGGAGTTTGTCCTTCAGTATTTCAGCTGAGTAACTGGTAAAGGATTCATCCTTTCACCTTGAGCTTCAAGCTCAGCCTTCCAGTGCTTCAGATCTGTATCAGGCATCAGGCCAAACATATCACACCTCCATGCAGCAGTAGTCCCATCAAGGATTGTGCAATCCATTCCTGTAGATCCTTTGGAGGAGGGAAGTTTCCAGTACTTCAACTGGAAATCCTGTGAGGGATCTTCCCCTCATTTTTTACTTATTGTTTCCATCATTCTTGGGCTAAAGAGACATATTTTGCAGTAGGCATCAACCTCTCCCTGCCATATAGCGTAGTTTTTCCAGCTGTTGTGTATGCAGCAGTTGTTATCTTGAGAGGAGGAAGAAGAAGCTAGATCTCAAGCTTCTAGCTTGGAGATCTGAAAGAGGGATCAGCCCTCAAGCATAGATCTGATATATAACACATTACATCCATATTAAATCAGTTTATGCTTCAGATCTACATAAAACTAGCAGTCAAGGGATCAAACCCTAGGGAGGTCAATTTCTGATCTTCTTAGATCTGGATTTCCTTTTTGGGTTATCTTTGGTTTCCATCATAATTCCTAGATCTGCAATCTTGGCACCATCAGAGCTCTAGAGCACCATAGATCTGCATATCTCTTTCAGCCAACAGTTGTAAGATCATCATCAGCTGAAGGGATAGTGCAGTATTTAGCTTCCAGCAGCTCCAGTTACATAGCGCCTACTTTGGCATGTTTTCAGGGTCATTCTAGGTCACTTTATTGGTTTGAGTGCTTCTATTTTATGCATTCTTGTATCTCTTATTCATCTTCACATAATAAAATGGCTCACCTATTATGTCTATATCTTTGTTGATCATAACTTATGTGTACATAATATGTTGTATCAAATATTATGTTTGCTTATTACTGCATTCTCCCTTTTTGGATATTACAGTGGTATCATAGCATGATCTTTGGCTCAGCTTGTGGACATTCTTGAAAACATATGAAAATCAGATAGTAGAGATATGTGAAAAATGGAGGGATTAAGTTCTGCTGCATGTCTCTTTAGAACTATGAATGATCTCTCCAATGAGATCAATGAAATGAGGAGAGATAGGCAAAGAGAAACCTCAAGAAGGTTTCAGAATGAAGAAGGTCCTAGTAATTCTTATTAGCAGAAAAGAAGACCGAAGAAGCATAGAGCTCCTCAAAGATCTACTATGCCCACTTTATTTGAAGGAAAGTGAATGGTATGGAGATAGAATAAATTCAGAGCCTGAAACTCATGAGACTCTAAGTCTATATCTTGAAGAGTACAAAGCATAGTCTAGAGCATTTAAGGAGAATCTATCTCTCCAACATTTTTCCAACTCAAGGAAGAACGGGGATCCTACAGTAGTAATAGAGGAAAGAGGCACAATAGATTCTATTTGTAAACACTTGATGGATCTTCCTCAAGCACTACAAAGGCTTGGAGGAAATATTTAGATGCATTCTTCAGGCTACATCCTGTAGCTGAGAAAGAGGTTGTTCAGATTGCAGCTTTTCACCTTCAAGGTGAAGCAAATGAATCGTGGTTTGGTCACATGGAGCATGCAAAGGTGACTAAATATTCATATTTATTTCAAAATATAAGGAAGAATTTTGATTGAAGAAAACCAGAGAAATTTCCTGAGAATACAAGGGAGAATGTCATTCTTGTCCCTCTGGACAAAGAGTCACTACATTCACCACATACTGTAGAAGTACTTGTATTAGGAGAAGAGGCACTTACATCTTTTCAAGATAGTCTTAAGCTCTTGACATATAGAGTCCCATGCATGATTCAGGAGATGTATGAGCAATAGGAGACAAATTCCAACATTGGTACATTGTTAGAAGAGAATCCATCACTCTTACCAGCGGTTGGAGAGATCATTGTACCAAATGAAGGAACTCTTGTGGTCTTGCAAGATGTTCCCAAACATATTTTGATCCATGGCTTGAAATCATTTCCATCCCATATTGTTTCAATACCTCTTATTGAAACTTGTGGGGACATACCATCAGGGCCATTACATAACCAAGGATTAGAGCAACATGCTGATTTGAAGAAGCAACCTATCACTGCGCAGAGGACCCTTGATATAATAAAGGAAAATATGGAGAGCTATCTCAATTTGTCATTGTTGAGCTACACTAACCCTTTGAGTTGAAGTGGGGAGTTTCAGAAGATGGGATGAGTATGATCCTATGTATAATGTCTGGCTATGAGTTTATCATTGTGCCTTTCCATGAGACAGGAGATACAACACTGTCAATAAGCAACAGTGATGAGAAGAGGACCCAATCATTTTTGGAGCATTCCAATGGAAGGTTCATTCATGAATCATTGGAGAGTCAGATAATAGATTTTAGACATCTTGAGATGGGCAATCTTTTCCCTTTTCAAGTTGACACTTTCTCAATGAGCATCTCACAGCTCAAAGAGAAACTTCTACCTACAGCATATTCAGAACCTTATGGGTTTTGGAGGGCCAATGATGAGAGGATCTCATGGAGAGATCTCATGGGAGGTGCAATTCAACCTATCATGAAGTGCAAAGAGCTTCAACAGTATGAGGAGGTTGGTGTCCTACAATGGGAGGATACCAAGTTTAATGCAAAATGAGATCCATCATCCACATTAGGATGAATGGGTGTTGAGGTGGAGCAAGAGGTTACAATACCACTTGCAGAACTATGAGACAGGCCAGTAAGAAACTTGGTTGCGCTGGTTGCTCTTGGGTGAGTATGGTTACTACCCAACAACACACATTTCCATGATCCATGCCTTGCACAACACTGATGTAATGAAGGAAGAGGAATGGCTACACTAGCTGCTCTTGGGTGAGTATGGTTACAACCCAATGGCTCATATTTATTTAACCCATGCCTTGCATATCAATGATAGAATGCAACAGAAGAAGGCATGTTTACTTTTGGTGTTGTTGAGATATTTTGGCCATAGCATGACATCTCCCATGTTTATGTGTTTTTTATTGTTTGGAATATGGCATAACACTCTCATGATGTGTGACAATGGATTTTATTTGTATTGGGCTGATATGACATTCCACATGTCAATCAGTGTGTTGTTTCTCCATGATTCACATGATAATGTGAAGAGGCAGCAAGAGATATTGTTGCTATGGTTACTCTTGGGAGAGTTTGGCTTGACATACTCCCCTACTTTGCATAACAATGATGGAGGATGGCAGCAAGAGGAATTCCTCTGATGGCTCTTATTGGGAGAGTATGGACACCATACTTGGTATGATGATGAGGTGGTGGGGCAGCAGGATGATTTGCTGCATTGGCTCCTCTTGAGAGAATATGGCCAACCCACTTGGTATGATGATGGTACGGTGTGACAGCAAGTAATATCCCAAAATGGAAATATCAACAATATAGCTCATAAAATGAAAGTAGAAGCAAGTATTTAACACAAGAAATCATGATACCAATATAATTCCATCTTATCAATCATATATTCAGCAAATAAGTACAAAACAATGAGTCACTAAGCATAGAATGTGATTAAACAAGCCTCCAATACATAAACACTCTCAAAAGTGAGATGTTGCTGCAACATAAATATTCTAGAGAGCTGCTACAGCACAGTTATATTATGCATAAATACAACTAGAGATGATACAATGATGTAAAAATATTGATATAGGCCCCAATAGAATCTAAACATACAGATCCGGGCACTAGATCAACTTCCCAAGACAACCCAAGAGGGTTTCCTAAAAATGCACACAATGTGCCAATGTAAGTTGCAGCCCTAGGGCTGAAGATATGCTGCAACAAATAGAAATGAGAAGATATGGCTAAAGTTGATGTATAAATCTACAGCCCTTCTCCAATAGACCCTCAGGATGAAAGAGTGGCTCCTCCACTGAAGAAATCTCCTCCCAAAACAATCACTGCAACTACCCCTGCAACTCCTTCCTAAATAACGCAGATCAAGATTGAAATTGTGTTGTAGGGGATGAATATTGCTTGGCCTGATGCCAAATATGTGAAATAAGCCCAAGGGGCTTCTTCACAGGCCTCCCAATGGATGGAAACCTTCCTCCACTAAAAAACTAGCTCTGAAGACACCCGATCTAATCCTCCACTGCTGCAGCATGCAACACAGCACAATAACCTACAGAAATTGCACTGATGAAGAAAGTTGTAGCTTGGCCTGAAAACCTAAATGTGGAAATGAATACAATACTCTTCCAAGAGGCCTCTCAAGGAAATAGGTTGGATTCCCACTCGGGAACACTAGGTGCTAAACAACATTGCAACCCTGCTAAACAACAAGAGGAAGCAAAAGTCTAAGCAGACCAATATAAAAATAATAATCTAAAACATGGATAACAATGGTTGTTATCCCCTCCATATATAGCATGAGAGCCTCCTCACATTATGTCCCATCCATACTTTCCACCAAGCTCATGCAAGTTTTCGTCCACTAAAACTGCGTTGTCTTATCATAAAGACCACTCCTCCATGACAGCATTGTTGATTTGGTCAAAGTTGACTGAATCAACTTGATCCAGTCCCTGTTCACACCCAAAGGTGCTTAATCCAGCTAATTATTCTTCCTCGTTTCACATTAGGAGTGTTATTATTCCTTCAAAATGGGTTTTATGAGTTTCCCCACCCACTTATTCACCTACCTAGTGATAAAACCAACTACAATATTCCATTTAGATGAAGGCTAAATTTTTGGAATATTACAGTCCTTCCCTCCAAAATGTTGCTTGTCCTCAAGAAACTGTAAAGGTGGAGAAAAATTCCTCCCTTCCTCTTCTTGTGGCCTCCTCATCAATAGCTCCCACCACAACTCAACATAATCTGCAATAAATCTTCCCTCCAATGGTTCCTCCCAAGTATGAAAACCCAAATGGTTCTGTTAGCCACCAATAAAATTTGTCATATCAAATGGTGGCTAAAACTTTTTGGAGCCTTCAAGGAACAATTTTTATTGCAAAAAATGTTATCTCTTGAAGACTCATGAAGACATCGTGCCCTTGGATTGATCTTCACTGTTGTTTCCTTTTCAAACTTAGAATTTATGCTGATTCCATAGACAAAAGACTGCTACAAAATCCATTTTTCCCCTCCCTCCACTTCAAAACTAACCTTTATTTTTACCCCTTTGATTCCCCATGAAATTCCTCAATTTTTCATTTCTCTCCTTTTCCCCTTCACAAGTCCTCTTTATAGAGTTTAAAACTCACTTTTTGAACTCTACCGAAACCCCCAAATCCATCAGAAAACTCTGAAAATTTCATAAAAAAAAAAGTTTTCTCACTAAAGGTTTAAGCCCCCTTGGACTAAGTCCTAAACCACTTCCCCACATGTGTCTGTGCCTTAGAACCAGGCGCTAAGCCCTTTCGGCGCTTATCGCATCGGAAAAATCAGAGCGCACAAGTCTTTTTTCCATGTTAAAAAGTTTCGATGCGATTAAGCCCTTTGTACATAACCCCCGATCTTATTATCGCTCCATATAACCCTTGTGCCCACAATCGGGCTCTAAAACGTTGTAAAAATCCATCTCCGATGCATATTTTTCTTTGTAAAGTCGTAAAACCCACTTTTTCCTAAGTTTGGTCTAAGCGCGCCCATGGAGTGCTTTTATATATAAATGGGTAGATTGAAAAGCCCGCATCAAAAGTTCTAATGCGATTGAAGCCCCAGTTTATAAACTCCACCCCCCCCCCTCCCCCGCTTTACTCCATATAACTTTTGCCAGGACCAAGAGTTAAAGTCCCAAGCGCCAATCGCATTGCAAAATTCCAAATGGGTAGATTGAAAGACCGAGCCCGACCTTCCGATGCGATTGGCCCTTATATGCATAAGCTCGGGGCCTTTTGCCTTCCATATAGCCAAAGGCACTGCAGTCAGGCGCCAGACAATTCCATATATATATACCGCCCCCAAAGCCAAAACTTTGTATTATATTAATTTTTGGGTTTTTCATATGTTTTAAAGGATTTCCGCCGGTTCTATACTTGCGATAATCTCCATCGTTGATCTTAAGCCGATCAAACGGCCCGCGCTACATCGCATCGCAAGTTTTTTATCGGGCACATTCTATTCCTCTCCCCGATTGTCATTCCCCGATGGATCTTCCGCCGTTGGATCTATCCACCATATCCCATATCCAACGACCCACATTTTCTCCAATTATTAGCCTTCCTCCGCCTTCAAAATCCTCCGATTCACTCCCCACCGTTGATCTGATCCTCAGATCAACGGTCAGCGCTCAATCGCTTCAGCGCCTCCATGTTCTTTTCCCTGCCAATGTCGATAGCTCCGATTGCATCTGGACCGTCCACATGTCCAGATCGGACGATCCAGATCGCGTTTCCCAACTTTGGTTTAAAACATGTAGCCCCGATTCATAATGTTTTTAGGCCAAATCACAGTCGTTGATCACTGCAGATCAACGGCCCTTGTTAATCCTTCCTCCACCATTATATTATTTCATTTAAAACCCCCAGATATAATCTCCACCATTGATTTTCTCTATCCACGACTCATACTAATCCCAACAGGCCTGCCTCCTGTGGGTCCTGCCTTTCTCAAATTTTGATCTCGGCCATTTATCTTAGATCTAATGGCCCAAATTAAAACCGCCCCTCCTCTTATAACTCGCACATCTATCCCTTATCGCGCTCATTTTCCCACCATTAGATCTGAGGTCCCGGATCTAACAGCCCACATCCCAAGTCGCGTAAATTTAAGCACGATGGATAATTCCATAAAATCACGCGATATAAGTTGTATTTAAAATCCACGTGTCAGGCGGGGATGCATATCACATTCCAAAAGGCAAAATCGCCTCCCTGCCCTTTCACCACGTGAAAAGAACTATTTTTCTCCCCAAAACCACTTTCCCTCTTTTCCCTTGTGTTTCATTGCACACTCCTCCCACCGTTGATCTCTGCAAATCAACGGCTCAGATCTAATATGGCCTTTCACCATCGCCCTCCGCCTCTACCAAGGATTTTAACACGTGATCTCCACTGTTGATCTCATGGGCCGATCTCATCTGACGGCCCACGATCATCCCGAACCCCCAACTTCACTTTTAACCATATTTTCCTCGGAACAAAGGTTTTTAACCTTATCCTTCGCATTTTCTCCATTTCTTTATTAAGCGGCCTTTCCTCCATTATACTTCTCGGGTCGCTCCCGACCGTTGATCTCTGTACAATCTACGGTCATAACTTAATCCTCTGGCCCATTTCATCCACAGCTCTCCTTTGGGCTTCTACGCAGATCTCCACCGTTGGATTTTGCCATCCAACGGCCACGCTCCTCCCCATAGCCTCCGAAGCAGTTGAACCCATAACGCAAGATTTTATTAATATTTATTGTTTTTTGTAGGTGTTTGATGGTTTTTCCATTATATTGAAGAAAAGCCGAAGGCTGGGAATGACGATTCCCATGCCTTTGATTCATAAAAGAGAAGCCATTCACAGGATTCCTCCACGTTTCATCAATGCTTCATGGGAATTGATGCCATATGAGCCCTGTGCAGACCTGCACATCAATAAGACACAATGAATTAAATCAAAACAAAAGAGTATCAGTGTTGAAGAACAAAACACAGTAGAAACAGAAGATTGAAGACAATTTTGGGGGGATTACGGCTAAGATTGATTATCAAAATCCTAATCCTCAAAATTAAACACAATTAAAGAAAAACAAAAATATCTATCAGACAAAAAGGCCTCCACCGCCACAACAGAGGCCAATTGATTCCTCTCAGCTACTGCAGTGCCACCTTTAGCCTCAAATCATTCAACAGAGGCCGAACTATGATCAGAGAACCAGATATTTGCCTCAGCGTAGCTGAATAGTTAATTCTGCTAAGGAACTTAATGCAAAATATCAGCATAGTTACTACAACATGACACAAAGCCTTAAAAGTCAACAAAAGCTCCCACTAAGCTTAATTCTTAATGTAAAACATTTAATACATAGGACACATATGTAAGCTTCTTCATCGAGCCCCTCAAAGGCCGAGAAGCCTTAAGTCTGTATTAATTTCCCTGGGAGATCTTTAATCCTCTCCCACCTCCTCATTCCTTCTATAAATACTGTTGTAGAAGATGAGAAAATGTTGGTTGTTGAACCTTGAAATATACTTGAGCTTGAGACTTCTACTTGTAAATAGTGTTCACTAGCTCTTGGAGCTCGGCTTGTGATTAGATAAGTTATTCTGGGAAGTGTAGATGATTTCTCAACTGAAACATTGGACTTAAAGCTGTAACTGGTTTGGAGCATCAATACGAGCTGATTTATGGGATCCTGGTCTATGTCAACGGTGATGTTTTTCTTATTGTAAATCGTTATTTTATTTTTGTTTTCACTTTGTCCATCTTCTCTGATAAAGAACATCAAGCATAGAGTTAGGATTTACTGTATATCAGTACCCTTCTCTGACTGATAAGCTTTATCTAAATGTTTTCTTCCAAATTGTGTTATTTAGGAATGATTTAATTCAGTTCAAGTAGTTAGGAATGTTGGCGTTCCCTCATCCTACTGTCTTAGAAAATTGTTATTCTTGAATGTTATTTTCAGATTATGTTAAGTAGAGATGAACTAAGGAAGATATGGTGAGCCCTAGTCCTAGTTTTATCCCCAAAGACTGTCTGAAAGTTCCCTAAGATTGTGTTGAAAGCTGGCTAGTTTCAAAGTACTTACCAGATCTTAGACCATCCTTTGTTATCTTATGTGTTTGTCTTGAAAGTATACCAAGTAAAGAAGAGCTAGGAGAGGTTTGTGGTGAGCCCTTCTCGCTAGTTTCTTCTCCAACAGTTACCTTTAAGTTTCCCTTTGTGTTTAATTTGCTTTCTATTGAAAGTGTATCAAAGGCTGGCTAGTTTCGAAGTACTTACCAGATCCTGGATTACTTTTATGTTTCTATTAAGTGTATGTCAAAAGCTGGCTAGTTTCAAAGTACTTACCAGATCTTGGGCTGCTCTTTGTTCTTCATTTGTTTAATTCCCCTTATTGTTGTATCATTTCATTCCATAAATAAAACTTTAAAGAGATCCTTAGACATAGATGACTTGCCCCATGGACCACTCTTTCCCTTTTCTATTTCAATTAAACCCTATTATGACTCCATAGCCCAATGGACTAAAACCTGCATTTATCTATCTTTTTGGCCAAAGCTTGTTCTGTTTGCTTGCAACTTCTCACCTTTGAAACTATTTCCATTTAGAAATTTTCCGTCAAACAATAATCATGCTCAACCATCCAAAACAAAACTAACCCCTTGGCCTTCATAACTAGCCTAATATCATTACCCAAAAGCTTTAAAGATAAATCCATCTTTGCACTCATTAGAGATATCCCTCTCCAGATTCAGGAGGGCTAGATCCTAGAATCCAAAAGTGGTTGAAACGGTGTTTCTCCCTGCGGTCGGAATTTTTCCAATCTTGTTGATTACGGGGAGCTAACATTTCTGGTGACTCCACTAGGGAATTGAGTTATTTCCTTGTGGAATACTTTAAATATCTCAGAAACTCCTTTACTCACTAAACATTTGGCATATTGGCCAGCTAAGCCACCAGACAACATTTATGGTGACTCTGCTGGGGAATTGAGTTATTTTCTTGTGGAATACTTTAAATATCTCAGAAACCGCTTTACTCACTAAAAATTTGGCATATTGGCCAGCTGAGCCACCAGCATAACATTTCTGGTGACTCAGTTGGGGAATATTTTTGAGTTCATAGTTGCTTGGATAGATTTTATAGACTCTTTAGTTTTCCATACAACCACAGAAACTCAGGAAAACCCAAAAATATTCCAGATTGGTATTCAATAAACATAGTGGTGGACCATTAAACATTTTACCTCCTTAGGAGATAAGAATATTCCACCTGGCGACTCCACACTCTGAAACTCCCAAAAGACCAAATGACTCCACTGGTAGAAGACCTTGAACTGATTGAACAGACGCAGTGACCTCTTTTTTGACTTATAAACATGGATTTAGATATAGGCCCAGAATACAAACATATGTTCATGATGGAGAAAAAGATGTACATGCTTGGAAGAAGTATGGATAGGTTTATGGCTAATTTCAATGTTGGTTATCCAAAGCAACATATACCTTTCCCTAGTCAAACACAAACCCTACCCCGACAGGACATGTACGATCAAAAAGATTATAAAGAAAATAAACAATAAATCATGATGGAAAAGATGATGTACATGCTTGGAAAGAGAATGGATAGGTTGATGGCTAATATGAATGTTGATGATCTAGAGCGAGCAACTCTTTATCTTGATCAAACACAAGCCCAATCACCTCAAGATCAAGACTGTGACCAAGACATGTATTATGATCAACACTTTATAGAAGATGATGAGCAAACTTACGAAGAAATCAATGAAGAAGGTTTTCAACAAAGTTTAAATTGCCTTCCTATGTCTTGTACAATGTTGATAAGAGATCTTCATGACCGAAACGCAAATAATAATAGTGAGCAGTGCTTCGAGGAGACAAGTAGCCATTTGGAAAACATGAAACCTGAAATTGAGGAGACACCAACACATATAGAAAACCTTCCTTTGTGTTATAACTCAGTTCAGTTTATACAACAAGAATGGCATCCTGATAACAAGGAGAAAATAACTCATGAACCCGATGTACAAACTGAGTATCATAACTCTCATGAGGAATTTTCTGAAACACAACAAGATCAGGAAATAACAGAAATACCTCGAAGTTTCCCTGCAAGCACAAGTGAAGTTCCCCTGGAAGAGGCTCAAGATGACATCAAGCCTCAAGATCATCCAATACAAGACAAGGAGGATATGGATAACTCTGTTCTAAGCAAAAAGAAAACCCCTTCTCTTCTAACAGAGGAGGAGATTGATTTAATATTGAATAGACTACCAACCGCCAAACCTTCATTTGAACCAAACGCTTCCGCTCATCTACCTACTCCATTTGATTGTCTTGATACAAAAAATGAACATGTAGATCAACTAAAAGAAGAGCAAACCGATGACCCAATATTTTTGACTGATGAAATTGTTTATTCTGCTAATTTTTCAAATTTTAATCAGTCTGATCATGATGATGAGTTTCAAGAAGAAACTAATCACGCAGGGAAACTGGCGTTAGATTGGTTTTATGAGTTTCACCATCATCAGCTTGAATGCCAAAAACATCCATTTTGATCTATCATAAATGGCTTTCACATAATTGGGAATTAGCAGCCTTTCAACTCAAAGGGTGAAGAGAAGAGTAATGAAGAATATAATAACCTCTTCACAGAGTTCGAACCACTAAATCCAAGCATACTAGGGTTACAAGAGGACAAAACTGCCAAATATGATGAATCCTCTAGTTCAGATGACGAGGCAGATGAAGGAGAAAAACAAATACAAGACTATCCTACTGTGGATATACCATCTTTTCAAGAAGAGTCTTCTCCCTTCACTAATGTCAATATGTCATCCAAAGAACCTGAATTTATATCAGAAGTAAGTATAGATTTAAAGAAAGAAGATATTTCACTGCTTTCTATTTTTCAGGTTAAGGATGATGATACTTTCAAGCCGCATATTGAAGACATACTTCTCAAAGCTGAAATATTGGAAGCAGACAATCTACCAGACATGGAGGACTAGAAAGAAGAGAATCTCCATCCTTTCTTTGTTGATCCTTTGGACGAGTGTGTGGAAATCCCAACTGGCTCAAATTATCAAGCAGTGATCCTTTGCAAGAGCCAGAGACATGAAAAGTTGTCACCTCCTGTGATAGTCTTGATTTTGAAGATTAATCTTCAAAATGTTCTATGGATACCTTCGACAAGCTACCAGAATTTCTTCTTCTCTGTTACATTACTCAGCTGGCTGCATTGGAATTTTTGTATCATATGAGGATGTAAATATTCCAAGTTAGATTAGGTTAGATAGGAATGTCAATAAAGCTCAGTTTTGAGCATTTAGATAGTTTTTGATTTCTGTCTCTGAAGAAAAATCAAAAATACAAAAACACGAAAACAATTGAAGAAAGAAAAGAGGGAAGATTGTAAAAACAATAAAGGTACAGCCCCATACCAGAAAGAGAAACAAATCTGAAAGTGTGCAAGCTTAAATGCCACTCCTGAAAAACACACTTCTAATTAGTCATACATCCTAATCATGACTAATTAGCTTTAAATTTTCTGCTGATAGGTTAGTGAATTTGATTTTCCAAACAGTTTAATCTTGGCTTATCAGTAGGTAGTTTAGGATAGAAATGAAAGGTTCAAACATGCTCAAAATCTGAACCTAAGTTTTCAAGAAATGATGACTCAAATCTGTTTCAAATTCTGAGTCGAAAAAGATGTAAATCTGGTTCTAATCAGCTCAAAATCTGAACCAGAGAACAAGGAAGAAATAGCTCAAACAAGAGTCAAAATAGAGCTATAAAAAGATGAAGGAAGTGCTTTGAACTTTTAGATCTAAAGCCTTCCATTTTGATTTAATTTTCCGCAAAACAATATCTATGTGCAACTTGTTTTTTATGCCATAGATCAGCTTCAAGTTAGACTGTTCAATCCTAACTTGTATGCTTTTAAATTTTTGTTGTAGAATTTAGAGAATAAAAATTTGTTAGACTGTTTAATCCTAACAGATTGATAGATTAGGTGGAGAAACATATGGACTCAACTGTTTAATCTGAGTTCATGGAGAAATAAGGAGTAGAATTAGATTATTTTTATGCTTTCAAAAGAATAAAATGTTGTGAAAATATTTTGCCAATCCAAGTGCACTCTAAAGAAGAAAAAATGTTAGATCAGTAATATTGGGTAGGTAGAAAGTTTGTATTGGTGAAGATCCATTTTTTTTCATGGTTGCTAACATTTTCTAGAGCAAAAGAAGATCATCCAAGTAAGAAATACAGCCCAATGGATAAGGCACTGATCAGCCTCCCAGAGAATGCAAGTCTGAAGTTCTTGATGCCTTCAAGAAAGCACCATCCCCAAGTGGAGCCACTGTTAGCCACCAATAAAATTTGTCATATCAAATGGTGGCTAAAACTTTTTGGAGCCTTCAAGGAACAAGTTTTATTGCAAAAAATGTTATCTCTTGAAAATTCATGAAGACATCATGCCCTTGGTTCGATCTTCACTACTGTTTCCTTTTCAAACTCAGAAATTCTGTTGATTCCATAGACAAAAGACTGCTGAAAAATCAATTTTTCCCCTCCCTTCACTTAAAAACTAACCTTTATTTTTACCCCTTTGATTCCCCATGAAATTCCTCAATTTTTCATTTCTCTCCTTTTCCCCTTCATAAGTCCTCTTTACAAATTTTAAAACTCACTTTTTGAACTCTGCTGAAACCCCCAAATCCATCAAAAAACTCTGAAAATTTCATAAAAAATAAGTTTTTTCACTAAAGTTTTAAGCCCCCTTGGGCTAATTCCTAAACCACTTCCCCACATGTGCTCATGCCTTAGAACCAGGTGCTAATCCCTTTCGGCGCTTATCGCATCGGAAAAATCAGAGCGCACAAGTATTTTTGCCATGTTAAAAAGTTTCGATGCAATTAAGCCCTTTGTACATAACCCCCGATCTTATTATCGCTCCATATAACCCTTGTGCCCGCAATCGGGCGCTAAAACGTTGTAAAAATCCATATCCGATGCATTTTTTTTTGTAAAGTCGTCAAACCCACTTTTTCCTAAGTTTGGTCTAAGCGCGCCCATGGAGTATTTTTATATATAAATGGGTAGATTGAAAAGCCCGCATCAAAAGTTCCAATGTGATTGAAGCCCCATTATATAAACTCCGCCCCCCACCCCCCACTTTACTCCATATAACTTCACCCAGGACCAAGAGTTAAAGTCCCAAGCACCAATCGCATCACAAAATTCCAAATGGGTAGATTGAAAGACTGAGCCCAACCTTCCGATGCGATTGGCCCTTATATGCATAAGCCTAGGGCCTTTTGCCTTCCATATAACCAAAGGCACCGCAGTCGGGCGCCAAACCATTCCATATATATATCCTGCCCCCAAAGCCAAAACTTTGTATTATATTAATTTTTTGGTTTTTCATATGTTTTAAAGGATTTCCGCTGGTTCTATACTTGCGATAATCTCCGTCGTTGATCTTAAGCCGATCAAACGGCCCGTGCTACATCGCATCGCAAGTTTTTTATCGGGCGCATTCTATTCCTCTCTCCCATTGTCATTCCCCGATGAATCTTCCGCCTTTGGATTTATCTGCCATATCCCAGATCCAACGGCCCACATTTGCTCCGATTATTAGCCTTCCTCTACCTTCAAAATCCTCCGATTCACTCCCCACCGTTGATCTAATCCTCAGATCAACAGTCAGTGCTCAATCGCTTCAGCGCCTCCATGTTCTTTGCCCTGCCAATGCCGATAGCTCCAATTGCATCTGGACCGTCCATGTGTCCAGATCGGACGGTCCAGATCGTGTTTCCCAACTTTGGTTTAAAACATGTAGCCCCGCTTCATAATGTTTTTAGGCCAAATCACAGTCGTTGATCTCTGCAGATCAATGGCCCTTGTTAATCCTTCCTCCGCCATTATATTATTTCATTTAAAACCCCTAGATATAATCTCCACCGTTGATTTTCTCTATCCAACGGCTCATACTAATCCCGACAGGCCTGCCTCCTGTGGGTCCTGCCTTTCTCAAATTTTGATCTCGGCCGTTCATCTCAGATCTAACGGCCTAGATTAAAACCGCCCCTCCTCTTATAACCCGCACATCTATCCCTTATCACGCTCATTTTCCCACCGTTAGATTTGAGGTCCCAGATCTAACGGCCCACATCCCAAGTCGCATAACTTTAAGCACGACGGATAATTCCAGAAAATCACGCGATATAAGCTGTATTTAAAATCCACGTGTCAGGCGGGGACGCATATCGCGTTCCAAAAGGAAAAACCGCCTCCCCGCTCTTTCACCGCGTGAAAACAACTGTTTTTCTCCCCAAAACCACTTTCGCTCTTTTCCCTTATGCTTCATTGCGCGCTCCTCCCACTGTTGATCTCTACAGATCAACGACTCAAATCTAATCTGGGCTTTCACCATTGCCCTCCGCCTCTACCAAGAATTTTAACGCGTCATCTCCACCGTTGATCTCGTGGGCTGATCTCATCCGACGGCCCACGATCATCTCGAACCCCCAACTTCACTTTTAACCATATTTTCCTCCGAACAAAGGTTTTTAGCCTTATCCTTCTCATTTTCTCCATTTCTTTGTTAAGCGACCTTTCCTCCATTATACTTCCCGGGTCGCTCCCGACCGTTGATCTCTGTACGATCTATGGTCCTAACTTAATCCTCTGCCCCATTTCATCCACAGCTCTCCTTCAGGTTTCTACGTATATCTCCACCGTTGGATGTTTCCATCCAACGGCCACGCTCCTCCCCACAGCCTCCGAAGCAGTTGAACCCAATAACGCAGTATTTTATTAATCTTTATTGTTATTTGCATGTGTTTGATGGTTTTTCCATTATATTGAAGAAAAGCCGAAGGCTTGGAATGACAATTCCCATGCCTTTGATTCATAAAAGAGAAGCCATTCATAGGATTCCTCCACGTTTCATCAATGCTTCATGGGCATTGATGCCATATGAGCCCTGTGTAGACCTGCACATCAACAAGACACAATGAATTAAATCAAAACAAAAGAGTATCAGTGTTGAAGAACAAAACACAGCAGAAACAGAAGATTGAAGACAGTTTTGGGGGAATTACGGCTAAGATTGATTATCAAAAGTCTAATCTTCCAAATTAAACACAATTAAAGAAAATCAAAAATATCTATCAGACAAAAAGGCCTCCACCGCCACAACAGAGGCCAATTGATTCCTCTCAGCTACCACAGTGCCACCTGTAGCCTCAAAGCATTCAACAGAGGCCGAACTATGATCATAGAACCAGATATTTGCCTCAGCATAGCCGAATAGTTAATTCTGCTAAGGAACTTAATGCAAAATATCAGCAGAGTTACTACAACATGACATAGAGCCTTAAAAGTCAACAAAAGCTCCCACCGAGCTTAATTCTTAATGTAAAACATTTAATACAGAGGACACATATGTAAGCTTCTTCATCGAGCCCCTCAAAGGCCGAGAAGCCTTAAGTCTGTATTAATTTCCCTGGGAGATCTTTTATCCTCTCCCACCTCCTCATTCCTTCTATATATACTGTTGTAGAAGATGAGAAAATGTTGGTTGCTGAACCTTGAAATGTACTTGAGCTTGAGACTTCTACTTGTAAATCGTGTTCACTGGCTCTTGGAGCTCTGCTTGTGATTAGATAAGTTAGTCTGGGAAGTGTAGATGATTGCTAAACTGAAACATTGGACTTAAAGCTGTAACTGGTTTGGAGCATCAATACAAGCTGATTTATGGGATCCTGGTCTATGTCAACGGTGATGTTTTTCTTATTGTAAATTGTTATTTTATTTTTGTTTTCACTTTTTCCATCTTCTCTGATAAAGAACAACAAGCATAGAGTTAGGATTTACTGTATATTAGTACCCTTCTCTGACTGATAAGATTTATCTAAATGTTTTCTTCCAAATTGTTTTATTTAGGAATGATTTAATTCAGTTCAAGTAGTTAGGAATGCTGGCGTTCCCTCGTCCTACTGTCTTAGAAAATTGTTATTCTTGAATGTTATTTTCAGTTTATGTTAAGTAGAGATGAACTAAGGAAGATATGGTGAGCCCTGGTCCTAGTTTTATCCCCAAAGACTGTCTGAAAGTTTTCCTAAGAGTGTGTTGAAAGCTGGCTAGTTTCAAAGTACTTACCAGATCTTAAACCATCCTTTGTTATCTTATGTGTTTGTCTTGAAAGTATACCAAGTAAAGCAGAGCTAGGAGAGGTTTGTGGTGAGCCCTGCCCGCTAGTTTCTTTTCCAACAGTTGCCTTTAAGTTTCCCTTTGTGTTTAATTTGTTTTCTATTGAAAGTGTATCAAAGGCTGGCTAGTTTTGAAGTACTTACCAGATCCTGGATTACTTTTATGTTTCTCTTAAGTGTATGTCAAAAGTTGGCTAGTTTCAAAGTACTTACCAGATCTTGGGTTTCTCTTTGTTCTTCATTTGTTTAATTCCCCTTCTTGTTGTATCATTTCATTCCATAAATAAAACTTTAAATAGATCCTTAGACATAGATGACTTGCCCCATGGACCACTCTTACCCCTTGTTGTTTCAATTAAATCCTATTATGACACCATAGCCCAATGGACTAAAACCTGCAATTATCTATCTTTTTGGCCAAAGCTTGTTCTGTTTGCTTTCAACTTCTCACCTTTGAAACTCTTTCCATTTAGAACTTTCCCCTCAAACAATAATCATGCTCAACCATCCAAAACAAAACAAACCCCTTGGCCTTCATAACTAGCCTAATATCATTACCCAAAAGCTTTAAAGATAAATCCATCTTTGCACTCATTGGAGAGATCCCTCTCTGGATTCAGGAGGGCTAGATCCTAGAATCCCAAAGTGGTTGAAACGGTGTTTCTCCCCGCGGTCGGACTTTTGCCAATCTTGCTGATTACGAGGAGCTAACAGGTTCACATCATGAAAAAGTGGAAGGTGTAAGTGGAAACCTTCTTATTGTCCCATGGCCTTCTCAAGGTAGAAGTGATGATAAACATAGGGAATCTCACCCCCAATGAGAGTCTCCCATACCCATGCTATGATCCAAATGAAATGAGCCATCCTAGTTAGCTCATCAAAGAAATCCTCAACCCCCGGTTTGTGCAATGTATTGGGGTTGCATGGAGAGATTAGATTTTTCCACCCAAGTTGTTTCTCTCTCCATTTATGGTAAGTATGGGGTTGTTTTTGATCTTGGGCTGAAATTACATGGCCTCTAAGAATGGCCCAAGTTACCCCACCAAACAAATCAGCTGTGAAGTGCCTTCTCCAAGAACTCAAGTTCTCCAAATGGCTCCTCCCACTTGAAGAAAATAGATGTAGTATGGAAATCATGGTTTGCCCATTATTTCTCCTGAAACATACAATATGTAAAGTAGGGGGAATAATACTCCCAATGGGAACCTCCAACTCTTGTTCCACTCTCCAAAAAAATCTTCCCATGAACATAGAATCATCAACAATATATGGAAGCAAAAACCAATGAAAACAAGTTGCCATATGACAACCGAAAAGTGGATCATAGTTCCACACATGGAACCAGCACAGTGCATCCCTTGCCTACCTTAAATCAAAGAAAAATAAGTGCCTTTCCAACCACGTTTTTTCTGCCACAATCATCCCACAAGATAGGATCATGAAAGTAAGATGTGGTGCCATTGGTGCACACCAAGAATCATGTGGCTTCCCCCACAAACCACCAGAAGGATATCCAATCCTAATGCTACATTTTATCTCAAGTACATCATAATATAATGTATAAGAAGGAATGACTCTCCTTAATACAACATGTTGCTCATAAAAAGTAAAGAAGTACAAATCATAATGCAAAACTATGCCTTCTGCACCATGTACTTTGGTCCTTGAGCTTAAATGGCTCAATTGGAAATTCTCCCTCACTCTCAATGAGTAGGGAAGTGGCTATGACATCCTCTTCATCACCATCCAGGCTATGCATCTCTCCATATGTTGATATATATCCTGTTGGATGCCCTCCCAAGTGAACTCCTCCATCAAAGAATGAAATGCATCAAAGTGCATGGAAATAAATTCCACATGTGCTGCATGTAGTAGCTTCCGCTTGAGCTCAGAAACTCTAGTCAATAATACTTTTCCATAAAAATAGATGACCTCTCCAACCACCATGTATCTATCATCTCCCTTCGGGTCATCAAGAATCATGCAGGCACCAAGATCCTTGGAGTAATCTACCAAAATTTGAGACCTCCAATATGGATCAGTCCTCCCAAGAGACAGTGCTGATGATCTGAAATGTGAAGCTCCCCACACGTTGTTGTCTTCTCCTTTGACATCCCTCATGCAAAATTCATACTCTGAATTTCTGCCATGCCCATCATGCAGCTTCTCATGCTCAAATAGAAGTGGTGACCTTTGGAGGTTGGCCTCCCATGAGAAGCTACCATCCAAAAAGAACCTCCTGATCTCGGCCAATGTAAGCATGAGTGGCCTCCATCTACTCCAATGTATGGAGGATTCCTTCCTTAAAAGAAGTACCCTCTATTTCTCCAAATCCATGGAGTAGCTCCCTTGCACCATGAAGGTGCCATCCTCCATTACTGCAACAACTTCTGTCAGCGCAGTATGTGTAGTGAGAGTGGGGGATGCTAAAAATGGGAGAATGTCTCCCTCCTCCTTGAGTCTATCCCAAACTCTCTACACTGTACTAGATTCCTCCAAAGTATTCACCCCTCTAGAATCTAATAGTGGTGAACCAAATGGTAAAATGTCTCCCACCAACTCTAGATCTGGTGGCCTCCAAAGTGGAATGCCCCCATGAAGTGAGACATCAAAATCTGAAGTGGATTGTATATATGAGTGGACTTATTTATCCCTCCCTTAACTGCGCAATACAGTTTCCTTATTTTGTGCAGAAACCTCCTGAAATAGATAAGGGTGAATGCTCATCATCCCTTGATGTTGATCCTTCTCTTCCTCCATCTCACAATCCACAAAAACTGATGCATGCTGCTCCGGAATTGTGCTTTGGTTCCCACATGTTAGATCATTTGGAACTCCTTACAAAGACACAAGGGCTCCTCTAATGGAAGAAATGGCTCCCTTTCCATCTCCATGTGGTGATATATCTCCTCCTGATGGTACAACATTGTTATCTCTTCTCTGCTCATCCTCTTCATCATTATGTGAGAATGCCCCATCATCAATGAGAGACCCTTGATCTTGGTCTTCCCTTGAAGGAGGAACCTCCATGTCTTAATCTATAAAAGAGGGCTCTTCAAGAAGTGGGGATCTTGCCCTTGGCAAGGCATCATGCATGATTTTATCCCCTTCAACAGAAATAAGGAGTGGAGTTGGCAAAATATATCTCTCCAACTCATGCAAAGGTTTTGAGTTTTTGGGTTCAACAAATGATGTTTTACAGTGTTTAATATCAAATCTTCTCACTAATTTCTTAGTGAACCCAGCATAAGTGTTTACATTTGCATGATTAAATGAAGTAGAACTACAAAACCACCAATCATGGGCCATACCTTTAAGGTGCAACGCTGCTACTCTAATGGCCTCCTTTTCTGAAACTTGGTGTAGCTATAAATAGGAATCTAGCTCCTCCACCCAAGCTTTGGTTGTGCACTTTGTTGATCCATCAAACTTAGATAGAAATATTCTACCTCTCTTGCTTCTATTATGGTTGTTCGATCTTCTTTCTTCCTTGAGTTGGCAAAACCCTTGGAAGTCCAAGTGCTCTTTGACTCTCCATGATTGAGACTCATACTCCTGAAGATAGTCACTCAAGGTCTCCTCCCTTGGTGCATCTTCTTCCTCCATTTTTCTTGCATTGAATGTGGGCCATAAACTGCGTTGTGGATCTGCATGTGTGGCTGAATTCTCACACTCATCATGTGAATATCTAGGGCTTGCTTCACTTTCAAACCTTCTTGAATTTTTTCTACACCTCTCCCTTTTCATCTCCTTGAGATTTTCTTTGATACTCTTCATATATTGGAAAATAAGGTGGGAGATCCTCTCTTCCTTCATTTCTCCAAATAATGGAGTCATGATTTTTTTTCTTCTGTCCACTTCTCTTTTATGTGAGAAGAAGCTTCCCCTTCTAATGGCATAATGTCTTGAATGCACAGGCTGAGCCAAGATTATGCTCGGATACCACTGTAATATCCTAAAATGGAAATAGCAACAATATAGCTCATAAAATGAAAGAAGAAACAAGCATTTAACACATGAAATCATGAGACCAATATAATTCCATATTATCAATCATATATGCAGCAAATAAGTACAAAACAATGAGGCACTAAGCATAGAATGTGATTACACAAGCCTCCAATACATAAACACTCTCAAAAGTGAGATGTTGCTGCAACACAAAAATTCCAGAGAGCTACTACAGCACAGTTATATTATGCATAAATACAACTGGAGATGATACAATGATGTAAAAACACTGATATAGGCCCCAATAGAATCTAAACATACAGATCCGGGCACTAGATCAGCTTCCCAAGACAACCCAAGAGGGTTTCCGAAAATGTACACAATGTGCCAATGTAAGTTGCAGCCCTAGGGCTGAAGATATGTTGCAACAAATATAAATGAGAAGATATGGCTGAAGCTGATGTAGAAATCTATAGCCCTTCTCCAACAGACCCTCAGGATGAAAGAGTGGCTCCTCCACTAAAGAAATATCCTCCCAAAATAATCACTGCAACTACCCCTGCAACTCCTCCCTAAAATAACGCAGATCAAGACTGAAATTGCACTGTAGGGGATGAATATTGCTTGGCCTGATGCCAAATATGTGAAATAATCCCAAGGGGCTTCTTTACAGGCCTCCCAATGGATGGAAACCTTCCTCCACTGAAAAAGTAGCTCTGAAGACACCCGATCTAATCCTCCACTGCTACACCCTGTATAAATTATATACAATATGCATGTATATATCCAGACTCTCTTGATCTAACAATATTTTATCTTCTTTCTAAATACAGAATCCTTCCACTATAATTCTTGAGGAAATTTAATCAATAATTGCAAAACACATGAAGCAATAAAAAACACATAACATATTTGTTTAACGGGAAAGCCTGAAGCTGAAAACCCCAACTATCATATTATGTATCATGGAGATCATATGACAATCTCATACAAACATACAAATCTTATCACAAGCTCTCAGTACAGTACAATCGTCATACACTAATCAGAAACAATCTTGCAAATCCATGCACCGATCTTTGCCTCCTGATAGCCTGCCTCCACTGTGCAATCCAAGCTTATTACAAAGACCAATTCGATGTAATCCCACTCTCATTTACTGCGTTATTATCATTGGAAACTCCAATGTATATATAGATGCAATCCATGCATCACTAGTAGTCACAACGGATAGTCCATCTTGCCCTTTCACCTATCTCTCCACTAGTCTCCACTGAAACTGCCATGCACTATAGTTAACTGCTATATTGTTCACTTGATTAATGAGTCATTATTTGTGAATTAATTAAATAATTAATTCACACCACTCTCACTAGTGTATCATTCAGTTAGACTAGATACAACTAGCTCAAGTGAGTCTAACTGAGTTAAACTAAATACAACTCCATAAACTACTTCTCCAACTCCACCAAACTCTGTCACATGAGTTCTAACTGAAGTCCTCCATGCAATAGCTCCAGTAAACCCTTAGAAATAGCGTAATTCCTTCTGTCAGCTATTGTGCCACATCTGTGCACTTAACTAAAGTGCTCCAAGAGAATAAGATAATGTTTATAGTCCAAATATTATTAAGAGCTAATAATATTCAACATATCTATTTTTAGACTGGCAATCTAAAAATAGATTCCGCCCAATATGTCTAAAAATAGAAATCCATCTATTTTTCCAACTTGACCAACCATCCACAAATAGCATCCTGCAACTCGTAGAATATGATCGACATGTCTAAAAATAGGCATAGTCTAAAAATAGACTTTGCGCCAAAAATCACCTGTGTGGGCCCCACCTAGTTTAGATGATTATTTTCCAACTAGGATCAGGAATAATGTTTCAGGATGCCTCCTTCACTATTTCTTGTTTCAATATTCAACACTCCCTCTCAAAAATAAAGGACTGTCTTTGCATGCAACATGCAACTCCATGCATTCGCCCTACAACCTTTGCAAGCGCCATGCAACTCCATGCATTTTCTCTGCAACTCTTCCGAAACTAAATAGGCTCCAAACAACTCAATCAGTCTAATGCATCTATCATCAAAGTCTTCAACTTCTGCTTAGCTACTTCACATGTCTTCAGGAACCACTACACTGTTGAACTCTGCACCCATGCACTCTGCACTTGCTGTCAACTCTAAACCGTGCTCCAGTATCCGACACTGTCACTTTGATCTGCCTACATCAATCCAACTGATCATGCTATTGCTGCTCTATGGGCACCTCGTAGCCAGGTTCAATTCATGAGATCCACACCATCTCCATGAATCCTGCCCATAAATTTCCTCTTGGGATTACTCATGCATGTCGCTCCACCTCTCACCTAGTGGTATCGCTGCATGCACTCCCTCTGCCCATCTGGCACGAAATTTCTCTACATGAGTGGTTGCTCCCACTCCATGATCCTCATCTTGTGGATTCTCCACATCCCGAGGTTCACTCTTACCTACATGTAAATCCTGCTACCTCTCAAGCTTCAATTGCATGTCTTTCTTGCACTTCCCAACAATAGGAAGCTCCGTAGAAATCCCATCTACATCAAATCTATAAAGATTCTTTTGCATCTCCAGTTATGGCTGCTCCACAACCTTCTGAGACTGCTTCTCACGCTGCATGTTGAGAGGCTCCCTCTCAACCACCAAGTCACTAACCTTTTCTTTTCTCCTCAAAGCTTTGCATGCATCTTGTACCTTAGTGCATGTAGATTCTTGGCTCGCGCACATTGCAATTGTCCCGCCGTCGCAAAATTTTCTAACAAAAGAGCTAATTTAAATCGATGATATCTCCCTCATCTGAGCTCCGATTCAACCGATTTTTTTTTCCAATTTGGGTGTTTTTGTGCAAGGAATCCAAATATGCTATTTTTTTCTGAAAATATTACACCAAAAATTTCATATATTCTTTGTAAACTCGCGCACCCAAAAATTCCTGCTCCCATTCCATGTAGAAAATCTATAACACAGCTCTGATACCATGTAGAAATTATATACAATATGCATGTATATATCCGGACTCTCCTAATCTAACAATATTTTATCTTCTTTCTAAATACAGAATCCTTCCACTATAATTCTTGTGGAAATTTAATCAATAATTGCAAAACACATGAAGCAATAAAAAACACATAACACAGTTGTTTAACGGGAAAGCCTAAAGCTGAAAACCCCAAATATCATATTATGTATCATGGATATCATATGACAATCTCATACAAACATACAAAGCTTATCACAAGCTCTCAGTACAGTACAATCGTCATACACTAATCAGGAACAATCTTGCAAATCCATGCACCGATCTTTGCCTCCTGATAGCCTGCCTCCACAGCGCAATCCAAGCTGATTACAAAGACCAATTCAATGTAATCCCAATCTCATTGACTGCGTTATTATCCATGCATCACTAGTAGTCATAACGAATAGTCCATCTTTCCCTTTCACCTATCTCTCCACTGGTCTCCACTGAAACTGCCATGCACTATAGTTAATTGTTGTATTGTTCAGTTGATTAATGAGTTATTATTTGTGAATTAATTAACTAATTAATTCACACCACTCTCACTAGTGTATCATTCAGTTAGACTAGATACAACTAGCTCAACTGAGTCTAACTGAGTTAAATTGAATACAACTCCATAAACTACTCTTCCAACTCTGTCATAACTTTGCCACTTGAGTTCTAACTGTCACATGAGTTCTAAGCGAAGTCCTCCATGCACGTAAGCTCCGGTAAGAAACCCCCTTAGGAATAGCGTAATTCCTTCTGTCAGCTGTTGTGCCACATTTGTGCACTTAACTGAAGTGCTCCAAGAGAATAAGATAATGTTTATAGTCCAAATATTATTAAGAGCTAATAATATTCGACATATCTATTTTTAGATTGGAAATCTAAAAATAGATTCTGCCCAATATGTCTAAAAATAGAAATCCATCTATTTTTCCAACTTGACCAACCATCCACAAATAGCATCCTGCAATTCATAGAATATGATCGACATGTCTAAAAATAGACATAGTCTAAAAATAGACTTTGTGCCAAAAATCACCTGTGTGGGGCCCACCCAGTTTAGGTGATTATCTTCCAACTAGGATCAACAATGATGTTTCAGGATGCCTCCTTCATTGTTTCTTGTTGCAATATTCAACACACCCTACAAAGCAGCACAATAACCTATAGAAACTTTGTTGATGAAGAAAGTTGTAGCTTGGCCTGAAAACCTGAATGTGGAAATGAATACAATACTCTTCCAAGAGGCCTCTCAAAGAAAGAGGTGGGATTCCCGCTCGGGAACACCCGGTGCTAAACATCACTGCAACCCTGCTAAACAGCGAGAGAAAGAAAAAGTCTAAGCAGACCAATATCAAAATAATAATCTAAAACATGAATAAAAATGGTTGCTATCCCCTCCATATATAGCATGAGAGCCTCCTCACATTGGGTCCCATCCATACTTGCTACCAAGCTCACGCAAGTTTTCCTCCACTAAAACTGCGTTGTCTTATCATAAAGACCACTCCTCCATGACAGCGTTGTTGATTTGGTCAAATTTTACTGAATAAACTTGATCTAGTCCCTATTCACACCCAAAGGTGCTTAATCCAGCTGCTTATTCGTCCTCCTTTCAAATTAGGAGTGTTATTATTCCTTCAAAAGGGGTTTTATGAGTTTCCCCACCCACTTATTCACCTACCTAGTGATAAACCAACTATAATATTCCATTTAGATGAAGGCTACATTTTTGGAATACTACACAACAAGAAGCTTTGTTGCAATGGCTACTATTGGGAGAATATGGTTTGACATCTTCTATGTCTACCCATATGTCTCTACTTCTTATTTTGCACAATGTTGAGATGATTCTTGAATCCAACAAGGCCAAGAGGGCTAAAGATGAAAGCATGGAGAGACATAGTCTACCTCATGAAGCATGGGATGGAGAAATTTTTTGTGATTTGGAGCTTTCCTTTTTTGGAATGAACCACTTCTTTTCATGTATCTCATGCATTGATGATGAGGTTGGACAGCATATGGTTGTCACTTGGTACTTTATTAAGGATGAGGGACATATAACTACACAGTTGGAGGTCACTCTAGACATTCAAGAGAGGAAACTTTGGAGATGGGCATGCATAACATATTGCAGCAAATGGGGAGACCTTCCTTGTTAGGATGCCATTTTGAAGGAGATAGATGGATGGAGCATCTACTTTTGCAGTTGCTTGAGGACAAGCAACATTTTGGCAGGGAGGACTGTAATATTCCAAATTTTACATCTGTTTATTGGAATATTAGAGTTCTTGCTTATTTTTCTTAACTAAGTAAATAAATGGGTGGAGGGACCCATAACCCATTAAGATGAATAAATCCACTCCTAAGAGTGTGAACATGGTTGTTTAGCTAATAAATCTACATCATGGAATAGTGAAGAAGCTTATTAATGAATCAAAGAGTGGGGATCAAACATCATTAATAAGAAGAACATGGAGAGATGAAGGAGTCAAATAAGATCATGGAGGAATCAAAGTAAGATCATAGAGCCATAAATGATGAGATGATGGAGGAAGTATTGCATTAGTGCACACATGATGGAGAGGATGAACATTTAATGCAGAGATCATGGATATCATGGAGAGACAACGCAGTCAACATGGAGAGCTATGTCCACATGTACAGCGCAGTTATGAGGTGGGCCATGGCATGGGAAGGTTCAAAAACTATATAATGAAGATGAATGCAACATTAGAGATAGGTTTGGTATTATTTATTTTTGATGTGTTTAGATCTAGATTTTTCATGTGACATTTCTATGCACGCTTATGTTGTTTAGCTAAGTCTGCAGTGCTATTTAACAGAAGGTGTTTTCGAGCGGAAATTCCACCCTTACCCATGGGGGACTTTGAGTGCCTACACTGGGAAGGTTATTCTGAGCTGCCATTCATCATCAGGCATTGGTGCCACATTGTTCCTACTTTCTGCAACCCATACATCTTCAAAAATAACGCATTTTTGCATCAAGGCTTGAGAGGAGGAGGTTGTCCTTCAGTGATTCATCCTTTCACCTTGAGCTTCAAGATCAGCCTTCCAGTGCTTCAGATATGTATCAGGCGTCAGGCCAAACATATCACCCCTCCATGCAGCAGTAGTCCCATCAAGGATTGCACAGTCCATTCCTGTAGATTCTTTGGAGGAAGGAAGTTTCCAGTACTTCAGCTGGAAATCCTATGAGGGATCTTCCCCTCACTTTGTACTTACTGTTTCCATCATTCTTGGGCTGAAGAGACATATTTTTCAGCAGGCATCAGCCTCTCCCTCCCATATAGTGCGGTTTTTCCAGCTGTTGTGTGTGCAGCAGTTGTTATCTTGAGAGGAGGAAAAAGAAGCTATATCTCAAGATTCTAACTTGGAGATCTGAAAGAGGGATCAGCCCTCAAGAATAGAGTTGATCTATAACACATTGCAGACATATTACATCAGTTTATGCTGAAGATCTGCATAAACCCAACAGTCAAGGGATCAAACCCTAGGGAGGTGAATTTCTTATCTTCTTAGATTTGGATTTCTTTTTTGGGTTACCTTTGGTTTTCATCATATTGCCCAGATATGCAATCTTGGCATCATCGAAGCTCTAGAGCACGATAGATTTGCATTTCCCTTTCAGCCAGTTGTTGTAAGATCATCATCAGCTGAAGGGATATGTCACACCAAGATGGTGGTGATAATCTCAATTTGTCTCCTAAGAGATATGAATGTTTCAAAGGACTTTTCATATCATTATCTAGTCCACATCATCAAAGTTGCAGCCCAAGGGACAGGTATAAATCTCATGGGAATTTACCAAAAGTTGGTAATTTTGATTATTTGTGGGACATGTATCCTTGAACTTTGTGTGATGCAGTTGACCATTGTGTGGTTGTTTGTGAGCAACGCATGGTGATGGTCAAAAGAATGGACCAAATTCTTGGCATCAAGCATGAAGAACCTCCTTCACATTTGAAGACTTCCTTATTGGTTGGAAAGTGAAATTACTTTTGTACCCATTGCAACATGCATGGGCATGGGAATGAAATATGTTGTAAACTTCATCCAAAACTTCGTCCCAAGAAGGATAAAGAGGTTATGCAAACCAGTGCAAGAAAAACAATAGGTGGAAAAGAGGATATTGGCATACTTCCTAAGGCACCCTTCAAATCGAAATAGATGCAAAAAGAGAACCCATAATCCTAGGAGAGGCAAATATTGGGTAGATTGCTTGTATAGTTTGTTGCTTTGTAAATTGTAAATACTTGTTGTTGTCATTACCTATTTTTGGGTACTTTGTAAAGTGGACAAGAATAACCACTACGTGCAACAAGTATGCTTTTCATTGACATGCCATTTTATGTTTCCTTGTTTATGATTCCAAATGTTTGAGTACTTTTGGGATGAACAATGTTTGTCGTCCAATTTATCTACAGTTCTGTCATGTACTCACTGATACAAGTGTTCAAGATGAAACTTGTTGTGAATGAAATATTTGTTAAATATTGTACAAGAAATGACTATGTTTTGTGGAAAAAGCCAATTGTGTCATTGAATTTTTGCAACCAATGTACTTTTGTATACAAGCTCAGTTTGAGGATAGTAAAGCAAAGTTTGAATCAGTGCATGGAAGGCATTGAATTTCTTCTGATTTCCAAGATGGAGAGTCAAGTTTGTCTTCAACAATGGAACTTCAAGATAAATTTGCTTGAGCCATGAAAGATGGTCTTAAAGAGAACGTTCAGATTCCATCCATCAATGTTTGTGTTCCTACATGGTGATACGAATTGTGGCTCGATTCTTGACAGGACGATAAGGTCTTCACGTAGAAGATAGGTGGAATCCCTTGATTGGAGCTTGAAGGCACCAATTGAAAACAGAGCATTAAGGATTGAGTTTTGGGAAATTTTTGAGTTTTTACCTCATTTTATTTACTATGAGAAGCTAACTTTTGGAGTCCAAAAGTTGCTATTGGGGAGGTTTGATCTGGTGATCAAAATTTAGCTCAAAAATGAAAGTGCCCAGAATATTTTGAAATTGACGTCAAGTCATATTTTTCATCATTATTATTCAATGAAACTTGTTTCGCCTCAATCTAATGTCGTATGAAAAATTTATGATGTTATTAAGTTTTCGGTTGACAACAAAAAAATTGCAGATTTGTTGACTGGGTTGTTGATTGGGCATTCGTACCGCTGATGTCAGCAAGCCTACTAGGAAAGTGTAGACCAATCAGGGTTTTCCAAGTGGTAGTCTCATATAGGTGCAAGTTGGTGCGTTTTTATTGGTTGGAATGGTTTTGTGGTGGTCCAATTAGAGGATGCCACGTGGCCCAACTAGAGGCCACCACGTGGCACCTCGTGGTAGGCCAAAATTTTGTCAAGGGTCGAATAGCCTCGGGCGGGCTCGACCACGTCACCTTTCATCCAACACTCCATCGCCTTACCATCTCCTATGCACATTGTTTCTTAACCCGTGAGGACATCGGTGCTATTTAAATTTTAGTTTGGCGCATGTTTGGAGGAGGGGTCGGGTAGTGATCCCCAGCCCCCAGTCACCTGCCACTCCATACGACCAATGGCGCACAATGGAAAGGGACCAGGGACTAGCCCCAGCCCCTGGTCACCAGTCCCACACATGACAATGATGTAAGAATAATGGTAAATTGGTAGAGGGGGCGGGTTATAATCCCTAGCCCATAGTCCTATCACCGTTTACAAGATCGAGCGTCGGGTGTTTGGGAGCTGGGCAAATTCAAGCCCCGAACCTGCGAATATGGGAGCCCACAAGATTGAGCGCCAAGGAGGAGAGGGCTTCGGCGATGGGGCAAGGCAGTTAGCCCCAGCCCCCAGCCACATTAAAGCCGACGTGACCATGAGCTTGATGGTAAAGGGGCCTAGGCCGGCAGGGGCAGTTCGTTGGCCCATCCCTCAGCCTTATGGCCCATGTGACCATATTTTAGCACTCATGGGATTTATTGGGTGTTTTAATAGTCCGAAATTTTTCACCTTCAGCGAGCAAAATCGTCACATCCTGAGCAGATTTCGGGGCGGAATTGTCACTTTGTTTCTAGGTTTATCTAGTTCGTAGGAAAGATAACATCACTGTGGTTAGAGAGCCATAATAGGATGAGTTTTTTGCCTTTTGGAGCTCAAGAAGAGTCCACATAGGGGTTTTGGACATTCTAGATCCAATGGAGACCTTTTTTTATTGATTGGAGCACATTTGAAGAGACTTTTTGCAGATTTGATTCCATGGGTGTCATGATCAATCAGTGTTTTGGAGTAGTTATTGAAGTCTTTGGAGCATGGAGAGGACCTTGTAGGCGTTTTCTACCCTTCAGATGTTGGTTGCAGCAGATGTGACTTATTTGTGCAACTCATGTTTGTCATTTCTCACTATGTCTTGTTGAGGAAAGCTCTATTTTTGTGCTTCAATATAGAATTGTTGTACGTGTATGCTCATTTTAAGATGGAGTACAAGGTCTTGATGTGAGAGCCCTTTTCTTGTTGATTGTTTCATAATTGAATGCAAGTTGTCATGCTTTTTAGAGTGAGAGTTTTGTTGAAATTGGAAACAAGAAACAGTGAAAATGCCACCTAGAAATGGTACCATAGGGGGATTTTGATTTAATTTTCCCTTAATTAAATTAGAAGAGTGATGCAGGAGCCTCCGGATTTAGCTAGCAATGTGATTTTGTGTTCACATGTTGTGGCTAACCAAAGGTGGAAAATTTGATTATTTTATCTAGTTTTAATTGTGATAATTTAGTTGTTTTGATTTCCTAACTTAAATATGAATAAAATAGAAATTGGTTCTCCCTGCGAGGAGATTAAGCCAAGTAGGTTAGAGCATTTAGATAAGATAGAAATTGTTTGTTAGAGTGGTTCAGCAGGAAGCTAATAAAAGACAGAGCAAACAGCTTTCAGGTAGATATATATAAGCATGAATAGGTGTGAGAATGTGTGTGGAGTAGGTGCGAGAGAAGAGTGAGAGAGATGTGATAGACGAGTGGACATAGAGGAAAAGAAATGTAAAATTCACCCATTAAAGGGCTTAACTATGTGTATTTGTATTGTTTTAATTCCAATTATATTTGTAGTTTTATTCGGTTTTCTATGTTAAACTGTCATTCTCGTATTCCTCTGTTGAGTTGGAATTCGCATCGCACATAGCGAGGTTTTCATTCAATAAGTTTAGGTGAAATTAGACTCAAATTCGCGAAGCTGCAAATCCAAAATTCATAAATGTTTTTCTTTGATAACATAGTGCATCCAGAGAAGGGTGATTGGTAGAGTGAACAAGCAAAGACAAGTGTGGACCATCAGATCTAACAAACACCAACGGCGGATATTAAATCACACCTAAAGCGATTTCGCAAATCTGGGGTTTTCATGTTTAGAATTTTTTTTTTTTTGTAAGTTGTGCTAATATATTAATTTCAAAAACATAAAAGTACATAGTTTACAGGCAGGGTTGGTAAGTTGCGCTTAACCAATCCCTACCTTTGTTACATTGTTTTTGGGCTGCCGCAGGGGAGGGGGTTGGCCCAGACCAAACTTGAAATCATGCATTACATTGTGGGCAGTAGCGTTGATACATTTAGAAGCAAAAGGGTAGGACATAACAGTAAAGTCGAACGGGCATAGTTGACAAAAAACAAAATAAGACTAAGCATTTACGCAGACATTATTCATCCTCATCATCACTACAGTGGGGAGTCTCCTCGAAGATGGGACAGGCAGGGGCCTGCGCAACAGCCACATCCACTACAGCTTCCACTTTAGCAGAAATGCATATGGGGAGGTTTGCTAGAGCGCAGAGGATGGGGGAGTCCGGGTCTACTCCTTCAGGAACCTTCATCCAAATGTCGTCGAAGTCCATAGTTCAAATGTATGTATCTTCATCAGCCTGCGCAGGATGGTTCGGGGGTGCCGGAATTCTCTGCAGAGAGGGAGATCTGGGAGTGGAGGTGGACCTCCTCGCGCCTCTACTTCCCCTTTGCGCAGGGACCCTCGAGGAGTTTGCATGCTATTCTAGCACTGAATGATGGCTAATTGGGGAGCTTGACGAGGAGCCTTCAATCCAATCGAGGTGGTTATCCTCGCCTCGGTGATAGCAGCCCAGAAGAGCCTCGCGTTGTCCACCACGAATAGTGCGCTGGTGCAGCCTGGGTACCATTGTGCACTTGGGAGGGGTGGCAGGGAAAACACAGGGGCCGGAGAAGTTGTAGAGGCTGGGGGATAGGTGCGCAGGATGCAATGCACCAGGTAGAGGGGGGTTGCGCAGCTCCACACCAAGGTTGAGACTTTACAGCTGAATGGAATCAACGAGCGTCCATATCAGAAGGAGGAGAACTAAATGTAGCATAGAGCGGATGAGGGAGGGAAGGAGCTAAGATAGGGAGGATATATAAGATTGCGGATGAGGTTTGTCAGAGAAGCAATCAATGATCTTCACACGATATTGCGTCTGGATCTCAAGCAGATGAGTAGGCGCAGACGGGTAGGCGTGGCTGCATTGTTGTTTATGCATCATGGATATTAATGGCGGTGAGGGTGAGGTGATGGTTAGGGTCAAGTGACACCAGGCTTGTCTGATCTTCATGATCTCTATTTCTGCGAGGTGCATGCGAGGATTTAACGGTAATTGGATCCGCTGCAGGTGGGGATTTTCATTGGATATTTCCACAGTCCGCATGAGTTTGGAGTTGTTTTTCACCCATGTCAAGCATGTCACCCACATCCGGGGACATGTTTAGCATTAAGACATCGCAACGGTAAGTTATTTTTGCTGCGATGTGATGTGACCACAGATCGCATAGGTTAGGGTGGAACCATTATGCGAAGCGTGAAATCGTAGATTCATAAGTATTGCGAAATCATTAAATTGGTAAAGTTCCGAATAGGTAAAATAATAAATTTGCGAAGCGCGATTCGCTTTCGATTGGTCACCGTGTTGTGGGACCCTAGAACCACAGTTCCACGTGTATTCTAATAATTTTGTAGCCTATCTGCATCATTTGGTATTAGAGCAGACACTGAGTTCTGTTCTCAGAGTATTGTAGCAAATATGCCACACAGGAGAGGAGTCGGCATAGGTCAGGGAAGACCGAAAGCCAATGCAGTTTTTCTAGAAGAGATTTGACACCTTCGTACAAGGATGGAGATAGTGGAGACTTCTCAGAGGAGAGCACCTGATGAAGGAGAGGTCAACGCAGCAGAGGAAACTTCTGAGGAAGAAGAAGTGGAAGAAGATGAGGCAGCTAAAGTTTTCAAGATATTAGCAAAGGTTAGTGGGACACCAAGAATGGAGATTCCTTCATATGAGGGGAACCTTAATGTGGAAGAGCTGATGGATTGGATCAGTTCAGTGGATAAGTATTTCGACTTGGAAGAGGTTGAAGATAAGAAGAAGGTAAAGTATGCAGCTACCAAGTTGAAGGGCCATGCATCTATCTGGTGGGGTGAACTATAGACATCCAGGGTTAGAAAGGAAAAACCTAAGATCAAGCAATGGGATAAAATGATAAGAAATTTTAAGAATAAGTTTATGCCAAAAGAATATCAATTGAATCTTTTCAAACAATTGCAGAATTTGAGCAGAAAGGAATGATTGTCAAAGAGTATACAGAGGAGTTTTACAAGATGGGCTTTAGACCAGGACATGTTAAAGAAGATATGGAGAAAGTAGTCAGATACATCAATGGTTTAAGGTATGATATACATTATGAAATCAATTTTTTGAGTCTGAAGAAAATTGAGGATTCCTACCAAGCATCTTTGAAGGTAGAGGAGAAAATGTTGAGGAAAAAAAGTCAGAGTAATAGAGGTAAAATTCCAACAAGAGGAAGAGGAACCTTCGGATCAAGACTTCAGCACTCTCAGAATGAAGCAGGAGGTTCGAGTAGAAAACCTCTGTAAAGAGGAGACTTTGGTAGAGGGAGATTTGCACCCAGAGGTAGAGGTCGAGGAAGAGAAATTTGGTGTTACACATGTGGAGAATGGGGACACGGAACATGGGACTGTCCTCATAAAAAACCAGCAAATTAGTGAAATGTGAATGTAGTTGAGGCAAAGGAAGAAAATCCTCAGGTCACGGGAAAAGAAGAACCACCTGAAGAAGGAGAGTCTTTAATGCTCAAAAGAGTATTGCTTAAGGCAGAGGAGGAATCAAATAAGCCAGCACAAAGGAAGAGTCTATTCATGACTGTATGCAAGTGGAAATAAAAGTGCTACAAAGTTGTGATTGACAGTGGAAGCACTGATAATCCTATTTCCACAGAGATGGTTGAGAAATTTGGGTTGATTAAGATATTACACCCTACTCCTTACAGAGTTTCGTGGTTACAGAAGGGACATCAGATTTTGGTGACAGAACAATGCAAAGTAGAGATACAGATCGGTACATATAAGGATGTCATACTGTGTGATGTAATGCCAATGGAAATGTGCCATGTATTGCTGGGAAGGCCTTGGAAATTTGAAAAAAATCCATTCATGATGGCAAAAGGAATACCTATACCATAGAGAAGGACGGAAAGAAGCACACATTGCTACCTTTGAAGGTTGAAGCAGACAAAGGAGCAGTTGGGAATAATGTTATGTTGATTAGTGGAAAGGAATTGCTACAAGAAGTTAAGAAGGAGAAAGAAATTCATTTTGCTGCTATGGGTAAACACAAGGTAATTGTGACTTCTAAAAATTTAGACAATCTACCTGTGGAAAATAAAAATCTGTTAGATGATTATGCTGATATAGTTGTTGATGAATTACCAATTAAATTTCCATCGATCAGAAGTATCATTCATCACATAGATTTAATACATGGTGCAAGTTTACCAAACAAAGCATCATATAAAATGACCCCTCGGGAGAATGAAGAAGTTGGAAGACAGGTACAAGAGATGTTAGATAAAGGACTGATCAAAGAAATTCTTAGTCCATGTGCAGTACCAGTTGTGCTTAGTCCAAAGAAAGGAGGTGAGTGGTGCATGTGTACTGATTCCAGAGCCATAAACAAGATCACTATCAGGTATAGATTTACATTGCCACGCATAGATGATTTGATGGATTGTTAAGTAGGTCAAATTATTTTACTAAAATAGATCTAAAGATTGGATACCATCAAATAAGGATTAGAGAAGGAGATGAATGGAAGACTACTTTTAAGACCAACAGTGGATTGTATGAGTGGTTAGTGATGCCTTTTGGGCTCACTAATGCACCAAGCACATTTATGAGACTAATGAACGAGGTCTTGAAAGAGTATGCCGGTAAATTTGTGATAGTTTATCTTGATGACATTCTAATTTTCAGTCAGAATAAGGAGGAGCATTTGGAGCATGTCAAGTTGGTGTTAAATACTTATCAAAAGGAGAAGTTGCTTATAAAATTGAAGAAATGTAGTTTCATGAAAAAGGAACTCATTTACTTGGGATTTATAGTTTCAGAAGAAGGATTGAAGATGGACCCAGAAAAGGTCCAGGTAATACTTGATTGGCCAACTCCGAGAAGTGTATTTGAGGTAAGGAATTTCCATGGTCTTGCAAGTTTTTACAGAAAGTTTATAAGAGGTTTTAGTCAAACCTGTGCACCAATAATTGAAACAATAAAGGAGAGAAACCAGCCATTTAAGTGGACAGAAGTAGCAGATCAGAATTTCAAGTTTTTGAAAAATAAGATCATTGAAAGACTTGTTTTGGCCTTGCCAAATTTTGATAAAATATTCCAAGTTGAGACAGATGCTAGTGGGATAGCAATTGGAGTTGTCTTGAGTCAAGAGCAGAGATCGATAGCTTATTTCAGTGAAAAGTTAAATGAGGCCAAGAGGAAGTATTCATCCTATGATAAGAAGTTCTATGCTATTTTGCAGGCTTTAAAGAAATGGAGGCATTATTTGTTTCCCAAAGAATTTGTGTTGTATTCAGATAACCATGCACTGCAATTCATAAATAATCAGCCAAAGTTGAACCAAAAGCATGCTAAGTGGGTGGATTTTTTGCAGATTTTTACCTTCTTAATCAAACACACAAGTGGTAAGTCAAACATATTTGTTGATGCTTTGAGTAGAGTAAATCTGGTTATGCAGGAATTGAAGATTGGAATTTTGGGTCTTGAAGAAATGATTGATATGTATGAGGAAGACATGAATTTCAAAGAAATATATGCAGTTGTTAAGAATTCAGTGATTCATAATACACGTCAGTGGTTGGACTACCTGATTCAAGGAGGATTGTTGTTCAAGAATAATAAAATGTGTATACCTAAGTGCTCCATGAGGGAAAAATCTGATTAAGGAAAAACACAGTGGAGGACTTCCTGGACACTTTGGACAGGATAAAACATTTGCTCAAGTAAGTGATTTTTATTATTGGCCAAAAATGAAAACTAATATCAAAAATTTTGTTGAGAAGTGCGGGATTTGCCAACATGTCAAAGGAAGAAACCAAAACACGGGGTTATATCAGCGATTGCCAATACCCAATAGACCTTGGGATTTTGTCAACATGGATTTTGTTTTAGGTTTGCCAAAGACTCAAAGAGGACATGATTCTATCTATGTTATCGTAGATAGGTTTTCTAAAATGGCTCATTTTATTTCTTGTAATAAAACTAGTGATGCAACTCACATCGCTAATTTGTTTTTCTCTGAAGTTATAAGATTACATGGACTTCCTGTGAGTATTGTTTCAGGCAGGGATACAAATTTCGTAGGACGCTTCTAGAGGAATCTATGGAAGAAGCTAAGTACAAACCTCAGTTTCAGTTCAACTTATCATCCTCAGGCAAATGGACAAACTGAAGTGGTGAACAATAGCTTGGGAAACATATTAAGGAGTTTGGTTTACAAAAATCCAAAGCAATGGGACTTGGCACTTGCTCAAGATGAATTTTCCTATAATGATACTCCTAATCGGAGTACTGGAATGAGTCCATTTCATATTGTTTCTGGGATGCATCCAAGAGGGGTGTATGAACTTAGATATTTGAGCAAACAAGAGACAAGGAGTGCAAAAGCTGAAGAATTTGCAGCACAGATACAGAAGTTGTAGGAAGATGCCAAGCAGAGCTTACAGAAAAACACCCAAAAGTGTAAACAAAGAACTGATATGAAGAGGAATGAAATGGAGTTTCAAGTAGATGATTTAGTCATGGTTTATCTAAGGAAGGAAAGGTTTCCAGTCGGGACTTATAACAAATTGAAAATGAAAAAGATAGGGCCATGTAGGATTTTGAGGAAGTTTTCCTCAAATGCATATGAGATTGAGTTACTAGAAGGGATTAGGATATCACCCATATTTAATGTTGTAGATTTGTACCCATACAAAGGAACATAGGAAGAATCTATAGAAGAGTAGGACCAGACTTTGAATTGGAAGGAACAGATGCCAAAGACAGGAAAGAAAGAATTGGAAGCCATTCTGGAGAAAAGAGCAGTAAAGAAGACCAGAAGACAGACCTATTATCAGTATCTAGTCAAATGGAAAGGACACCCAGTGGAAGATGCCAGTTGGATGACAGCAGCAGAGTTACAAAAGTTTAATGTAGATCCTGAAACATTGATGGATCAATCTTTTCTTCCCTAGGAGTCTGATGCAAAAGCATCCGGATTTAGCCAGCAATGTGATTGTGTGTTCACATGTTGTGGCTAACAAGAGGTGGAAAAATTTATTATTTTGTTTATTTTTAATTGTGAGAAGTTAGTTGTTTTGATTTCCTAACTTAAATAGGAATAAAATAGCAATTGGTTCTCCTTGCAAGGAGATTAAGCCAAGTAGGTTAGAGGATTTAGATAAGATAGAAATTTTTTTTTAGAGTGGTTCAGTAGGAAGCTAATAAAAGACAAAATGAACCACTTTCAGGTAGATATATATAAGCATGAATAGGTGTGAGAATGTGTGTGGAGTAGGTGCGAGAGAAGAGTAAGAGAGGTGTGACAGATGAGTGGACAGAGAGGAAAAGAAATGTAAAATTCACCCATTAAAGGGCTTGACTTTGTGTATTTGTATTGTTTTAATTCCAATTATATTTGTAGTTTTATTCGGTTGTCTATGTTAAATTGTCATTCTGGTATTCCTCTGTTGAGTTGGAATTTGCATCACACACAGTGAGGTTTTCATTCAATAAGTTTAGGTGAAGTTAGACTCAAATCTGCGAAGCTGCAAATCCAACATTCATATTTTTTTTGCTTTGATATCGCAGTGCATTCAGAGAAGGGTGATTGGTGGAGTGAACAAGCAAAGACGTGTGGACCGTCATATCTAACAAATACCAACGGCAGAGATTAAATCGCACCTAAAGCGATTTCGAAAATCGTGGGTTTTCGTGCTTAGAATTAATACATCGCAATGGTAAGTTATTTTTTATTTGATGCGATGTGACCACAGATCTCATAGGTTATGGTGGAACCATTATGTTAAGTTATAAATTGAAGGAAGTATGAAATGTGTGAGGTGTGAAATCGCAGATTCGCAAGTATTGCGAAATTGTTAAATTGGTAAAGTTGCAAAGTGGTAAAATAATAAAGTTGTGAAGCGTGATTCGCTTTTGATTGGTCACCGTGTTGTGGGACCCTAGAACCACAGTTCCGCGTGTATTTTGATAATTTTGTAGCCTATTTGCATCAAAGAGAAATTGTAATTTCATCTCATGACAACTTTTATTAGTTAACTGAGTCAGGAAGTCTTAGTTATCTTAGGAAATTTGAGTTAGAGGTCAGAGAGGAGGCATGTAGATTTCTCCCATGATTTTAGGGGGTCCAGTTATAATTATTTGTGAGTTGTAATTAGTTAACTCAATTAATTGAGTTAAAATCAGTTTAACTAGTTCTAACTAAGATATGAGCTAGTGATAGGTCTAGTGAATTAAATTTGATTTAATTCACAAGTAGTGATCAATCAATTAACTGATAATTCGTTATAAATATTTTTTGTGTGTCAGTTCTAAGGAAGGCCCAGTTGAGATTGAGGTTAAAGGGAAAATAACTCTCAGTTGTATAATTAGAAAATTGTACAAGTCATGCATGAGGTCATCAAGAAGGCTTGAAGGTATTGTGCAATAATTATTTTGGATTTTCCTAATTAATATGGGCTCAATTAGCCCAAGAATGTGTAAGGAAGGCAGACCATGCCTAGGAAAGAAAAAGGTTAAATATTGGACCAAACTTGCTTAGATCGTATGCCATATTCGAGCAGGATCAGAGTGAGATAGTCAATGCAGAGGTTTCTCAGTGTGAGGAATAGCTTGGTATTGTTTCATGATCTTGATTTTATGAAATATAAATATAGTGGGGTTTTGAGCAATTTATTTCCCCAGATATATCGTGTTTTGTGTGATTGATTCTCTATCTGTTACTTTTTATGTGATTGTGTGATCGTGTTTTGTTTCCGCAAATTGTAGAAGGATTCAGTATTTTGTTTTAGTACATTACAAGATCAGATTGAATCTCGTTGTTAGATTTTATACAAGTTCTTTGTAGGAGAACATTTCCTTGAAGGGAAAACTAGCCACTCATATTGTCAGCTCATTTTATTTACTCTTCATCACTGAAATATATGGAGCAGTCTACTTGTGTTAGCAGGCCCGAAGATATAGCCCAGGAGGGGTGAACTCTGTCACCAAATTTTGTGTTGTCTCTCTTCTTGAATTCCTTTATGAGTTAAATGATGATATGTTGCTTGTTTAAAGTGCAGATGTAAAACTAACTTATTACCTTGAAGAGACCTTTAAACTTATGTTTTCATAAGAATCATTTTTACTTGTAATGTGTTAAAGGATGATCACTTTTTAGGAAGAGGAAGTTGTCCTCCTCCAATTTTAGATCATTAAATGTTTTGTGTATCATGGGATTGCCATCTCCTTTCAGGTAGTATCCTGAAAAGGAGTAGGTTGAAGACTGTATAGGAGCGAGTAGGAGCTTCCTAGTATGTAGTAGCTTGTAGAAGTAAATTGAGGTAGAATCCTTTAGAAAATTAATATAAAAGAGCGAGTAGCATCTTCCCTGCAAGTTGTATCTTGAAAAATAGCAAATAGATTGGAGCCTTCAAAAGTTGATGAAATAGAGGAAGTAGGATCTTACCTTTACATCACAACAACAAAAAATTCATAGCTTTTCCCCTTATGGGTTTCCAGTTATATCTGGTGTTTGTGTGTTTCTTTTGTGTGTTGACTAGTATGTTATAGTTGAATGGTATTCATATGTTAAATTTGTTTCTCATATTATATAATGTTTTACATTTAATAGGTTAGATAAATATAAGAACAAAAGGTAGAAAATAAAATTAAATATCCATGAATGCACTATATTGATTCACCCCCCCCCCCCTCGATATAGTCAAGTTTCCAACAATTGATATCAGAGTTGGTTCCTTTTGTATCAACTTAACTGTTGGAAGGTATACCTGGTTGAATCATGGATTACCAAAGTGTTTATTTGATTAGTACTGCAAACTTTCAGGAATGGAGAGAGAGGGTAAAAGATGAATTGATAGCTTATGTACCTAATGTCTGGAAGTTATGATATAGTAAATATTCCCCCTCAATGAAAGAACAACAGTGGAATGTTCAAGCTAAATGTGCAATTTACAACAATATTCATAGAATGTATCTTGAGTGTGTAATAGATCTCACATATGAAAAAGAAATATGGGATAGGTTGCAAGTCTAGCATGAAGGAGAAATGAGTGGTGGAAGTGGAGAAAAAGAAAAGAGGAAGAAGAAGAAGAAAAAGGCATCTCAAAAAGAAATTTCTCAGTTGAATGAGACTTATTCTACTAGTGTGAAAGTATTTGATTGTCATGAGGAGAAGACATATGAAGACCAAGTTAATTTAGACTTGACTTTGATTGAAATAGAAAGACATACAAGTGACAATCAAGATCAAAATAAGTATTTGCATATATGTGATAAGAAAGAGCATGAGTACAAGAAAGAAATCATTAACCTAAGGACACAATTGGAAGAATTAAGGAGAATTGAAGAGGTGATCAACATCCAGCTAAAGGAAAGAGAGGAACAGTGTGAAATATTATAAATTGATGTTGTTTCGGTGAAAAATGAACTAGATAAAAAAACAGATAATATGAAAAGTTAGAATAGGGGGTTGTTTCCATGAAAAATATGTCAAAAAAGAGCAGTATCTCAAAGGTATCCACTGAAGATAATAAAGAAGCTCCAAAAATACATGTAGGAGAAGGTGTCACCAACATGATTAGCAAGGAAGAAAAAAAATAAATAACAAAGTCAACATCAAAGGAATGAGTCAAAGAAAGTGTATTTTGAAAAAATGCAATCTGCTTCTAGAGATGTGTTTAGGAAGCCTGCAAGATTTCAGAGGAATAAAAATTGTTGGAAATATTGAGGGGGGTGAATCTATATTTCTCTTCAATTAGTATATTTTTAATTTTACAGAGCATTAATTATTATTATTATTAGCAATAGATCAATCATAAATCAACAACACCATTCAACAAATCCCAATATCAAATAAAGTACACAAGATGTTTTTAGGTGGAAACCCTTTTAAGAGAAAAACCATTGAATGCTTCTTAATATTTTTATTCAATAATTTACATCTATTATGAAGCTCCAACCTCCAAATTTATCACCTCCAACAGAAAGGATGCTCCAAAACCATGTTTACTAGCTCCAACTGGAAGGATGCTCTAATGCCCTGCCCAAGCTCCAACTTGCCCTAGCACCACCCTGCCACCATGAAGTGTTATCACACTCCAACCTAAAGGAGACTCCACCCTTCCACTCTACTTTCCCTAAATGCTCCAACCTTTAGCTCACCACGGTGGACCATGTTTCACAATTTTTAGACTAGATCCACTTGTTCTCAATATCATTACATAAACACGTTGCAATACATTATCACTCAATATGTACATAAATTATAAACCTTGTCTTTAACAAAATATTCTTCTGCAAAAAATGCATATCAAATCCTAGTTTTAATCAAATCTGATTTTGCACCAAATTCTACTCAACATCTCTACACCAATGTATTGTTAGTCCTACATTTGATTTGCACACTTTCTTCAAGCTTGTATCAAAATCCATCCCATAATCATTTGTCATCAACTCTCAATTATTCATAATCACCAACATATAGATATAGCTTGACAATCCTGTAAAACACCTTATCATCCCATGCCTGCATACAAACATAGCCAAACAATCTATGATTTATGCCACAGTCCTCTAAGATAAGATCAATTCAGCAAGACAATATTTCGTTGTGAAACCCATGCAGCAATCCTACCCTAATGAGAAATGCATATTAGAATTAACCCTTGCTCATCAATTCAATCTATTTCAAACTAAAACCCTAGATTTACAAATATTCATTTAGCCTCTGCCTCAAACTTTGAACCTTTCACTGCCAAAAACCCTAGCAACACATCGATCAACATAATAGTAGCAATATCATCAAGCAACGCAATTTCTTTTCATTGCTCAACAAGTTTCATTGTCAAATATCTCTAGCAAGCAACATATACCCATGGCTTAAATAAATGGACTAAAAATCTCAAGATGAAATTGTATTACATTTACAAAGAAATCAACCATTCATCAAGATAATCAGGGAGCTCAAACTCAAGTTTGAAAATCCTAAAATCCTAGTAGCATCATAGACTCTCACGAGCATATTTTGACACAAAAAATACCCGTACGCTACAAAAAACCAATACACTGACTTCCTTCTTTTAGAAATGCATTCTCATTATTATTCCTAGCAATAGCACGTACATGGTCTCACTCATCCAACCATTACTGTCAAGTATGCGACTAGTAGCAACATATGAAGTACATTCTCATTATTTAGCAGTTGACTGTATGAGCAATAAAATCAAGGCTTATCAGAAAAAGGTGAAGTGAAAATGCAAATCCTCAAGCAAACACTCAAAGAGGACATTTTCCTATGAGAAGATCATTTTCCACCAGGTACACAAATTCTTTCTATGGCTACTATTATTCATGAAATTCCTTGGGACATAAGGTTGTTTATTGCAAATTGTAATATCCCAAAAGGGAGAATGCAGTAATACTAAAACACAATATGAGACCTGCAGCAAAGTATACAATTAATCTAAAGACAACATCAAAGTGTACAGAATAGCTGAGCCATTTTATTAATATGGAGGTGGAATACAAGTACAACAGTGCTCAAAATATGAGACACTCAAGCCAAAGAGATGGCCTAGAATGACTGTTACAGGTCAAAATACCTCCTCATCAGCTCAGAGGAGAAGACAAATATGGAAAGAATACAAAGACCTAAATTAAACCTATTTCTTCCAAGGTAACGCCTCTCTATAACAACACAAGAGCGTTATAACGCAGCTGATCAGTGAATGGGCCGCGTTAGTGGCTAGGGCAACGCTCTGTTTACACTAGAGGGCAGCGTTACCCGTGTTTTAAGTTTGAAACGGGAAAACCCGCGGAGAATGATTTGAATATCCACCTTTTTCTCACAAGAGATTCAGTACAAAAAGGAAACTGCAAAGCACTAACTCTTATTTGGCATTGCCATAAACAACTGAACTCTCAAAGAAGGCAAAAGCATGGAGGTTGAGGAAACATCTTGGTTTTTTCTATTCAAGAACTGGTGGAAAGAGAAGGGCAATGATTGCTCTCTCCATCTCCTATAAAATGGAGTTGAAGGCTCTTGGTTCAAGGTCGAAGGATGTTGAAGATTGCAACAAGAAACAGTGAAGGAGGCATCCTGAAACACCATTCCTGATCCTAGTTGGAAAGTGATCACCTAAACTAGGTGGGGGCCACACAAGTGATTTTTGTCGCAAAGTCTATTTTTAGACATATGGATCATGTTCTATAAGTTGCGGGATGCTATTTTTGGATGGTTGGTCAAGTTGGAAAAATAGATGGATTTCTATTTTTAGACATATTGGGCAGAATCTATTTTTAGATTGCCAGTCTAAAAATAGATATGTCGAATATTATTAGCTCTTAATAATATTTGGACTCTAAACAATATCTTATTCTCTTGGAGCACTTCAGTTAAGTGCACAGATGTGGCACAGGAGCTGACAGAAGGAATTACGCTATTCCTGAGGGTTAAGTGGAGCTATTGCATGGATACTTCAGTTAGAACTCATGTGACAGAGTTTGGTGGAGTTGATTGAGGAAGTTAATGGAGTTGTGTTCATTTTAACTAATCTAAACATAATTGAGCTATTTGTATCTAGTTTAACTGATTGATACAATTAGTGAGAGTGGTGTGAATTAATTATTAATTAATTCACTAATTATAAACTCATTAATCAACTAAAGAATACATCAGTTAACTTCAGTGTATGGACAATTTCAGTGGAGACCAGTGCAAAGATAGGTGAAAGGGAAAGTGTGACTATCAATTGTGACTATAAGTGATGCATGGTTTGCATCCAACACTTAGTAGAGATGCCTATAAAGACTGTGTGAGCAAGGCTGGGGTAATTCAATTCTCGTCAAGAAGCATTATTCAGCAGGGATTGCGCAGTAGAGGCAGGCTAAAGGCTGACAAAGATCAATGCATGGGATTTGCAAGATCGGGCCTGATTAGTGTGTAGCAAGTGGAGATTATACTGAGAGCTTGTGAGGAGCTTTGTATGATGATTGTTACATGATCTATATGACATATATAATATACAGATAGTTGGAGGTTTTTAGCTTTAAGCTTTCCCATTACATATTGTGTTCATATGTGTGAATTTTTATGGTTTTAATGTGTGCATGCAATTGATTTTATTTCCGCATGTGATGATCAATGGTAGAAGAGATTTTGTATTGTGCATGAAGATAAAATAGTGTGTGATCAGGAGAATCCCGGTGGATAACATATCAGTTATTCAAATTTCTACAAAGGATTGTCAAGTTTTTGAATACTTATGAAGTAGAGATCATTGTTGTAGTGTGAAGGTCAAGGGTCAAAGAGGTTCATTGAGAACTTGTTGATCAAGACATCACCACTTTGAGAGATAGAGAGATTGGAAGGCTGAGGAGGGCTTGGTACAACCGACAGTTGTAATCCTCCTTTTTACAAATCAATAGAACTGTATCTGTTTTGTCCATTCTATGCGTTGATATTGTCGTTATTATTTAATCACTTATATAGCATGAGATGAATGGCTTAGATGTTCACAATTTAAATGTTTATTATATATTGGCTTAATTGATAGGAAATGCATGTTATGTTAGAAATTACACGAGTGCTTTAATTGATTGCAGGACCTAGATTTGGAGCTGGTAAAGGAGAAACGATGCTTCTCTACCTAGTGCTCTCCAAAGGACTCCAAGATCATTAAAGAGGTAATCTTCTATCTTTTTCCATCAAGTGGTTTTAAGTTAATATGAACATGTATATGCCATATTTTTGAATTGTACAGCTAATCTTACTGTCTGCCTCGGGCACCGGAAAGCCCTGAGAGGGATATACGATAACCAACAACCCAATCATTTTACCCTATAGCATAATTGGCGACTCCACTAGGGAGTTTCCCCATAGTTTCCAGACTATTTATTTCCTCCTTTCTTCTCTCCTCTGTTCACAGATCCTTCCGACCAGTATTTATGCCCAGTAGACATTTCAAAAGCTCGCAGAGTTCAATCCTGTTTATGTTTGACCATCTAAAGAACTTCACCCTGGCTAACGCTACCCCTGTAGGTTTTCCAGTGCGTTATAACGCTAGCTCTGCTTAAATACAGTGCGTTAGTCTCTGGATTAACGTTGTCTTTACTCAGACATAGTGCGTTACTAAGCCAAAAACTTTTTGTTCACTGCTGTGACCGCGTTTTAGTTGCAGAGTTTTTTGGCCATCAGTATATCTCCTTGACTGAATCCCTGTGCTTGTTTACTAAGCTGGCATTTATGTTTGTTTTCTCTTGTTTGAAAAGTTAGTGTCAAAAGCATTTACTTTTTAGAGAAGAAAATTTTATTTTATTTTAGTTTTTTCTGCATCTAGCTAAGTTAATTCTGAAAATTTCAGCTCATAGACTGTTAAGAAGAGGTAGATAGAAGTCGGAATCTTTAAATTTGAACTGTGTTATTTGCATGTTAGTGCATGGATGTTCAAAAGAAACCTCTCCTTGTAGAAATACTCTTCATCGAATTGAATATTTAGAGCATATTTTGAATGGTTTCTTGAGTCAGAGTCTCATTACATTTCATACGTCCACTCCCCCTCCGCAAGACTAATAATCAAGTACACTAAGAATCAAGCGATAATAAAATCAATCACATTACTCTTTTTTGAGCTCACACAAATAGTAGTTCAGGCTAGGATCTTGGGTTAGGAAAAGTGAGAAAATCACACAAGATCACAAAACTTGAAACTAGAGTCATTAACAAGCGAAATCCTACTGCGCTCATATTATCGGGACTGTTCCTTTACCGGAGCTCAGCGCGAGACAACACTTGGGTGCACAAGAAGGTAGCCCGCCTTCGACTACATCCGGTGGGTGTGTTATATATTGGGGTTCCCTTCGGGGATGTCGAAACTAGATCTGGGATCTAGGTATTCTGCCCATATAACACGTTGTCCTTGACGGTGGACCCCCTGATGATGTTTGTGATTTGAGGTATCTTTAGTGGCCATAATTTTTAGGGACTTACACAAGGTGACTGGGACGGGCTGTCCTGGTACCTGAAACGAATGGACCCACTCTGTCTTCAGTCTTTAGGAGGGTACTCGTCTTCACGAGATTGCTTACACCTATCGTCTGAGGTTCGGGTGAAGCTCTAGAGTGACCGTAACTGTACTTTCGACCAACCCTCTCTGTATACTATTGTGATACTGGATTTCATCACCAGCAAACGGTAGTACTCAGACAGGGCACCCTATTCTGGCTGCTTGCTGATTGATTTTAGAGAGTCCTTTTTTATTTTTTAGGTGTGTGGTTACTGTCATTAAGACTTTATAATACATCACAATTTATTAAAATTTGTTAAAATTAAACAGGTCACCGTGGCGTCCTTCGACCCACGTCGTCTGTCTCGACGACAGCAAGGTCTACCTCCTCTAACTATTGAGGAAGAACTGAACCTTGGTGAACCCGTGCCTTCTACGGAAGAGCAGTCTCCACTTACTAATCTTGATTTTCACATAGCCTCATATTATCCGGAATTTCTGGAGGACCCTTTCACGGAAGGGGTTGTACCTCATTACAATCCTCCACTCACTGATCCGTTGGGGCCTATGATAATTCAGATTCCACCACGCCAAGATATGTCTTTAGCCGCACAAACATCCTTTTCACCACCAACATCCACAGGGTCGATGCCAATGGCAACCATCCCAGGTTCGCCACCATCCTCCCCACCGGTGTTCAGTTCTATGCCATCACTTGGTAACCCCAGTAGTCAACATATACCTAATCCCAACCCTATGGTCATCACAACTATCAGTAGCTCGCCGAATCCTTCGGCATCTACTCCTACCGTGACCACATTGGGACCCACGGTAGCTCCTCCCACAAGTGTGACTACTTCGGTGCCTTTTAGCAACCCTTTTGGTTGGAACCCTCTGCTGAGTTCAAACCCCTTGGCCACTATACCAGGGGGCAGTGTCACCAGCACACAGGTAGCAGGAAACATTTCACTTCCCCTACAATCCTTAGGACAAATGGGACAACCTATTGTCAACACTTTTCCCTTAAGTGGTTCAAATCTAGGTGTAGGGTCTATGTCATTGCCAAACTATGCAAGTAGTAGCATGCCTCTGGGAAACTCTATTGCATCCATTTGGACTAACCAACCCCAACCTCCATCTGGAATGGGAGGGCATTTTTATGCTGGGGGCAACCAACCATTCGCCCCGCAATACAATATGCCCTATGGACAGCAACAGTATGTCCCTACTCCTCCACCTCTAGGAAGTTTTTATCAAAGTCCTACTTATCCTCCTGGTAACACATTGATGGGTGGACCCTATGGTCTAAGTAGTTAGCCCATACTGCCTTGGTTAGATTCAGGGGCAAATCCACAATTACCATTTTTGGCAACTTTGGACATTCCCGATATCCATAAACTGACTAATGACCCCATCAATCACAACCCGCTCTGGCCTCCAGTACCGCATAAGATTCCTTCTGACATCCCGAAGTTCGACGGGAAACAAGGGGACGACCCAGCCGCACACATCACTAACTTTCATCTATGGTCTATATCCAATTCCATGGTGGACGATAGTGTTTGGCTTCGACTGTTTCCACGCACCCTTATAGGAAATGCCGCCAAGTGGTACATTGAATTACCACGCGCCGCCATCAATACTTTTGGCGCTTTAGCGACGGAGTTTCTAAAGAACTTCCAATTACCAATCAGATTTGAAACTAGAACGGAACTGTTAACCTCACTATGCCAAGACACCGCCACCCACATCTCCGATCACATTCATGAATGGAGATGTAGGAGGAGGCTAGTCAAAGCGCCAATCCCGGATCATCTCTTAGCCAACTGGTTTTGTAAGTCTCTTTTACCCCACATCTCTAAATACATTGGCCTTTCCGATGCGGTTACAGAAGATCAATGCATTTGTCGTGCCCAGCATTTGGATTTAATCTATTAACAATCTGGCACGCTATATGATCTACTCCCCCATGCCCCTGGTAACCCAAATCCTCCAGCCACTTAGAAAACCAGAGCACATGCCGACGGTCTCGTTGGCACAATCTCCAGTGTGGCCACAAAGCAGTCTTGGGGGCAAGCCTCCCAGCCATCCTTGGCTACCACCACCCCTCACCAAATGACTACTCTTCCTACCGCTGAGGTAAATTCTGTGCAAACCTCACAAAAACCTAGCGGGAAAAATAAGAAGAACAAGAAAAAGACATCTTCTTTGGAAGAGCAGTCAGATAATCAAAATAACCCTAATCAGAAAAACGCTGCCAAAAATGACAAAGGGAAGGATAAACCCATGAAATTTCCTTGCAAGATCTGTGCGGAGGACCACTTGACATACAAATGTCCTCGGCTGCAGGAATGCATCGATTTTATTGCCAACAAGGATTCTGGGCGAACACTTTCCGTTCTTCATAATCCTTTCCCTAATCAGCAGCAGCAACATCAACACATGGTTGACAATCCACCACAACCCCATCAACGGGGAAATGGTGGTTCACATCCTTCCGGCGAAGGACCATCCGCCATTTATGGCATTGAGAGTGTTGAACTTCAAACTCGAGCCAAGCTTTATGGAAATCCTGCCATAGATGCTCAAGAACCTGGTACTAGTTCAAATCCACCGCTTCCCAACGATTTGTATATCGAATGGTCTACTGCTGAACCCGTGATTCGTCCCCCCAAAGGGACACTTCGATGCACGACTCATAACACCTCTGCACATGCAGCCCAAAACTACAACATTGTACAAGATTTGGCGCAAGCACCGTCAGCTATGTCTGCTCTCGAAGTATTACAAACCTGTCCAGCAAAAAGGAAATCCTTGCTTTCGGCCATTGGTGGAATAGACCCTCGGGATTCCATGCTAGCTATCTTTGATATGGAAAATTCTAAACCTCTCCTCTCACACCAACTCGCACTCCAAGTGCAGGTTGTGTCAAAAGGGAGACCAATCCATCGCACTGTCATAGACGAAGGTGCTTCAACCTGCGTCATGTCACAAGCTTGCTAGCTCAATTTAGGTTCTCCTACCCTAACACCGGCATCGAATTCCCTCAAAGCTTTCGATGGCCACACGTTCCTCCCAAAAGGATACATTGCTAGCTTTCCCATCACTCTGAGTGGGAAAATGGTAAACGTGGATGTTGAAGTCGTAGAGCACCATCTAGACTATAATCTATTGCTTGGTCGCAGTTGGTCTTATGCCATGACTTCCATTGTGTCTTCGGTCTTCCGACTCATCCTATTTCCATTGGATAGGAAAATAGTCACAGTGGATCAGCTATCCTTCTGCACCCTTGATTCTGCCACGTTACTAAGTAGCACTATACCCCTAATAGGAGGCTTTCCTGACTCTTACGTCAGTATCGGTACCGGTCTTCTGAAGGCATATTCCCTACTGGGTTTTTTTCCTCTCCTGCCACCACAGATCCCAAACACGGTTGCAATGATATCCACCACTTTGGATGGCTCTATCGACCCATGGATCATTCCAGCACCTTCATACATTGATTCCTACGGAGATCAGATGCCACTCTCACCAGCCGAGTTGGCTTACCAAGCCATCCAAATAGCATCTGAACCCTCCATTGCTATGGTTTCGACCAACAGTACAAACCTCCCACCCATCACAGTTCTCTCTAAGGATCTCCTCAATGAAGTCTTGCCTACAGACGAAGCTATTCGAGAGATCATGTCTCTAGAAGAATGACCTTGGGGATAGTTTCACCATCGCGCTTCGATGATTGACTCGGAGACGATAAAAACTGAAATCCCATCTTTTGACCAACCTGAGATGTTTCCCTCCGCTTATACGATTTTTCAAACTATCGATTCAGAAGGGAACATGGGTAATATTTCTAAGACAATTCTCATTGATATCTCGGTCAAAACGGGTATCGTGGAAAATATTCAGATTGGAGCCGACTGCAACCCTGAGGAAATTGCATGCTTCACATCCCTTTTCAAGGAATTCCGCGATGTGTTTGCTTGGTCTTATGACGAAATGCCCGGCATAGACCCATCT